>NW_021030734.1:432320-505533 GCF_004153795.1 Camellia sinensis
TTTGCCAACATTTGCCAACATTACATCATTTGCCAACATTAGTTATTTTATTTATGTATTTATATTATTATATCATTTGCCAACATTACAGGTTATTTTTATATTTTTAATAATTGTAAAACAGGGTTTTTTTTTAAATTTTTTTTGAGACGGCAGCACACCCCGTCGCAAAAAAAAAAGTGCCAGGCTTTTTGCGACGGCAGCCATACTGTCGCAAAAGGTATGGAATTTATTGAAAAACAAGGCTTTAGCGACGGTATAATTGCCGTCGCCAATAGTCATTAGCGACGGCTCAGGTTGCCGTCGACAATAGTCAAAAGCGACGACATTTTTTAGCGACGGGATTTTTGCCGTCGCACAAACCTATTTTAGCGACGGAAAGCTTGTGCCGTCGCAAAAAAACCCAAATTTTCATCCATTATTGGCGACAGAAAATTGCCGTCGCAAAAAAGAAAATTTCCCGTCGCAAATACAATGCCGTCGCTAAAGCTCTTTTACAACCCCCTTTGTTGTGACCCCCACTTGCCGTCGCAAAAAGAAAAATTACCGTCGCAAATAGCTTTTGAGACGGCGTGCGGGAGTATTTGCGACGGCGTTTTGCCGTCGCAAAAATTAATTTTTTTTGTAGTGAGTTCTCACTTCAAAGTGGGCAAACCTTCAATAATATGCTAGCACCCAGTTCAACGGCTATCATCCTTGTACTTTGCCCAAAGCCAACATCAATATGGATCTAACTAGAACAATAAATAAGTTTAAATTGGGTCTTCCTACATACTTTTAAAATTTCTATGAGCCAAATATATGCAATGAATAACAAGAGCAAGTCCCCTTAATGAACCATCAGAAGCATAACTAATGCTTGGTCCAAAAAAAATAAACCTAACCTGACTTCTTTCATCCTCATCCAACCATCTCATACTTCATTACAGATCATCTCAAGTAAGACTTGCCAATAAATGATACTTGTACCACACTACCAGTCCAACTCATATTCTTCTTACCACCCACGTAATTTAAATAGGATTCCAGATGTCATTTCAATCGAAAGTTTAATCGTCACATACATGGTGGAAATTTCAGACTTATCCATAGTTATCCTTCAGTATTAACAAAAATTCAAAAAAATAATAATAAATTTTCAGCAAGAGTTGTAATAATAATAAAAGAATGAGTTTACAAAGTATCACAATAACAAGTGTAGAACTCATTAACACAACTAATCATTGTCATAAAAAATTTAAAAGAGAGAGAGAGATTTTGAACATAACTAAATCTGAAAAATAGTAAATAAAAAGATAAAAGATGTATCATCAATTAGGAAGATGTATCATCAACACTATAACTTACCAACAAAATGAATATGTGACTGACATTTGACAGTTCCACCACTAGGTTTATTTTTTCACTTGTGTTATCATGACAACAAGTGCAAAAGATAAAAGATTCAAGAATTACATGATTTTGATATGATTACAAAAATGCTCTATTTAGCTGCTGGGAAAAAGTAGAAACCAAAAAAATAATAAGTTTTCCATAATCTAAGAAACCAATGGATAAAAAGCTCTTCTCAAAGGACCTTGATATAACAAATCAATTCAGTAACAATGAGACTCCATTTTTACTAAGGGAGAGAACATAAAAAGACAAGAAAAATAAATGAGGAACTACAAAATCATATTATATTAGGTATCATTGTCTTATTGGTTAAAAAAAACTATTTCAAGTCTCTTAACTAGGATTATTTTTTTTAAAAAATGATTTAAGTTAATTAAAAGTTTAGTTAGCCTTATTGTGAATGCTAGTTAGTCAAAAGTCTCTACTCAAAGAAAAATAAATAAACAATCATTACAAATATTCCTAGAGGCACCAAACTTGGTTCCATGACAAGTATAGTTTTGCCATTCAAAGGGTAGGGAATATATAAAATCAAATTTAGCTGCTATTCTAAGAGACGACTTTTGAAGTCTTTCTAGATGAAAACCCCCACTACAAGCACATCATGTTCAGCTCCCACCTTCAATTTTGAATATGTATATATACAAAATTATGATTGATCACAACACATGGACATGGGTTGGTGGTGGTCCTGCCTACTTCTTGTGATCCAACTACTAGCTGACCATATTGGAAAACTATTATTGGTCAGAGCAATAAATGGATTTAATTTAGGAGACTACAAAAGGAAAATTTACAAAAAAATTCCCCCACAACATTTGAGAATGTGAGGCATGTCCCATAATCATATCCAGTTGATTGCACATTTGAGATTGATATCCCCAATTCTAAACAAAACGAACTCATAATTTTATTAACCTAAATGCAGAGTTTGCACACTGGTATACCATTGCTTATCTTAGCTATAGGATTGACAAAGAAAGAAAACAAAAGTAAGCCATGTATAATATCGTTAGAAATACATCCATAAAGTCGAAAGAGGTAAAATGCATCCGCTATTAGTTGAGAAAACCCCAATCAGATTGAGCATAAACCAGACATATGTTTACCTCACTAGAATCAAGGAAATATCAAAATAGCAGACTGTTTATCTCAACTATATCAATCTTTAGAATGTTATTGGTAATTGGTCTCTTTTTTATGATATATATTGCAGAATGTTTGTTGGAAAATTTATAAATTTATAAAGAGGTAGTTGTGAATTGAAATAGACTCCATTTTGAATGAAAGGGTGTAACCTTTCATGGTGTCTTTTTGTTTTAAAAGAAGGGTCTCTATTTTGAATGAAATGGTGCAAACCTTTCATGGTGTCTCTTTATTTTAAAGGAAGGGGTATGTCCCTTCTTCATACCTTTTCTATTCAATTTGAATAGGTGCCAACAAAGCCTATATAAAGGCAGCCCCATTCCAATTTTGAGGATTCCGAAAATTCATTTTCCTTGCCTTCATTTTGCTCTCTTGCGTCCTTTATTCTTCATATTATTTTAGGGTAATCAAAGAGAGTATAGATCGCAGGTTTGGTTCGCTGAACAAATTTATTTGAAGTGCTTCTATAAATTTGTGAAGATCATTGTATCCTGGGAGATAGACGCCATTCAACCGTAAGCACCGTAGCGGGGCGAATCTGTCTTAAGGACAGAGTGTCACACACTCGATTTGGTCTTAATTTTAATTCGGTTCGATAAATAAATCCGGCATGTTATTTATTTATTTTGTTTGAATTTATTTCAAGTTATTTTATTTACACAGAAGATTGTTCCATCAATTAATTCATTTGCAAGTAAGTTACATTAGACTTCTCAATAATATTTGATGAATTAACATTATATTCCTCAATTAGTCTGTTCCTTCTGTCCATTGTATCGCTAACAAAAGGCCAAGCTGATCATGTGGTTTCTATGAAGATTTATCTTGTCCCTTAGTTAGCCTATTTTCATTATGGATTTAAGTATTAGCCAACTCCACTTGCGTGGAATACAAGGCTTAGTTTGGTTTGTTTTGGTTTGATTATTTCAGTATTAGACAATTTATGAAGCACAGACACCTCTCCGAGGAATCCGTACCAGTGTCGGACACGGACACGAGGTGGACACGTGTCCGACACGCAGCAGAGAGTGTCCCATTTTTTTATTTTTTATTTTTGCATTTGGACACGTTTCAAACATGTTTGGACACGTTCGGGGGGTCAATTTCTTAATTTATGATACTTGTGTTGGGGCCAATTTGTAAAACAACAAAAACAGAGCAATATTTACCCTAAATCAACAGAAAAGAAGAGAAAGAGAGACCATAAGAGAAAGAGAGAAGACCTGATCCATTTTCGGAGGAATACAAGGCTTAGTTTGGTTTGGTTTGGTTTAATTATTTCAGTATTAGGCAATCTATGAAGCACAAACACCTCTCCGAGGACTCCATACCAGTGTCAGACACGAACACGCGGTGGACACGTATCCGATACGCAGTAGAAAGTGTCCCATTTTTTTATTTTATTTTTTATTTTTGTTGGCATCTGGACACGTTCCAGACATGTTTGGACACGTTCGGGACACATTTAGGGGGTCAATTTCATAATTTATGAAACTTGTGTTGGGACCAATTTGTAAAACAACAAAAACATAGCAATATTTACCTTAAATCGACAGAGAAGAAGAGCAAGAGAGGACCATAAGGGAAAGAGGGAAGACTTGGTCCATTTTCAGTGGTCGCTTGCCTTCGCTTGTCGCTCGTCAGCTGTTAATTTAAGATACGACTTCGTTGCTTCATTCTTCATTCTTCTTCTTCTTCTTCTTCTTCTTCTTCTTCTTCGTTCTTCTTCTTCTGTGATCTTCTTCTTCTTCTTCGATCATCTTCTTCTTCTCCAATCTTCTCTCTCTCTGTCTCAGTCGCTGTCTCTCTCTCTCTCGCAGTCACACACTCTCTCTCTCTTATCCTCTGCGTTGAACCTTTGTTTTTTTTTCTTCTTCTTTTTTTTTTTTTTTCTTTTATATGGTTTGTGTGGAAGTGTACATCTGTCTAAGTGTCTCTCTCTTGTATTTTTTTTTCTAATTTCATTTTATTTTTCTTCTCTTTCTGCCTCTGTTATTTGAGTGTATAATTTTATTTTATTTTTGTGTTATTTATGAATGATATATATGATGTTAAATCAATTAAATGTTTATTTTTTTATAATTTTAATAGTATTATTTTCTATTTTTTATTACCTTTTAATGATTTTTTTTTATAATTTTATGACATATAATAAATAAATTTAATTATATATATTGAACATGTCCCTGGAGTGTCGTGTCCCCCATTTTTTGAAAATTTACGTGTCCGCGTATCCATGTCGTGTCACATGTCCGTATCCGTGCTACATAGTAGGCAATCTTTATGTGGTGTTTGTTTCTAGTCCCTTTGTACTCATTTACATCGTACAATAGTTTCTTCCCAAATAAAGTTGTTTATTTTGACAGACAATATAAAGTGAAAATTACACTGATGGTCAGTATACTTTGCCCTTTGTGTGAATTTGGTCCATGTAATTTCAATTGGCTAAATTTTGTCGTTGAATCTCTGATTTTGTGTCAATTTGGTCTAATCAATAACAACCCATCAAAGCTTTTGCCCTAGAATATTTTTAAAATTTTCTACATCAAAAGAGCAAGTAACTGTAAACTCTGACCCATGATAAAATTTCATTATTGTCACAAGCTTCTTAGCTACCATGTCAGAAACATACCTGCTGCAGGGGACCACTGGTGCTAAGTGCTGTTTTCCATAGTTATAACTAGAAAAATGCAGCTCCTAAAGCAATTCATCAAGCCTTATCAAAGCTTCTTCAACGCTCTCCAAAGCCTAAAATACAATGCCATTGTTATACAGTAGTGCATTAAAATGAAGGTTTAAGACCACCTAAGAGATAAAGAAAACAAGCATCACACCCATATAAAAATTCCCAAACCTTATAATCATAGAAGAGTTTGAGGTCTCCAAAACTTTGATTGATTGATTTACTTGTGGGGAATCACATATTTTCCCTAACAACTGGTATCAGAGCTTACGGTTTATTTGGGTCTATTTATTTGTGTAAATCAATGGAGGGGGAATGTAGGTTGCATGTCTAACTTCAATGGAAGTAATTGGGTAACTTGGAAAACTAAAATGGAGGACCTATTATTTTGTAAATATTTGTATGGACCCATTGAGGGTGATAATGGCAAACCCGAGGGTATAAAAGCTGGCTTAATCGAAAAGACGTTGGTGTTATCCGTCAATGGATTGATGACAGTGTGTTTCATCATGTTGCTACTGAAACTTCGGCACATGATTTATGGAAAAAATTAGAGAGCCTTTATGATAGAAAATCAACCACAAATAAAGCCTTTCTGTTTCGTAAGTTGGTTAATTTAAAATATAAATATGGCAGCCCTATTCCAGAACATCTGAATGAAATAAAAAGTATTGTTAACCAACTTGCTTCTATGAAAATTGTTTTTGATGGTGAGTTGCAGGCTTTGATGCTACTTAGTTATTTGCCCGAAAGTTGGGAGACTTTGGTTGTGACCGTTAGTAATTCGGCGCCCGATGGAGTTGTCACACTGGACCAAGTCACTAGTAGCCTGTTGAATGAAGAAACTAGAAGAAAATCAGCAGGTTCTTCTCATTCAGAAACATTTGTTGTGAGAGGCCGAAGCAAAACAAGGGGGAGGAGTAAGACTCCTCATGGTCGTGATCAAAGCCATGACAAATCAAGAGATGGTTTAGTTCTTTTTCAAAGAAAGACATTGAGTGCTATTATTGCCATGAGAAAGGGCACATGAAGCGGGAATGCCGAAAGCTCAAGAATAAGGAGAAAAGGCATGACAAAAGTGTGGACAAGAAGCAAGAAGATACAATGACAATTACTACTGATGATCTCATGGTCGTTTGTGAAGACGATTGTATCAATTTTGTGGGCCAAGAGAGCAATTGGGTGATTGATTCCGGTGCTTCTTTTCATGTGACTTCTCGAGTTGATTTCTTCATTACCTACACTGAAGGAGATTATGGTTTTGTTCGAATGGGTAATGAAGGTTTGTCCAAGATTATTGGCATGGGTGATGTTTGCTTGGAAACAAATTTGGGCTGCAAGTTGTTGCTTAAAGATGTGAGGCATGTTCCCAACATTCGCCTCAATTTGATCTCTACTGGGAAGCTAGATGATGAAGGCTACAACAACAAATTTGGTGATGGAATATAGAAGCTCACAAAGGGTTCTTTGGTGGTGGCTAAATGCAAAAAGACTCATACACTTTATTCGATGCAAGGAAAAATTTGTAAAGGTGTTATCAATGCACTTGAAGATGGAATTATGGCACAAGCGGCTTGGCCATATGAGTGAAAAGGGGCTACAAGTTTTGTTCAAGAAAGAGCTTCTACCCGGTTTGAAAGGTACACATCTTAAAACTTGTGTTTATTGTTTGGCGGGTAAACAATATAGAGTTTCGTTTCATAAAAATGTTGCCTCTAGAAAAGAAAATGTTTTGGAGTTGATTCATTCGGATGCTTGTGGTCCTTTAAAAGTTAGAACACATAGTGGTGCACTTTATTTTGTTACTTTCATTGATGATTATTCAAGGAAAATTTGGGCTTTTCTACTAAAAACTAAAGATCAAGTTCTAGAAGTATTTAAGCATTTTCAGGCCACGGTTAAAAGAGAAACAGGACAGAAATTGAAGTGCATTCGATCAGACAATGGTGGTGAATACATTGGGCCATTTGATGAGTATTGTCACAACCAAGGTATTCGGCACCAAAAGACCGTTAAGAAGACTCCTCAACAAAATGGCGTTGCCGAGAGGATGAACCGCACCATTGTGGAAAGAACAAGGTGTTTGCTTTCACAAGCTAGATTGCCAAGATCTTTTTGGGGTGAGGCAATGAAGACAGCGGTTGATGTGATCAATTTGTCTCCTTCCTATCCTTTGAATGGTGATGTTCCAGAAAGAGTTTGGACCGGCAAAGATGTGTCTTATGAGCACTTGAGAGTGTTTGGTTGTCGAGCTTTTGTTCACATTCCAAAGGATGAGAGGTCCAAGCTTGATAGTAAGTCAAGACAATGCATTTTTCTTGGCTATGGGCGTGATGAATTCAGGTATAAATTGTAGGATCCAGTCGACAAGAAAGTCATTCAAAGCCGTGATGTTGTGTTTCTTGAAGACCAAACAATTGAAGACTTTGGCAAAGGTGATCAACCGAAGCCACAAACTAGTGATCTCATTGACATGGATCCATCTCCTTCATCTTCAGTTGATGATGAAAATGGGGGAGAGGTGCAACCACCTCTTGAAGATGTAGATGATGATGCTATTCAAAATGAAGTTGAGCCCGAAATTGAGGAAGAGCATCCAACTCAAGAACCGCCACCACAACTTGAGTTGAGAAAATCTACAAGGGACAGACAACTTTCAAGAAAGTATCCTTCTAATGAATTTGTGTAGATTTCCGATCAAGGGGAGCCTGAGAGCTACCAAGAAGCAATTGAGCATGCAAAGAAAGGTGATTGGAAAAAGGCCATGGACGAGGAGATGAATTCCTTGCTTGAAAACCAGACTTATGATTTAGTGAAGTTGCCTAAAGGGAGGAAAATTCTGAAAAATAAGTGGGTTTTCAAATTGAAGAATGACGGCAAGAATCTAAGGTACAAAGCACGTCTTGTTGTGAAAGGCTTTAGGCAAAAGAAAGGCATTGACTTTGATGAGATTTTCTTGCTAGTTGTGAAGATGTCTTCTATTCGGGTTGTACTTGGTATGGCTGCAAGTATGAACCTTGAAGTTGAGCAACTTGATGTGAAGACCGCATTTCTTCATGGTGACCTTGAAGAAGAAATTTACATGGAGCAACCGGAAGGTTTTGTAGAAAAAGGAAAAGAGAAATTTGTTTACAAGTTGAAGAAAAGTTTGTATAGCCTCAAGCAAGCCCGCAATGGTATACAAAATTTGACTCTTTCATAATGAATAATGGTTTTTCTAAAACCACTTTGGACCATTGTGTGTTTGTGAAAAATTTCCCGGATGGTAAATTTATTATTCTTTTGCTTTATGTTGATGACATGTGAATTATGGGTTAAGATTCTACCATGATAAACAGGTTGAAATTGGAGTTGAGCAAGTCTTTTGCTATGAAAGAGTTGGGACCGGCAAAGCAAATACTTGGTATGAAAATTGTTCGTGATCGCAAAGAAGGGCTGGTTTGGTTGTCTCAAGAAAGCTATATTGAGAAGGTTCTTGAGAGATTCAACATGAATAAAACCAAGTCGGTTGGTTGTCCACTTGTGGGTCACTTCAAGCTTAGTTCGAATCAATGTCCTACAAGTGAGAAAGACAAAGAAGAGATGTTGAAAATTCCTTATGCTTCAGCAGTTGGTTCATTGATGTACGCCATGGTGTGTACAAGGCCGGATATTGCTCACGCCGTTGGTGTGGTGAGTCGGTTTCTTTCTAATCTGAGTAAAGAACATTGGGCAACGGTTAAATGGATTCTAAGAGATCTTCGAGGGACTTCAAAGGTGTGTTTGTGTTTTGGGGATGGTAAGCCAATGCTTGATGGTTCACAGATTCTGACATGCCCAGTGATATTGATTCTAGGAAATCTACTTCGGGGTATTTGATGACATTTGCAGGGGGAGCTGTGGCATGGCAATCTAAATTACAAAAATGTGTTGCTCTCTCAACTACCGAAGCTGAATTTATTGCTATTACAGAAGCTTGCAAAGAAGAGTTATGGTTGAAGAAATTTTTGCAAGAGTTAGGTTTGAAGCAAGAAAAGTATGTGCTTTATTGTGATAGTCAAAGTGCTATTCACTTGAGTAAAAATTCTACTTTTCATTCGAGATCGAAACACATTGATGTGAGATACCATTGGATTCGTGATGTGTTAGATTCGAAATTGTTACAACTCGAAAAGGTTCACACGGATGATAATATTTCGGATATGTTGACTAAGACTTTGTCGAGGGACAAACATTTGAAGTGTCGAACTTTGGCGGGTATGGTTGATGTCTCCACCTAAGTCGGTAGGGGAAAAATTGTTGGGTATACCTCCTTATTGGAGTGTGGGACCCAATTGGTTTGTTAAAAGAATTTTAATTTGGCTTGGTTTAGGTCTAATATATTTTTGTATATTATATTTGTGGAGACCCAATTCAATTTAGATACAATTAGGGTTTTGATAAAATAAATCTAAGATTTAACAATATATATATATATATATATATATTGTTTTGTATGTCCCGTATGAGTATAGCAGCAGCAAGTAATTGATTCGGTGAGATTGCACTTGGTAATCAATTCGGTCCACTTTGCTTTGTGTAGCAACAATTTGTTTGATATTAATTCAATTCAATGGGTTGTTTTCAAGCACTATTTAAAGGCTTTGACGACTTCGGCGTGCAGTCGGTATTGATTTAGGTTGTTATTTTGGGTCTTCTACAACTCTGGTTCTGAAGATTTTTGTTTATCTATTTGGTGAGGTCTTTCCTCTTATTTATTTGTGATTATTTGGAATTCACCTAAGGGTGGTTTTGTGAGACCATTCGTGTCTCGTTTGTAATCGTTTGGAAACTTATTTGGTTGACAGTGGAATCGGATTTTGATCCCGTGGATGTACCTTACATTGAGGGAACCACGTAAAAATTCTTGTGTTGCTTTTGATTTAATTTTTCCGCATTAGTTTTTATTCCCATTGATTGATTTACTTGTGGGGAATCACATATTTTCCCTAACAAACGGAACAATACTTGCACTTAATTGATATAAAGAATGCAAGGGCAAGGAAATAAAGGCTCAGTGACGACAGATCCTATGATTAAATTAAAACTACTTAAGGTAGAATAAAAACACTTCTCAAATAATAAGCAAGGCTTGTTTTACTTCAGATAGCATTTGAGCAGGGTAAGAAGCTAAAAGTGGAGAACATAATATCTTCATAGAATGAATGTAACAATTCAGCTCAGAACTAAAAACCTTTTTTAATTTAATTTTATTACTTATCAAGCAAATCAGCTCAGAACTGAAAAAGAGAAAAGCCGACCAATCAATTCACATTTAGAATCATGAAACAATCATTAAATAAAGAGACCAATTATGTGTCTCGTCTTATTAAAGCTCATAATCATAAGCATGCAACAACCATAAGCCCGTGAACATTCTCTACAAAAAATAAATAAAGAAGAAAAAAAATAACGAAAAAGAAGAACTCCTTTAACTAGAAATTCTCCTAGAAAATAATAAAGTTAACCGAATAAATGTGCAATACAACAAGTACAAAGAAAGACGACAATGGCAGAGTAGAAACAAGGAACCTGAAATATAAAATGGAAAAGATTGACATTGCTTACAATCATCAATAACCCATGTATAACGATGCATCACCTCGACTCATTACGATGGCAGAGACAAAGAAGAAAATCCCAGAAACTTCTGAATCATGTCATTCAATGAATTATCTAACCCATCAGCCAATGACAAGTTTGATAGAAAGGTTACAGTGGATGCATTGGTTGAGATACCTTTATCAACCATAATGTGAAGAAGTTGAAATGCCTTTAATGTTTCATTATTCTGTAGAAACTTCTGAACAACTATATTATACAAATAAAGATCTGGCAAACATCCATTTCCTTCTATTTTCCCAAGCAACTCGTTTGCTTCATCAAGTAGCCCTTCTTTACAAAGTCCATTGATCATTATATTATGTGTATGAACATCAGGTTTCAACCCTTTGGCAGAGAGATTCAAGTAGAGTTCCCGTACTTCATTGAGCTTTCCAGCATTGCACATACCATCCATGAGGGAATTATAGGTAACAGTATCTGGCATTGGTCTTTTACAAGATATTTCTTTGAAGAGTTTGATGGTGTAGACGCCCCATTTTTGATCGTCCTCAAGACTTGGACGTCATCGTTTGAACACTCGATGATTATCCATGTTCGTGTTCGTCTTGAGTTCTCGGAGGTTTCGGCCGCGCGCCTTGCCTCAAGACCTCTCGACCTGTTTATTTTGTGCTTGGTTTTTTTTGTTTCTAAGGGCAGGGAATGGCTTGTTGGCCATTCCCACACCTCACTGGCCATGGTCTGAGGCCACCGGCCCTATTTTCTTGCTACCGGCTAAAGGTGTTGGCCGGTCGGCATTTTTTTTGGTCGGCCGGCCATTGTTTTGATCAATCGGCCACTTTTTCTGGCCGAGCCCTTTTCTTGAGGAAGCTTGACCCTTTTGAACCCTTATTTTAGCTTTTTGAGGAAGCTTGAACCTTTTGAACCTTTTTTTAGCTTCTTGAGGAAGCTTGAAACCTTTTGACCCTTTTTAGCTTCTCCAAGAAGCTTGACCCCTTTTTTTTTAGCTTCTCTTAGAAGCTTGAACCTTTTGAGCATTTTTTTAGCTTCTCCAAGAAGCTTGACCTTTTTTAGCTTCTCCAAGAAGTTTGACCCCTTTTTTGGCTTCTTAAAGAAGCTTGACCCTTTGCTCCAAGCTTCTAAGATAAGCTTGAACCTTTCTTAGCTTCTTGAGGAAGCTTGACCCCTTTGCTCTAGCTTCCTCAAGAAGCTTGACCCTTTTTGCTTTAGCTTCTAAGAGAAGCTTGGCCCCTTTGCTTCAAGCTTCTAAGAGAAGCTTGGAACTTTGTTCTTCTATAAGAGGAACCCTCTCCCTCATTAGAAAAGGTTCCAAAAAAAATTGTCTAAGGCTTATACACATATCTCTCCTTGCATCTCTACATTTAGGCTTAGAAGAGTGAATGTTCTTGGTCCTTTGCACACCACCTCATAGCCTAACCCTTCCACCATCAACCTAAGGTTCTTGGAAGGTCTTGAGAGGGCTTAAGGAGCTGGTTTTGGTCCAGAGAAGTGGCTGTTTTGCTGAGCTACAAGGGTGAGCACACTTTTTCCCTTTTTAAGCTTTATTTTGCTCCATCTTTTAGCCATATTTGCAAGCATTTTTGAGCTTTGGAATAAACTGAAAAAAGTCTTATTTTGAGGTCCTTTACATGTTTGTTTAAGGTCTCTTTGGTGTTTGGGGTTTTTTACCCCCTCTGAGGCCTTGTTTGGCCTCTTTTTTGTGCCTTTTTTGTGAGCTTCGGGACCACCTTGTGTTGGCCTTCTTACCACTGAAATCCAGAGGGATTTTAGTGGTGGGGATGATGTTTTGAGGTCCTAAGAAGGAGACGGCCATCCCCTCTCCTTATTGTTTTGTTTACTTGCATTTTTGGCCTTACAAAGGAGCCCATATTTGCATGCCTCCCAAGCTTGGTTCAGGCCATTTTTGGTGAGTTTTAGGACCTATATAACCTCTTTCCGGAGGTGGTTTTGTCATATTTAATGTTCATCTTGCATGTGTAGAACAACCCCTTGTATGGCCGTCCAAAGGAGCACCTCATTCTAACATGTGTTGGCTCTATTTCAGTGGGTATTTGGTGTTATTTAGGCATGCTTTACCTCTGTTTTAGGTTGTTTTGTTGACCCCTTGCATGCACCATACACTTGCCTTGCATTCCTCTATTTTGCCTAGAAAGACATCTTGCATTTGGACCACCATGCTTTCATGTTTTGACTTAGCTTTGTGAAGTTTTTAGTCATGTTTTAACATGATTAAGTTATGTTTGGTATCGATTTGGTCATGCTTGCCATGCTTTGTATAGCTTCTTTGCATTCTAGCTTGCTTGCTTCGGGTGTGTGAGTCATTATCATGCTTCATTTAGGCTATTTTAGTGATTTGGAATCACTTCCCATGCCATTTCAGTCCATGTTCTAGGGCCACACACTTGCATTTATCATCCATTCCATGCTTGGGATAGTTTGTGTGTTATGCCTTAAGAATAGACCATTACATGCGCTTCCATGATTTGGTCTTTGGAAGACCTTCTCATTGGGTTTTGGGGCTTATTTTGATGTGTTTTAACTCTGATTTTATTTTCCTAAATCATGCCATGTTTGGTTGTAAGAGGTGTAGTGTATTTCCCCTTTTAGGCCTTGTATGCGTCTTGTTTTGTACTTGCCTTTGTAGCATGTTTTGGCCTCATTCCATGCATGTTCTAGCCTTGTTTTGGCCTCCCTTGGGACTGTTTTGGATCACCTTAGCCCTTTGGGGCTTGGTCGACATGGCCATGGTTCAAGTCCCGTGGCTTGCTTTGAGCTTTAAGTCCATTAACATGCTTTGCTTGTCTTGATTAGTTGATTTGGCATCATCTTTCGTGTAACTTCAGAGCTTAGTATTCTTGCCATTTGTCCATAATAGTCTATTTTAAATGTGTTTAAAAGTTGCTTCTTTTATGCCTTAGATGATAGGCCTTTGTGCATGCATGCTTGTATGTATGTTTCCATGCTTTTGTTGCATCCCATTGGCCATTGATTTTGGCATGCTTGAGAGCTACCCATGTTAGTGTAAGTCCATCTCACCATGTTGTCGCATGCTTGTTTCATTTCGCATGTTGTTGCATGCTATACACATCCACATGTTTAGGTTGTATGCCTATATGCATATTGCATGTTCACATGCTCATGTCGCATGTTTAGCTTGCATGTTTAAGTTGCATATCATTGCATGCATCTCTAGCCTCTTGAATCAATTATCATAGGGGTTGGAGGCCTCTTATTTGTTTTTTGTGCATTTCATTCGGTATCAAATGCATACTTGACTCTTTGGCCATCACGCATTGAAATACGCGATTGATGGTCCGAGGGTCGAGTACCATACTCCCTTGAGTCTTAAACATGACAGAGAGGGTGGTTGTGCATACATTGTCATGTAAATTCTTTGCCATGCACTGTCTGTCCTCTGCTGCAACAAAACCAGTATTCTGCAGCAACATATGGCCGGTCGACTACATTAAGTGTCAACCGACTACCAAACTCCAGCCGGTGATCCAACTTTTGGTCGATGGCAATTTTTATATGGTCGGTGGACTTGTATTCTGGCCGGTGACATTCCACAGTGCTAAGGGAGTATTTCAGAGGCATCCCAAGGATTCTCACATCCCTCAGAGGTGCAGAACAGCGCAAACAGAGGCAACAATGGCATGGCAACGGGTTTTCGGGCGAAGCCAATCCGAGCATGCGTGCATCCCTCTTTCCGAGGCCTTTTACTACTTTCCATAGCTTAGTTAATTTGTTTAATTAGTTAAGCGTTATGTAATATTTAATTAGCTAGGGTAGTTAATTATTTATCCGGTTTGTATTATTTGTTCGGACCCTCCGAGCGAGGGCAATGTTGTAATAAGTGTGCGTGCATGTGTGCATGTCTTCCAACCCCACGTCTTTCTCCCTTTTATTTACCAGCTTTCGATGGTTAGATTAGGGCATGTTTCAATTAGCATACTTATGCTCGCATGTTTGCATCCATTCATTCGTCTTGCATGCACCTGGCTCGGCGCATCATACTAACTGCATTGTATTTCAATTCCAAGTTAAATACATGTATCGATTATTGCATCTCATATGTCATTCTTAGATTAGCCAATCCTATCTTAGTTGCATTTTGCATGTGTTGCATTAGCCATCTTAACATGAACTAGGATCATGCATTGATTACTAACTAGTTTCTGTTTTGGCTCGGAGTACTTGGTGAGTGTTTATGCTTTAGCATCCTTGCATGTGTGTGAGTAACTGCCATGATAGCATGCTTACCATGAGGCTATTTGCTTATGTGATATAACTGCCTGAATGCTTGTGGGTGAAAGTTAGATTGCTTGAATTGGGATAATTCATTGAAATCCGTGTTTTAAGCCTACTTGCGAGTAGCAAACTTCAAACCATTTCCAAACAAACGGATATGCGATGCTTTGTTCCAAATTAGGCAATCTAGTCTATACTTGTTTTGTTGTGCGTATCACGTAGTAAAGATTAGCTAATTAACCGGAATAAGAATGCATGTGTTTTCAAAAACAAGATATCATGTTTAGTAATGGCCGATCTTTGATCAGGCGAGCGGGGGTGCTCATAGCTGACCTTCCCCAATCGTACCCAAGTTCCTGAGCCGAGGCAACTTTGGTGATGACGGACACGTGGCCTTAGGCACGAGTCAGGGTTTCCTAAATTCCCCCAAAATAAATATTTAGGTGGCGACTCTGTATCTGGCAAAGCAGTCCATGTTTGGCACTTCTTTCTAAAAATCTGTTTTCAAAACGATTTGCTGGATTTGGACTCTTTGGTGATTTATCAGTCTTGCATTGCACTTTGCGAGACTAGATTCAGAACCGTGACATTGAGTCCTGAACTGTAGTGAGCCCAAATGAACAAAACGGGATTCCTCCCGGGACGTTCGGGGACGTCTACAGATGGCTTCTTCAATCCTTCTACTATTACAGAACCCGTTAATCAAGATGTTATAACTAAAAACAGAAGGAGCACAACCCCTATTGACCATAACATCAAACACTTTTCTTGACTTGTCAACTTGGCCAAGCTGACAGTACCCATCCATGAGTGCATTGTAAGTGAAAACATCAGGCACTTCACCTCTTTGGATCATCAATTCAACCACATCTTGTCCTTCTTTGACCATACCTCCCTTACAAAGTGCATCAACTAAAATGTTGAAGGTTTGTAACTCTGGTAAAATATTCCTGTTCACCATTTCATTCAACAATCATGTAGCCTCTTTCCACTGGCCTAACCTACATACACCTTTAATTAATGATTTGTAAGTGATAAGATCTGGGGAAACGCCATTACCAATCATTTCTAAGAAGAGCTTGAAACCTCCGGTTACTAGCCTCACCTTGCAAAGGCTATCGATGACCATGTTGTAATCCACTATTCCCGGCTCACAACCTCCAATTTCTTCCATTTTTTTGAGCAAAATAATAGCAGCACTAGCGTTTCCCGTTTTGCATAACCCATTTAATATAGTGATGTATGTAAAAAAATCGGGCGGGAACCCTTTCTCCACAATTTCATCGAAAAACTTAACCGTCGAAGTAACACAAAGCCCCTTGATGAGGGTATTGAAGGTTGTGGTGTCTGATTCATAACCAAGTTTCAATATTTTCCCCAAAATAGAAAAACCCAAATCAACTCGATTCAAGTTACAGAAACAATTAATCATGATGCTAAGAGTACAAACATCATAGAAACCCAATTTTCTAAACAGATAAATCACGTTGGAATAATGCTTTGTTTTTGCAATTGAAGTTAGGAGTTGATTAAATTGAAGATTGACGGCAAGGATTGCATACGAAGCATGTGATTAAACAGAGTTAAGGCATCGTTATCATCGTCAATGTTAATCATATTATTTGATTTTGATGATGTTTAAAATATTATTTGCAAAAATTTAGATTTTTTAATATACATATTATTTGACACAAAATATTATTTAAATAAAAATATTTTTGAAAACTCTACTATTCACTTTTTGAAAATTTAGACTGGTCACTATTCACTTTTTGACAAAATTAAAATTGATTAATTATATTATTTTGACATAATTGATTAATTGATTGTATTATCTTGAAAAATGTGATATTTATAAGTTGTCTTCTTTTGACAAAAGTGATGTATCCAAATGTAGTGGTAGGTTATGTTTAGTTGAAAATCTCTAGAAAAATTTAAAAATGGTATATACGATCAGATCTATTATAAATATTACTTAAAGGGATTTTACTATATATGCAAATATTTGATTAGAATATTATATATAATGCATATAATATAAATAGAATATATCACGTGAGCAATTAAATTTTTTACACTACATTGATTATATCATATTATAATAAAACAAGAAGAAAAAGATGGAGTTATATATATATATATTATAATAAAACAAGATGGAGCAAATCATTTGTTTGTTTGAAAATTGTGAACTTTGTATTAAATTGTCTACAAAAACGGTGGCTCAATGTTTGAAAAAAACAAAAAAAAGAAAAGAAAATCAAGGAGCATGCTTATGTAAGCCATGACGTCAGCAAGGAGCGTCCTAACGGGTATATTTTTGTGTATAAATAGAAGTGTTGTGTGTGGAGAAAAATCAAGAACTTGAAGAGAAAAATTTTTGTGAGCTCCAAAATTCTGAGTATATTGTATTCTGCTCTTTCACTTTCAGATCTAAGTCTAACCTTTATTCTTTCACTTTCATATCTATTCTTTGTGAGAGAATTATTGTAAAAGAGAGTTTAAGTACCAGTTATTCTTATTCCTTATTTTTGTGAGAGATTTTATAAGGGTAAGGCATTTATTGTTGAGTAAGGCTCAATAGATAAGAGTAAGTCATGTGCCAAATCCACAAGCTTGGTGGTGTATTTATTCAATTGATAGTAAAGAAATTTTCAAGGAGGTTCCTTGGGCCTGGCGTGCCGAACCACTATAAATCTCAGTGTTTGATTTTTTCTCCTTGTCTCTCTTACTTTTACATTGATAATTATTATTCTGTTTTTTTTTTATTTTTTTAAATTCTGAATATTGTGTTAATTTTAATATTGTAAAATTTTTAATAACCTAATTCACCCCCCTCTTGGGTTACTTGCATGGGATAACAATTGGTATCAGAGCCTAGACTTTAGTTTGTGTGACTTAACCGTCTTAGAGTAGATCATGGCAACCCTTAAT
Source organism: Camellia sinensis (assembly GCF_004153795.1). NCBI lineage: Eukaryota > Viridiplantae > Streptophyta > Magnoliopsida > Ericales > Theaceae > Camellia > Camellia sinensis. Next base: position 450,331 of record NW_021030734.1, read on the forward strand.
TATTCCTTACCTGAGGGGGACAAGCATCCAATAGGCCACCACTATTTAGCGGTACAAATTTTAGTTATTGAAAAACTAGGATGACCATACATGTTCAATATAATGATTATGAATGCTGAAAAATTATTTGCAATGATCCAAAAATTCCTACCAAAATCGTAGATAGACTTAGGGTACCAAAACCTGAAGATGAGTGGAATGAATCAGATACTAGAACGGCCCAAATTAATGTCAAAGCCACAAACATGTTGTACTGTGCCTTAGATGCCAACGAGTTCAACAAAATTTTCACATATAAAACTGCAAAAGAAATTTAGGACAAGCTTATAGTGACTCATGAGGAAACCGAACAAGTTAAAGAATCTAGAGTCAATTTGTTAGTCCATAATTATGAACTCTTTAAAAGGAAGCCTGATGAGACTATTCTTCAAATGTTTACTCGTTTTACTGATATTATTAATGGTTTAACTTCTCTTGGAAAAATATATACTAATGCTGAAATTGTAAGAAAAGTGCTTAAGTCATTGCCAAAAAATTGGGAGACAAAAGTCATTGCCATTACCGAAGCCAAGGATTTATCAAAGCTAAGTCTAGATGAGTTAATGGGATCTCTCTTAACTCATGAGCTCATAATGCAAGAAGGAAAGGAAGAGGAGGACAACAACAAAAAGAAAGGAATAGCCTTCAAATCTACCTCGAAACATCAAGAGGATGAAGAAGATGATTCAGATGAGGATGAGAAAATGACATTCATCATTAGAAAGTTCTAAAGGTTTATGAGAAAAAAACAAGGCGTACGAAAATTTTTCAGAAAAGACTTCAACAACAGGGATTTTTAAAGAGGAGAAAATCACAAAAAATCTGAAGTTATCTGCTATGAATGCAACAAACCTGGACACTATAAATCAGAATGTTCGGAACTTAAGAAAAAATTCAAGAAGGACAAAAAGAAAGCTATGAATGTAGCATGGAGAGAAGATAGCGATGAAAGCGACACAGAAACCGAAGTTTGCAAAAATAAGATTGCTAACCTATGCTTAATGACACTTGGAAACGAAAATGAGGTAAATGACAAATCCTTTACATTTGATGAATTACAATTAGCTTTTGATGAATTACATGCTGAATTTAAGAAACTTCGTTTGAAAAGTAATTATCAAAAAAAAGTGATTTCAAGTTTATCAAAAGAAAATAAATCATTAACTTCCAAGATAAATATTTTAGAAAATGAAAAAGAAAAATGAGATTTTAACTCGAAAAGAGTCTTCAATTTTTGAAAAATATTTAGTTGTATTGTAAAAAAAAAATGAGTCTTTAAAAAAGGAGCAAATTATTTTGAAAGAAAATATTGAAGACTTGAAAAATACTCTTTCAAAATTCACTCAAGATAGAGAAACTTTAGATAAAATTCTTAAAAATCAAAATCGTACTTTTGGTAGAGTTGGAATTGGATATAAACCTTTTTCAAAAGTAAAAACGGTTAAAAATGGCTTTGTGTATGTATCTTCTAATCACTCTCATCTCACATGTCATTTTTGTAGAACAAAAGGTCATATTTCACCTTCATGTCCCGTTAAAAGAAATCATTTTGCTAAAATAAAAAAGATATGGGTCCCTAAGGACATCTCAAGAGTGCCAAATTCTAACTTTTATAGACCCAAAAAAAAAAGGGTACCAATAGAAAATTCAAAATTTTGTAGGTATGTTTCAAGACAAATTCTAGTAACGATAGATGGTATCTCGACAGTGCATGTTCGAGGCACATGACTGGAAATAAAGCTATGTTCGCCACACTCCAACCAAAGGATGTTGGATATGTGACTTTTGGCGACAATAGCAAGGGTAAAATCATTGGTGTAAGAAGTATTGGTAAAAATCCCTCTCCTATTATTGAAAATGTTTTATTTGTTGAAGGTTTAAAACATAACTTGCTTAGCATTAGTCAATTATGTGATAAAGGTTATAGAGTTATTTTTGAGAAAACTCATTGCACTATTGAAAACACCCTAGAAAACAAAACTTTATTTGTAGGTTATAGACATGAGAATGTATATGTGTTTCATTTGCATGATTTGTCTTCTCATTTTAATATTAAATGTTTATCTGCTATAAATGATAATGGTTGGCTTTGACATAGAAGATTAGGACATGCTCATTTTGATTTAATTTCCAAACTTTCAAAAAATGAGTTAGTTATTGGTTTACCAAAAATTATTTTTGAAAAAGACAAACTTTGTGATGCATGTCAATTTGGAAAACAAATTAGAATGTCTTTTAAATCCAAAAATATCGTTTCAACTACTAAACCACTTCAACTGTTGCATATTGATTTATTCGGACCATCTAGAACATTAAGTTTAGGAGGAAAATCGTATGCTCTTGTTTGTGTTGATGATTATACTAGATATACATGGGTATTATTTTTAGCACATGAAAATGAAACTTTTTATAATTTCTCAAGACTTTGTAAAAGAATTCAAAATGAAAAAAACAATCTTAATATTTGTAGTATTAGAAGTGATCATGGTAGAGAATTTGAAAATGATGATTTTATTATGTTTTGTGATGAGTTTGGAATTGATCATAATTTTTCGGCCCCTAAAACTCCTCAACAAAATAGAGTAGTTGAAAGAAAAAATAGAACTCTTGAAGAAATAGTTCATACTATGCTTTGTGAAAATAATTTGCCTAAATATTTTGGGCGGAAACTATTAACACTGCATGCTATGCTATAAACCGTGCCATGATTAAACCTATTCTTAAGAAAACCCCTTATGAACTTTGGAAAGGTAGAAAACCTAATATTAGTCAATTGCATGCTTTTGGCTGTAAATGCTTTGTATTAAATAACAATAAAGATAACTTAGGAAAATTTGATGCTAAATCAGATGAAGCTATATTTCTTGATTATTCTATGTCCAGTAAAGCTTATAAAGTATTCAATAAAAGAACTCTACTTATTGAAGAATCTGTGCATGTTGTTTTTTATGAATCTAACAACATTATTTTAAAGAATCTTGTAAGGAATGATATTATAGAAAATCAACCAAGCATGGAGAGCATTTATATAAAAGAAAATGAAGAAAATCCATTACGCGAACATGAAGAAGAAATGACAATGGAAAAACTTCAAGAAATATATGTTCTTCCAAAAAACGACTCAAATCTACCAAAAGAATGGAAGTATGCTCATGGCCACCCCAAAGACGTCATCATAGGTGATGCGGCGGAAGGTATAAAAACTCGTTCCTCTGTTAGAAATATTTGTGGTAACTTAGCATTTGTTTCACAAATTGAACCAAAATCATTTTTAGAAGCTGAAAATGATGAAAACTGGATTTTAGCAATGCAAGAATAATTAAATTAATTTGAAAGAAATGAAGTTTGATTTTTGACCCCTCGACCTAAGGATTATCCTGTTATTGGTACAAAATGGGTTTTTTGAAATAAAATGGATGAATCCGGAGTTGTTATTAAAAATAAAGCTAGATTAGTAGCTCAAGATTATAATTGTCACGCCCCACTTTTTATTACTCGAAGTCATTACCAAATTCATTAACTTAATTCAATTTCAAGGATAACATGCGGAAGTAAACTTTTACATTCAATCCGTAGAAGTGATTAACAATACTCTCATTCGTGTGCAAGTAAATATTACATGAACATACTTAACAAATTGCCCTTGGGCTTACATCACTTAAAGTGCAAGAAGAAGGGTGTAACCCTTTTACAACAATGGCATTCCGCCAACATAACTGAGGCCCCGTGGCCAGTAAATAAGTAGATCCAAATCTTGCAGCTCAACCTGCTTAACACCTGAAAAAGATTCAACAACGTGGGATGAACATATAGTCCAGTAGAGAACTCAACATGATCCTCAACAATAACAACTTACAGATAGCTATGATCATGAACACTCATTCTCGTACTAGAATAGTAATGTGACAGTTTATACAAAATATATATGTATGAACTTTTCTCGAAAACAACCATTTCATTCAACGCTACAAGTGATTTGTCTTTCCTCTTTCCTTTCATTAACCCCCATTCCCAATCTTTCATAACATTAACAAATACTTATGAAGTAATCTCACTAAGCCCGATACCTTCTTCCATTTCCTATACATACTCAGATGTACCTTCTCAAACTTGTTTATCTTTAAAACATTCGTTCTCCTCCACACTTTCCAAAAGACAAAAAGACATTTTGGTTCGTTTCCATTACTATCATAACTATACATGCATATCTTTGTAAAAATATAAATTTACAACCCACCAACATGTATACAATCAACCAATGGAGTAACTCAGTCCTCCAAACTGTAACCAATCAAATCCATGATATTTTCAATCACAACGAAACAACAACAATCCCATTTCACTCTACTAGCTATGTGCGTAGTAAGCCAACAATACACCCCACTCAACAACATTAACAACAAGCCAGTTTACCAGGCGTTAGCTGGAGGGATATGGTACCTTCGATTATTAGCGCAATCAGTTCTCCAGGCGCTAGCTAGAAGGTAACGGTACCTTTGATTCTAAGCGCGGTCAATTCTCCAGGCGCTAGCTGGAAGGGTATGATACCTTTGATTCTAAGCGCGGAGCATAACATCAACAATCACAGCACATCAAGGCATAACCAACATGTATAATGCATATACATAAACTATCAAGACAATAGCAATGTGTTAAAGCATATGAACACATGACTATCTCCTTCCGAGCAAATATACATATATATAATGTATCTAGCACTTCATCACATACGATGTTCAATTAATCAATGGCAAAATGCATACCCGACAATTCTACACAACCGCGTCATCCTCCACCGATGACCAAGGACAAAACCTCTAGATGCATATAGTTAGTACATCTATTTAAAGACTCAAATATCATGAATCACAAACCCAACAACAATATTAACACGGTAGTTAAAGATACAACTTCTACATGTGTGTTCAACACTCAAGATACAACAATCTAATTTTCAAACTTATTTCGAAAACACTTCCCTCATTTTCACAAAAACGATTCCATTTCCTTTTTGTTATCACAAAACCAACTCCACTAATCTTGCTTTCATAAAATCAACTCCAAGCCATGGTTAATCCCTTAGGCATTAACACCCTCACCACACTCATTTTGACAAAAGAGATTTACACACAATGGTCAACAAACCCCCATTTTAATTTACCCAACCAAAATATAATTTAGGGCTTTTCTTCATTTAACTATAACACGCTAATTTATATTCTAATTAGCCAAGACAACAATCAATGAAGCCAAAACCATTCTCCACACAACCAACCCTAGGTTTATTCTCATGATTTCAAACAAATCCAACATGGATATGATTTTTATGCAATACAAAATTACCACATGTCTATCTATAGACGAAGTATTGAAAAAGAACAAGGAGAATCCCTACCTCAAATGGAGAACTCAAATAGAGAAGATGACCCGAAATCAAAGTGCTCCAAATCCCAAATTTCTTGGATCACAACGAAGCCCTCGACGATCAACGCACTTCTTACAAAGGCCCAAGGTGAGGAAAACACTCTAGCTAGATCAATCCTAAGAGAGAAGTTAGGTTTTAGAGTGAGGTGCTCTCCAATGGAGATTTTGAAAAAGTAAGAGAGAGAAAGGAAATCAAAAAGTGAACAAAAAGGTCAGATCTTGGCTTTATATAAAAGTCGCCCCGCTCGAGCGTCGAACTCCACGCTCGAGCGTCACTCACAGATCCCCGCTCGAGCGTCCAATCCCCCGCTCGAGCGGCGGATGCACGCTCCCAGAACTTTTGCAGAATAGGTCCCCGCTCGAGCGTCCAACTCCCCGCTCGAGCGTCACACACAAACTCCCGCTCGAGCGTCAAACCTCATGCTCGAGCGTCCAACACTACAGAGGAAGTACAGGGAAGGTGATTTTCCCGCTCGAGCGCCGAAACCCCCGCTCGAGCGGAGAGGCCAAAAACTGGGCAAAGATTCTAAGTTTTAAAACACAACCAACTTATTCCTAACAAGTCCAACATAACCCAAAGCTCTACAAAAAAGAGTAAGGGATAGAATGAGGATAAGACAACAACGAATCTACGGAACCAAGCCCAGATTACAGTTCAATAACAACAGGGAAAACCGAGATCGCTATAACCTCCCCCCCTTAAAGAATTTCATCCCCGAAATTAAGGATACGCCGAAACATAAGGCCAACTGATCACACAACACCAACACCCGAGTACTAGGAAAGAAACTACTCTCACTACAGACCTTTAATCCACTTTTAATTTACCAACCAAAATATAATTTAGGGCTTTTCTTCATTTAGCTACAACACGCTAATTTATATTCTAATTAGCCAAGACAACAATCAATGAAGCCAAAACCATTCTCCACACAACCAACCCTAGGTTTATTCTCATGATTTCAAACAAATCCAACATGGATATGATTTTTATGCAATACAAAATTACCACATGTCTATCTATAGACGAAGTATTGAAAAAGAACAAGGAGAATCCCTACCTCAAATGGAGAACTCAAATAGAGAAGATGACCCGAAATCAAAGTGCTCCAAATCCCAAATTTCTTGGATCACAACGAAGCCCTCGACGATCAACGCACTTCTTACAAAGGCCCAAGGTGAGGAAAACACTCTAGCTAGATCAATCCTAAGAGAGAAGTTAGGTTTTAGAGTGAGGTGCTCTCCAATGGAGATTTTGAAAAAGTAAGAGAGAGAAAAGAAATCAAAAAGTGAACAAAAAGGTCAGATCTCGGCTTTATATAAAAGTCTCCCCGCTCGAGCGTCGAACTCCACGCTCGAGCGTCACTCACAGATCCCCGCTCGAGCGTCCAATCCCCCACTCGAGCGGCGGATGCACGCTCCCAGAACTTTTGCAAAACAGGTCCCCGCTCGAGCGTCACACACAAACTCCCGCTCGAGCGTCAAACCTCACTCTCGAGTGTCCAACACTACAGAGGAAGTACAGGGAAGGTGATTTTCCCGCTCGAGCGCCGAAACCCCCGCTCGAGCGGAGAGGCCAAAAACTGGGCAAAGATTCTAAGTTTTAAAACACAATCAACTTATTCCTAACAAGTCCAACACAACCCAAAGCTCTACAACAAAGAGTAAGGGATAGAATGAGGATAAAACAACAACGAATCTACGGAACCAAGCCCGGATTACAGTTCAATAACAACAGGGAAAACCGGGATCGCTATAATAATCAAGAAGAGGGCATTGATTTTGATGAAACTTTTGCATCAGTTGCTAGACTTGAAACTATTAGAATGTTACTTACTTTTGCGTGTTTTAAAGATTTTAAATTATATCAAATGGATGTTAAAAGTGCTTTTTTAAATGGGTACATTTCAAAAGAAGTCTATGTTGAACAACTTCCCGGTTTTAAAAATCATAAATACTCGGATCATGTTTTCAAACTTTCAAAAGCTTTATATGGCTTGAAACAAGCTCCTAGAGCATGGTATGAAATATTGAGTAATTTTCTACTTAACAAAGATTTTTGTAGAGGAAAAATTGATACAACACTTTTCATAAAAATAAAAAATGAAGATATGCTAATTGTTCAAATTTATGTTGATGATATCATTTTTGGTGCTGCTAATGAAAATTTGTGCAAAGAGTTTGCTAAAGATATGCAGGGTGAATTTGAAATGAGTATGATGGGGGAGTTAAATTATTTCCTTGGTCTACAAATTAAACAAACTAATGATGGAATTCATTTAAATCAAATGAAATATATCAAGGATCTACTCAAAAGGTTTGAAATGGAATCATTAAAGCCTGCAACAGCTCCAATGAGCACATCAATAAAAATTGACAAAGATGAGCAAGGTAAACCTGTAGATGAAAAGAAATATCGAGGTATGATTGGTTCTCTACTCTATCTTACTGCAAGTAGACCCAATATAATGTTTAGTGTTTGTATGTGCGCACATTTTCAATCCGCACCGAAAGAGTCACACATCACCGCAGTCAAACGCATTTTCCAATATCTTGTCAGCACTCCAAATTTGGGATTATGGTATCCTAAGGGAACCACCTTTGAACTTTTTGGTTACTTAGATGCTGACTTTGCAGGATGTAGACTTGACCGAAAAAACACTAGTGGTACTTGTCATTTTCTTGGACACTCTCTTACTTCTTGGTTTTGCAAAAAACAAAACTCAGTGGCTTTGTCAACTGCTGAAGCAGAATATATTGCCGTCGCTGGGTGTTGTGCACAATTGCTTTGGATGAAACAACAACTTCAAAATTTTGGACTTCACTATGATCATATTCCTATAAAATGTGATAACACAAGTGCCATTAACCTTTCAAAAAATCCTATTCAGCACTCACGCACTAAACACATTAAAATAAGGCATCATTTTCTAAGAAATCATGTACTCAAAGGTGACATTGAAATCGTCAATTAGCTGACATATTTACCAAGCCTCTAAATGAAGAACAATTTTGTTATATTAGAACTGAAATTGGTATGATGAATACTCCAATATAAGGTTTATATTAAAAATAATTTTTTTTATAAATAAATAACTAAATAAAATATTTCTAATAATAATTATAAATAATAATAATAATAAAAATAAATTATATACATATATATTCTCTCTCTCACACTCGATTTTCTCTTTTTCTCACTCTGTCGCTCTCCCTTTCTTCTTCTCATCCTCAGCCGACTCCGTCTTTATCCTCACCATCGTCTAGAACCAAACCCATCATCCACAACATCATCTATCATCCACCCAAATCCCTCACCAATTTATCGAGCTTCATCACTTCTCTACCCAAAATCTGCATCACCATCTTTACCAATTCATCAAGTTTCATCACCGATCCATCAAGTTCCGTGACTGATCTATCAAGATTCGTGACTGATCCATCAAGATCTATTGTTAATCTACAAAAATTCGTCACCGATCTACACGATCTTCTCTATTTCCTCCGATCATCAAGGTCATCACCGATCAACATGTTAAAATTCTTTTTGTACTGTATTATATTTTTTACTTGTTGTATGTGCCCCAAACTCTCTTAGATTTAATAATGGTTGCTTCTACCTTGTCTGAAGAAATTGTTTTTATTTTTATTTTTTCCTTTTATGTTAGTGCACTTGATATAGTTGTTTATGGTCGGATCTTAATGGCTCTTGGTATTATATATTGGTAATTTGTTTCTTCAAATTTATGTAATTTTTAGTGCATTAATTCAGGGGGAGACTTATATTATGTAATAATTTGAGATTAAAATTAAAATAAATAAATAAATAAATAAAAAATGGGCGTTTGTATATTCTGTGCATAATTTTAGGGAGAGTATATATAATCTTTACTCCTTATCTACACCAACCATTTTTTTGTTTTTGGGCAGAATTTTTAAATATATAAAAAAAAGTAAAAAATAATAAAATAATAAAAAAATGGGGAGGAGAAATGCTTGCAATTTTATTTCAGAAGAAGAAAATTTTACTCGATTACATGTAAGTTTTCAGAAGGCTTCACAGATTCTTTCCGTTTCACTTCTCTTTTTTCATGAGCCTCTTTTATATGTTTCTCTCTATTTTCGACTTTTGTAAGTCCCGGCATTATAACCGTTGCATAATATTGCACCGTATTCTCCAACTGTACATTTTTCCTTTTTAGCTCTTTCTTCTCCTTATACATATTAACCAATTGTTGTTTTAACAAGCACACCTCATCTCTCCATTGCTGATTTTCTTATACTCTTGCTTGTAATCGTTGTACCATATTAGAAACTGCCGCCATTGCCTGTGTACTAAGAGCCATAATGTTATTAAGAACATCAATATCATTTCGATTACCAATAACACTAGGACCCTCATTTACAGGCATAACCTGTGCTTGCACCATTGGTACCCTCTCATTTGCCTACATTACAGGCACCTCATACAGGTCTGAACCATTGATGGCTAAGGTAAAGAATGACATGATTACACAAGAAGGTAAATCAAATTTTTCTCTCCAACACTTGGTATTTTCGTCTCTTTGCCTATCATCATTGTCACTTTTTATACACTCCATCGATCCAATCCTCGAAGCATATCTGCTCAAATCTTTTGTTTGTCAACATTTTGTGCGCTTGAGATGCTCCAAAATTCCCACAATGATTCCGACAAGACAGAAGGCCCATTATTTTATTTTTGGCCACTCATATTATTTTATCAAATGTGTGTGTTCATCTCTTCATCTTTTATCTTGATGATGTCAAAGGGGGAGGAAAAAATATGATTTTGCTTTTGAGAATTATATGTTGCAGGGTTATCAAATATTTTGTTAATTTTATTTTGTGTCAAATCTATACAAATATTGCCATCATCAAAAAGGGGGAGATTGTTAATCATATTATTTAATTTTGATGATGCCTAAAATATTATTTGCAAAAATTTAGATTTTTTAATATTCATATTATTTGACACAAAATATTATTTAAATAAAAATATTTTTGAAAACTCTACTATTCACTTTTTGAAAATTTAGGCTGATCACTATTTACTTTTTAACAAAATTAAAATTGATTAATTATATTATTTTGACAAAATTGATTGATTGATTGGTTGGTTGTATTATGTTGACAAATGTGATAATGATAAGTTGTCTTCTTTTGACAAAAGTGATATATCCAAATGTAGTGGTAGGTTATGTTTAGTTGAAAATCTCTACAAAAATTTAAAAATGGTATATATGATCAGATCTATTATAAATATTACTTAAAGGAATTTTACTATATATGCAAATATTTGATTAGAATATTATATATAATGCATATAATATAAATAGAATACATCACATGAGCAATGAAATTTTTTACACTACATTGATTATATCATATTATAATAAAACAAGATGGAACAAATTATTTGCTTGTTTGAAAGTTGTGAACTTTGTATTAAATTGTCTATAAAAACGGTGGCTCCATGTTTGAAAAAAACAAAAAAAGGAAAAGAAAAAATTAGTCTTACTTTTATCTTTTTTAATTATTAACATTTGCTGACTATTTAAAATCAAGGAGCGTGTTTATGTAAGCCATGACGTCAGCAAGGTTGTTGACTATTTAAAATTAATGAGCGTACTTATGTAAACCATGACGTCAGCAAGGAGTATCCTAACGGGTATATTTTTGTGTATAAATAGAAGTGTTGTGTATGGAGAAAAATCAAGAACTTGAAGAGAAAAATTTCTGTGAGCTCCAAAATTCTGAGTATATTGCATTCTGTTCTTTCATTTTCAGATCTAAGTCTAGCCTTTGTTCTTTCACTTTCATATCTACTCTTTGTGAGAAAATTATTGTAAAAGATGGTTTAAGTAACAGTTATTCTTATTCCTTATTTTTGTGAGAGATTTTATAAAGGTAATGCATTTATTGTTGAGTGAGGCTCAATAGATAAGAGTAAGTCATGTGCCAAATCCACAAGCTTGGTGGTGTATTTATTCAATTGATAGTAAAGAAATTCTTAAGGAGATTCCTTGGAGAGTGGACGTAGGACTGGCGTGCTAAATCATTATAAATCTCAGTATTTGATTTTCTCTCCCAATCTCTCTTACTTTTATATTGATAATTATTATTCTATTTTTTTTTATTTGTTAAAATTCTGAATATTATCTTAATTTTAATATTGTAAAATTTTTAATAACTCAATTTATCCTCTTTTCGAGTTGCCTACCTGAGATAACAGTCAAGCAAACCCATATTTAAATTGCTCTTTTGATTAACTTTTGAAGTGGGTTGGTGAAGAATGAAACGAAGCATTGATATGAAGATGTGAAGAGCGCTTCAGTAGGAGTGTAAGAGAGTGAAGTCAAAATACCGTTGTGAAGAACAAGACAAGCACCATTGATAACAGCCACAGCTGCATTGGCACTTCTCCCCATCATCATCATCTCTCTCTCTCTCCCTACAAAATTTCTCTACAACAATGAGTAGTTTAATGAAATGTTTCACTTTTGATTTACCTAAAACTAGGGTTCACCAGTATTATATGCAGAGATACTAGTGTTCCACCCGTGCTATGCACGAGTTGTGTTTACAATTATTTGTACAGTGAATTGTGTTTCAAACAGAAAAAGGAATATAACAAATGTGCCATATCTTCAATCAATTATTTTATGTTTGCTTTTATTCAAAAGTTAAAAATAATATATGGGTAAAATTTATAATTAAATTAAGAAAAATTTATTCCTAACGATATATTTTTATTTCTAAATAAATATTTAAAAAAACAAACCTGAAAAAGGCAGTCACTATAAATATTATACATTAAGTAAAAAAATGTGGTAGCTATTATTCTTACATAACTTAACTATAGTTTTAATTTCAATTTTTTTTTTCAAAAAAAAAACTATTTTAAAAGTATTTTATTTAGTTAGTACCAAATAGAATTTTTTTAGCAAAAAGAAAAATTATAAAATTTTGTTGCAAATTTTCAAATATTTGTTAAACATTCTATTTTACTTATTTGTTTGCTTGCTTGCTTGCTTTGGGAGTTGTGCTCTTTAATCTTTATTTCACATTCATCGTAATGTTTTGTTTATTTTTCTTCTTCTTACTTGATTTTTGCATGATAATTTTTTCATAATGTTTTTCCGAGTGTATTAGTGAAAATATCATACATTTAAAATGTATAAAATTACAATATATAGAAAAAAAAAAGAAAAAGGAATTTTTCAAAACTAAAACTATTTTAAGAAAAAATAAAAAATAAAAAAAATGAAATTGTTTAAAATAGAAAATGATTTATTTATTTATTTTTAAAATAAACAATTATATAAAAAATAAAAATACAGAAACTAAACCTAAAATATAATATAAAAAATAAATGAATTATAGGATTTTCAAGAAGTGAGACTCACAAACAAATTTTGTAAAATATTGGCTATTCATATAATTTTTGTGTATTTTTTATACTTTTAATCCCGAGAATGATATTGAAATAATCTGCACTTATTGCATTAGATTCATCTAATGGTTTTAGCAAACACAGATGTAATAAATTTTATAATACAAAACACAAATAATTGTGAGACAAAGTATCCAAAAAAAATGAAAGTAACATTCAATGATGATTTAGAAGTAGATCTGACGTTTTAATTGGAGATATAACCAAATAAATCGTCATAAAAGAGGAAGACAACATTTATTTTTCATCACAACAATTACACAACTCAATATACAATTTTAGTGTCTCTTACTCTTCCACGTTTCCAATTCTCTATCAATATTAGAATGAAAGCATGAACAAATCAAAAAAAAAAAAAAAAAAAGGAGAACATTTGAGAAGACAAAGAAATGCACTTTGAGATCTTTCAGTTGCTCAATTCTATTAATTAATAATATTAGACTTCAATGGCCGGGCTTCTAATATTTGTTAGTCATTAAGGCTAAGTTATTTAGTTTCATCTATATTCACTTATAATTTGAGAGTGAACACGTGTTAAGTCTCTACAAACACTTGACATATTTTTTAGCATTATTAATGAAATACACAGTGTAATTTTTTTTCTATTTTTTTTTCCGCAATTACAACCTGTTATTTTTTAATAAGAATTTATAGTTGTTTCAAATATTTTTTTAATATACAAATTATTTTTTTTATATTTTTTATAAAATAATTAATAATTTTTTCCGCAATTACAACCTGTTATTTTTTAATAAGAATTTATATTTGTTTCAAATATTTTTTTAATATACAAATTATTTTTTTTAGATTTTTTATAAAAATAATTAATAATCCCATCACTAACCAATGTGTATAGGAGAAATTGAAAAATATAACAGTAGGTATAGGAGAAATCAAAAAGACTTGTCGGTTGAGAGAAGTCAATAAATACTGAGTTTTTTTTTTTTTAAATCAAAAAATTAGAAAATTAAGATTAAGATATTGTAGCTCCCACAAGGTTTGTGGGTTAAAAACCTCATTTTCCTTATATAATATATAAATAAATACCATAATTTTTTGTAGTTTTAAAAAGTATAAATATTTTGTTTAATAAAATTAATATAAAATAAAATAAAAATTTTTATTACTCTTTTAAACAATAATAAAATTACATAAATTATTAATTGAAATAAATTTCTAACATCATTATAAATTGTTAATTGACCTGATAATTTATTAATAAAATGAGTTATTTGCTATGCGATTAAAAATTTTAATGGATAGGATATAGTTTTCAAAATTACAAAATACAAATCATATTTTCGTATTATATAAAAATTTCAAATATATATTTGTAGATTACCTTATTATTTTTTGTTCTTAGCGTTTTTTTGTTTTTTAAAGAAAAAAAATGAAACATTAGAACATTTGTAGTTTTATATAATTTTTATTTTGTTACAATTTTTTTATGAAAAATTGTTAGTCTAATTTTAAGAGGGCAGAAGGCATTAAGTTTAGTGAATATTTTTACCGGTGAGATATTTATTTTTTGTAAAATGATTTGGTGAGAAGTTCTTTTGTTGTTTTGGGGGACATTTTATTTTCAATTTACCTTTTAATCTATCTGTTTAATTTTTTCAACTATCAGTTTAAATTTTTTTTTTATCTATTTAATTTGCCTTATCTGTTCAAATATTTGTTCAAATTTTATTATCTGTTCAATTTTTTTACTTATCTATTTAAATCTATCTGTCCAAATTTGAGTATCTATTTAATTGTTTATCTGTTCAAATCTTTGTTATTGAAATACACCAAACCACTATCTGTTCAAATTTGGAATAAATCTGTCCAAATTTTATTATCTATTTAAATTTTTTTAGATGGCTCTCTCATCTTCAGCTTCATCTTCATATTCTCTCTGTTCTTCATCTTCAAATTTTATTATCTATCAAATTTTTTTTTTTTAATCTGTTGCAATCAATTTCATCATTATCATCAACAACTACTAAATATAAAAAAAAAAAGTAAAATTAAAATTAAAAAAAAATTTGAATAGATCTGAGCCATTTTTTAATAGATCTTAGCCATTTTAAACAGATCTGAGCCATTTTGATATATCTGTGACTGTTAGAACAAATTTGTCGTATATTTTGTCCAAAATTCAAAAATATAGAAAAAAGAAGAAAATCTCAACAATATAAGACTATAGCCATTTTAATCCTTTTGTCAACAGTCCTCCATCAAACAAACAACCATTTCAACAATCCACATACATACTGAAATTTCAATGAAGATGATCAAAATCAAAAAAAAACAAGAAAGAAAGAAGAAAAAAAAAAAAAAAAAAAATTCAAAAAAAAAACGCTAGAAATGTACTAACTTGTCCTGATCGCCTTCGTAGTAGAACATAGCGAAAGGTATGACGAAGAAGATGAGAAGAGGAGATCAGGCGTCGGCCCAGGGCCGGCCCTGGGGGATAGGCCACAAGGCCATGGCCTAGGGCCCCTCAAAATAGAGTTAAAAAAGGGACCCCTCCTATTATAATTTAGTGTAAAATATTAGGTATGTTTGAAGTCTAAAAAAATTAAAAAAGGCCTAAACTAACTTAAAATAAATTGATCCATTAAAAAATTGAAAAGTCATTCAAAAAAATTAGCATTATTATCCATTGAAAATAGACCTAAAAAAGGGTCTCTCTTATTATAATTTAGTCTAATATATTAAGTATATTTTAAATCCAAAAAAAATTAAGGAAGTCCCAAATTAACTTAAATAAATTAATCCATTAAATAATTGAAAGGCCCATTTAAAATAATTAGCATTGTTATTCATTGAAAATGATTTTGCAAAAAAATTAGATTATGCAAGTATGATTGATTTATTTGTTTCTAAAAATACAAAAATAGTGAGAATCAAGTGATACTTATTAGTTATTGTAATGTAATGCTAAGTATTTTTTGTGATTTTCACACAAATCTTGTCTTTTACTTTAAAAAAAAAAAATTCATTCAATGAAAAAAAAATGTGAAGGGCCCCAAAAATTTATTAGTTGATTATTGGCTTTGGGTCCTGAAAATCTCAGGGCCGGGCCTGCGTCGGCCTTTGTGCAGTCGTAGCCGCGGCAGCAGAAGACTTTTGGCGAGTGTACGCCGAAGTTCCGCGAACTGTGTGGAGCATCTCTCGACGGAGTTGGTTTTCCAGCACGACGGAGAGGCCGAAATCGGAGATTTTCAATACCCTAGCCTTATTGCTCCGTCGTCGTCGTCCTCGAAAAGCTGACTACGATTTCTGCTAGACCTGAATCGTCCGGCGACCTGCTCATGACGATTCGAGCGATGGCGTTTTGAAAGTCGACGGCGTCGTTGGGGACAGTGGCGACAAACTCAAGAAGAGAGAGAGAGAGAGAGAGAGAGGGTGACACAGAAAAGAAATGACACGTGAGATCTGAAATAGGGACAAAAATAAAACGCATGGGAGGGGGCAGAGTGGTGAAGGGATATAATATAATATGGTGTTTTGAAAAGTTAGTAAAAAGTTAATTTTTTGATATTTTTAGTTTATTTTATTTTTTTGTAAGTAAAAAATGTAAGAGGTGATGTAATAAAAAAATGAGTAAAAAGCTAAAAATCGGCTTTTTTTTTTTTGCTTCTCAAAAGACTCCAATGTTTCAAAGGGTAGATATTTAAATAAAAAAAATTTAAATTTTGATTTATAGATCGAATGATTTTTTTTATTATTTATATATTTCTTAAAATATGGATTGTTTTTAGAAAAAAATTTCAAAAACAGTTTTCATAAATAATTTATCAAAACAATCCACCGTCATTCATTAATTTAACCCCGTCATTTATTAATCTTTTCCAGTTCAGACCTTCATAACAAAATAAGAGCAATTGCAAATTAGTGGTAAGACAAAAAAAATTACAAAATCATGAAAAAATTAATCACTTCAATTATTACAGTTTGTAAATTTTACCATTGATTTGTAATTTGTTTAAAAGCTATGTCATAAAGAATTAGGATCTTTTGTAACTCTACAGCACCGTCAGTTTGAGGGATGGAAAAGAAAAAGAGGGGCGATTATGCCTACGTTTGGGAAGTGGGTTGGTTTTTTGACTTTTTGGCTTTTTTGGCTATTTTAGCCTGGGCTAAAAAGCTTGGTTTGGGAAGGGCTTTTTGGCTTTTTGGCTTTTTTGAATTTTTTTGTGAGAGAAGAGTGTAATGATTATGGGTTGGATGTGATGTTTTGTTTTTTGTGGCTAAAATAGCCTATTTTGTCTTTTGTGGCTAAAATAGCCAAAAAAGCCCCAAAATTTTCTTCCCAAACGTAGGCTATATATATTTTTTAAATATTTTTTTTTAATTCCAAAATGATATCATTTTAAGCAACTATAGACAATGTAATCCATAGAATTCATATTAAGAATGCATAACCTCTCTCACACTTTTTAAATTGAATCTTCCAATCAATTGCAAAGAAATCCAAACTATTAAGCCTATATACATATTTTGTATAAGCATCTGATTGATAATAGTCTCCTTGTAACACCACGGAACAATGTGAAATGCCAGACAGTTGAATTGCAATTGATCACATTTGGAAGTTGACTTTGTATCTTAGAATTTTAAAAGAACAAGTAAAAAATAAATATTTTATTTTGTTTATAATTTCCTTCTTTTTAAAATTATTTTTCTTGACAAATCTTTCCTCAAATTATATAAAGTCGAAAAAGACCTCAATAAAATAGTAATACGAAGTTCCACAATGATAAGCGTTACTTCCTATTTCAGTTATCGAGCTAAGTGTGTCCAGAGTTGGATCCCTCTTGGGACGGTCAAGCCATTATCTCTGACATCCTCCAAGCTTGAGTTCATAAAACAATATCACTTTCAGCTGGTCCCCTAGAGAATGTAACCGTGTCGTTCATTGGGTTGCCTCTATGAACCTAAAGGGCTCGCTTCCTTTAGACTGAGTTGCACATTCCCCTTGTGAGCCTTATGCTCTTTTATCTGCGGATGTTCTGTAAGCCATTTGGCATTTCCATGTTCAAAAAAAAAAAAAAAAAATGATGCTGCTTCCACCCAAAATGAGTGTTGGCTCTATCATTAGATTATTAAAATCGTCGCCAAAGGTCCCTCTTTTTTTACAAAGTCCAAAATTTTGAGTTATTTGTCTAAACATGCAGTCAAACAAATCCCTTGTCCAAAAGCACTTATTGGAGTTTTAATTACAAAAATAAAAGAAAAAAGCAACAATAATAACAATATTGTAAAGAAAGCACCACATCCCCTAAAAATAATTTCAAATCTTATTATAAAAGAAAATTGTGAGATCTCTAGAAATTAGAGATTTGAAAATGAAGAATATAAAATTTATACTGTGTTTGGATCATGAATGATAAAGATTTAAAAAGAGAAAAAGAAAATATAAGTGAAATCCATGATTTAAACCCTTAATGAAATTTATGATCCAAACATAGTCTTAATTGATTTAATGATTACAAGGGCAAGGAAAAAATAAACAGGGTGATAACAGGATATCAAATAAGGTAGCTAAAACATTGAGAGATTCAAGAATAATTTTAGATAGCTTTTCAGCAGAGTAAAGATGCTTAGTAGAAAAAGAAAAAAAGAAAAAAGAAAAAAAAATCTTCGCAGAATCACAGTAAAAATTCAACTAATAACTAAAAAAGAGAGGAGGCAAATTCATATTTGGCATCATGTCTACTATATTAAAGCATGAGTAGTTATTTTGAGTTGTATAGTACATTACAGAACTAATTTGCATGAGCTTAAATTTCAAAATTGATTAATCAAATGTGAAAGCAAAATAAAAACAAACGAAGAGGGCAAATTCATACTTCTTGTCAAGTGGTTAATGCGCAAGAGGGGAATCAACATTGATATTGCGTGTTCCAGATGTGGAGAAGAAGAAACATTAGAACATGTATTCTTTTAGTGCCCTATAACCAAGCGAATTTGGAGAGGAACATCATTGGGACTAGATTTTTCAAGGGGTCGCACAGTGAATTTTCCTCAATGGAATCAACAGTAGTCAATGCAAGTGAAGGACAAGGAAATAATCATCGAATCAATTGCAATCCTATGGGCCATTTGGTTGCAACGCAACAGTTACTCTTTTGACAACATCCCAATGACAACATCAATTGCAATCCTATGGGCCATTTGGTAGCAACACAACAGTTACTCTGTTGATAACATCCCCGTGACAATATCGCAAGCTATCAATGTGGCAACAGAACTGGGAAAAGGCGTAAACAGATGGCATTTCTTTAAACTAAATCTTTACCAAATGAGCACAATATCACATGAAAAAGATTTAGATGATCAAATTTTTCTTGCAAACTCCAATAATAACATGGCAGGAAATCAGATCTGGACCTTTGCACTGGATGGATCATGGAAGGCAGACAGGCACAGCTGGAATTGCTTGGGTCTGTCACAACCACAACCGTAACAAGATAGCAGAGCAGGCACAACAACTGCATCTACCATCCCCTTTGGCTGCGGAAGCAAAGGCGTGTTTTGAGGCGATAACTTGGGCAAGGATGCAGCAAATGGAATATGTTTTCATATATATGGATTGCCAAATTTTGGTTACTATCCTAAAAGACAAACAGCAACCAGACTGGGATGTAGAAAATATTATATCAGATATTAAGTTACTTAGCAAGTATTTTAGGTATCTTTGTATTGTAAAAGTTCCCAGGTATGTAATCCAACCAGCCCATCAGCTGGCAAAACATGTAAACTTTGGCTAATTACCATGGAATGTTTTTTCTGGAAAATAAATAAATAAAAATCAAGAGTTATTAAATATTGAGACTATTATTATTAAATATTGAGACTATTATATGCATTACTTTTTGAAGTTTATGATCATAAGCATGAGTCAAATAATCTATACAAGAACACGAGACAAGTCTTTTAATAGAAATCCTCCATGGAAAATAAATATATACCTTTCACAAAACTACATATCTGGAAGAAAAAAAGAAGGAAAGATAAAATTTCAGAGCAATAAAAACAGACCTTTATATAAAAAGCAATATCTAAGCAAATATGAGTTGAATCAACTAACAAGTTACAACAATTATCAATAAAGCACATATATCAATGCAACAACTTGACTCGTTATGATACCTTAGAAAATAAAGTACCTCCAAAAAACCTAGGTGGTTACTTGGAAAATGAAGTAATTCCAAAAAATGCATGAAGCATTTCCTTTGATGAATTATCTAATCCATCGTCAGATAACATGTTAACTATAATGGTTGTACTGCGTGCGTTCACAGGGATAGCTCTATCATCCATTACGTGAAGAAGTTGCAATGCTTTCTGTGTTCCGTTATTTCGTAGAAATCCTTGAACCAATATATTATACGAGTAAAAATCTGGCGAGCATCCTCCTCCTTCCATTTTCCTAAGCAACTCACTTGCTTCATCAAGTAGCCTTCCCTTGCAAAGTCCAGCGATCATTATATTGTATGTGCGGATAGTAGGTTTAAACCCTTTAGCAGAAAGACTCAAGCAGAGTTTCCTTGCATCATTGAGTTTCCCAGCTTTGCACATACCGTCAATTAGGTTATTATAGACAACAATATTAGGAACTAATCCAGCTTTTTCAATCCTTTCAAACAATGCCAATGCCTCATCGAGATGTTGGTTGTTGCATAGGCCATCCAGAAGAATAGAGTGTGTAAACAGATCAGGAATTTGGCCATGAGTTTGCATCTCATCAAGAAGCAAAAGTGCATCTATCTGGAAGCAATCTTTTTCTAGACATTTCCTTAAAGAGACTCATGGCTTCATCTATGTTTTTGATCTTACAGTAACCATTAATCAAGATATTATAAGTGATAGCATCAGGAGCACAACCCCTACTGACCATAACATCATACATTTTCCTTGCATCATCTGCTTGGCCACAAAGACAGTACCCATCCATTACAGAATTATAAGTGACAACACTAGGCACCACACCTCTTTGGATCATCAATTCAACCACATCTTGTGCTTTTTTGGCCTTTCCTTCTTTACAAAGTGCATCAACTAAAATGTTAAAAGTTTTAACATTTGGCCAGATTTTCTTACCTACCATTTCATTCAACAATCTTGTAGCTTCTTCCCACTCACCTAAACTAGATACACCTTGAATTAATGACGTGTAAGTGATGACATCTGGTGAAATAACTTTACCTATCATTTCCAAAAAGAGCTTGAAAGCCTCGGTTACTAGTCTGTCCTTGCAAAGGCTATCGATGACCATGCTGTATTGCACTAGTCCAGGCTCAAAACCTCCTATTTTTTCCATCTTTCTAAGCAAAAGAATAACAGCACTAGTGTTTCCAATTTTGCATAGTCCATTCATTATAATGCCACAAGTAATGACATTGGGTTGGAACCCATTCTCCACATTTTCATCAAAAAACTTTAGTGCGGAAGCCTTGTTACCATTAAGACAAAACCCCTTGATAAGGGTATTGAAGGTTTTGGTGTCTGGTTCATAACCAAGTTTCAATATTTTCCCAAAAACAGAAAAACCCAAATCAACTCGATTCAAGTTACAGAAACAATTAATCACGATGTTAAGTGTACAAAAATCATAGAAATCCAATTTTGTAAACAGAGAAATCGCAGTGGAATAATGCTTTGATTTGCAATTGAAGTTAAGAGTTGATTGAATCGAAGAATTGAGGGCAAAGGTCGCATTCGAAGCATGTGATCGAACTGAGTTAGGGCATCGTCAATGTTAGCAAACCCGTATTGGAATTGGAAATTCTGTTTGGAAGACAAACAAAAGTGGGTTTGGGAATGAAATAAAGCTAAAACACAAGGGAATGAAGTGAGAATACCTTTTTGAAGATCACAAACACCACCTCTCAAAACCACACTGGCTTTTGGGATTTTCTGCATCATCATCGTCAGCTTCTCTCTCCAAAACTCTCACTCTCTCCCTTAGAGCATCTCCAACCCAATCCTCTCACCAAGACGATGAGAATAATTTTTTTTATTCAAAAAGTAAATATAGAGTAGGTTACTATTCATTCAACCTCTAATCGCAAACTTTCAAAATCCTTCATCCTTCCTTTGTCAAAAAGTAATTTTGATCATTAACAAATATTTAATTTTAAAACTTTTGTAAAATATATTTAATATTATACTCATTTTAAAGGTATGATTTCACATTTTTTAATGATGCCAATTTTATAAAAATTAAATTTACATACTAAAAGTTATTTGTAATATAATAGAAAATATAGAATGAATAGTATTTTGTAGGGTATCCTCTATTTTTCATCTTCCCTTCATATTTGGAGGATCAACTCATCCTCCTCCTAAATAGAGATGGATTTAGAGGATGGGTTGGAGAAACAAATCCTTCATATTTGAAGTTATGAAGGATGCATTGGAGATGCTCTCACACTCGTATACGGGCACTAGCTTTTCTATTTTAATTTATTTATTTTTTTTATGCTCTAAATAGAGCCAAGATATTCCATAATTTTTCTTTTTAAATAAATCACCGATCGTTATTACTTAAAATATTTTCCATATTTATTACTTTTAAAAAAAAGAGTAAATTACTAATACATATATGTTGAGATTTGTTTGAAATATGAATTGCTTTATATGATTTAAAAAATTACATTACACCTTTATATATATATATATATATCAATTGGTATACTAATTAATGTACTAATAGATAATATAACATAATTTTGAAAATTTTAAATATTTATAATTTGTATAATGAGTGAGATCAGTAATAATATTATAAAAAATATTAATACGCTAAGCCATTGTTTGGGAAGTGGGTTTGGGTGTATTTGGGGCTAAAACAGTCACAAAAAATAAAGTAGACTTTTTAGTTTTAATAAGACAAAATATCACATCTAACTCATAATTATTACATTCTTTCTCTCACAAAAAGTTAAAAAAATCAAAAACCTTTCTTAAATCAGATTTTTTAATCTCAAACTAAAATAACTAAAAAAATAAAAAAATAAAAAAATTAACCCACTTCCCAACCCAAACGTAATTGATATGCTGTGCATATAGTACCACCATTATACAATAATACTAGGCTGACCGCCTAATTTTACCACTTTTATTTCCCACTGTAGTTGACATTTCCCACGTCATTCTAGCAGCCACAATCCCATAGGGCACATTTCATATTCCGGTATCAGGATCCGCTAGAATGGGATTCGTGAAGTGATCTCCTAAATGAAAGATTTAATGGTTTAAAATAAAATTAATCTTTGATAAGTAATTTCAAAATAAAAATAAAAAAATAGAGAGATCACACACTCTCTCTCTCTCTACAGTTCACTCGCTCTCCAACTCCTGTTGTCAGAAACAACTACTTCTCGCCGAAAAACCTCATTTTCGGCCACAAAATGACATTTCTCTCAACCTGATCTCCTTTCTCTATCTCAAAAGACAACTCTTTTTGTCAGAAATTCTAACCCTAAAACAACCAATTCAGTGATTTAATTCCAAACAGGAACAATTTAAAAAGAGAAAAAAGCTATCTTCTTCAGAATTGAGTCACTTTTACAACAAGTTTTGCATAAAAAGAACAAATACAACCATCAAAAGAAAAGAATCAAAGCTACGCAGTCACAAACCCACATAGAAATCGTTGATCATATATCATTTTCATGTTATTTTCTAATATTATATAAGCATTGAACATTCAAATTGACATTCAAAGACCCCCAATTGCAAAATTGAAGTTGAATTAAGCTAATTGATACCTGTCATTCAAAAGATTCTTCACAGCAACACGAGTACTATCAGCTAACACACCACCATAGACGATACAATAACCACCTTCATCGATCACATTCTCATCAGACAAGCCATTCGTAGCCGCCTCAAGCTCCCTCAACGTGTACCACCGCCCCCATCTTAGATGCGACACCTCCGCCATCGAACCGCCGCCTCCAAACGACGCCGTGTTGTTGCCGTTCGTCGCTCGGCTCTCACCGCTCGACAGTCGATTGGAGAAGACGACCCTGTGCTTGGCCTTATCGACATCGATTTGGATGTCCGGCACGGCGATTGGGCGATGATCTGGTGCAGCGTCGTGGACGATCTCCTGGATTTCCTTGGAGACAACCGGAGTGAGGTCAAGCTTGGGGTGGTGGAGGAGCTTGTGGGATTTGCAGTGGCGAGAGGTGATGCGAGTGAACTGTAGAGAGAGAGATCTCTCTATTTTTTTTTTTTTTTTTATTTTTATTTCTAACCAAAAGAACTTTATTTTCATCCGTTGGGTTTGAATTTGCACTGAAAAGTATTTAAATTTTTTTATTTGTTTTGTAAAAAATTTTTAAAAATTAATTTGATAAAAAAATAAAAAAGATGCTCACTATTTTTATGTGATTTATATATAAAAATAGAAATGATTTTTAAATTTTTTAAAAAGAATATTTATTTTTATCAAATTAGTTTCTATTTTTTTTATAAAAAAAAAATTCAAAATTTAAAAATTCAACCAAACAAAACACTAATTCAAATTATCATAATTTATATATAGTACACACTCCAAATAAAAGTGAATATTGCAGAAGGAATCGAATAAAATAATTTCCAACATTTTTATTTTACTGCCTGTTTTAATGAATGAAATGGAATTGTTAGTCATTGTATTCATATGAACTAGTCATTAGTTTAACTAACTAGCATTTTTATTTTCAGATTTAAAAACTAACATTCTGAAGCTAATTCATCAATAAAATTCACAACAATCTAAAGCAATTAAGAATTGTACAATTTACTTCATAATTGTGTTCAAGAAATCCAAGCCATCAACACAACAATGTACTGAAATTTCATAACTAGGCTATGCATTGATAACATAATAAGTTAATTGAGTTTAGAAGTCTAAAGCGTCATTAGATCAGGTTACAGAAAAAGTGAATCTAACTGAATCATTTTGCTAGCCTTTATGCTGTGTTTAGTTGGGATTTTTGGGGTGGGATTTGGAAAAGGAATGAGAAATGTAATCCTATTTATGTTTGGTTATAATAAAAAATATATGGGAAAAGAAAGGGGGTGAGAAATAAATAAAGAAATAGGAGACCTTTTAGGACATCAATTCTATTTTATAACCAACACAACCAAACATAGTTGGGATTTGGAATTCTATTAATTCTTTCTCCTTTTCCTTTCATTTCCATTTCCCTTTCCATTTCCCTTCCCAAATCCCCCAACCAAACACAGCGTTACACACAAAAATTCAATCATAAGAAAATATTAATCCTTCAGAAAAGTTAAGCTTCCATCGTTAACAAAACTAAAAATGGTCTTCATGCTCAATTAAGTAGATGGTCTCCATGACAAGCATTTTGTTGATCTCCATGCTCATCCCTGAAAAAACATATAAGATGGTTCAATCAAGTTGGTGTAAAAATTCCAATGTTTCATTGACCTGCACATTACATATATAACCATGGAAGTTATTATATAACAATCTCAAAAGACTACAATAGAAGAAAATAGTAGTACCATATTTGGCTGCCCATATTGACTGATCCCATATATATTAGGTTGGCCATTCATGGTGGACCATGTGAGCGATCCCCAGAACCCGTGTGTTTGAAGTGATTATTGCAGATCAGAAACCTAACATATACAGTATAAGTTGTTGTAATGCGCTTCAAACTCAGCACAACCTATCGATCATACTATCAATAGTATTGTAGTCTCAAAATCTAAACAATAATAATTACATTAAAGTTTGAATTTTCTTGTGTTCGAGGCACATCAAATA
The DNA here is from genome assembly GCF_004153795.1 of Camellia sinensis. Classification (NCBI taxonomy): domain Eukaryota; kingdom Viridiplantae; phylum Streptophyta; class Magnoliopsida; order Ericales; family Theaceae; genus Camellia; species Camellia sinensis. The sequence goes on from NW_021030734.1 coordinate 476,052, forward strand.
TTTCTGCAGGAGTTGTTCCATACTGACTTCCTCACAATCTTTTACTTGCCAATCCTACAAAATACAAGATAGCAACATTTAACAATCAACATTAACTGAGTTTCAATTAGCAGTATTTCAAAGTTACAACCTTCACTATAGGGTCATGCTCCGGAGCTCTAATTAGAGCTGCAACAGTGCAGCTCTAATGAGCTATCACCTAAAAAAAAAAAAAAAAAAAATAGTGAAGTAAAAGACAAAAAAGAGGGAAGAAAAAGACAAATTAGAGATGCATTAGAAGTCCTTTTTTAGTGGTTCAAATCATTTTTGTTCATATGTCCCTTGCTAGTTGAAGCCTCTGTTTTCTTTTCCTTGCACCTTTTTCTATTGACAGTCTTTTTAATTGCCTTTTCAACATTAGATTGCTTCCTTTAATAAGGAGGTTGCCCTTTGCATCGTACAGCTACAGGAGTAAGCACATGATTGTTCTCTTTTGAAATCCCAACACTGTCTATTGTTTGATTGCTACGAGGAGCGTCATCCTCCTTTTTCAGACCATCTCCTAGAGTGTTTTTGTTTTGAAGGATTAGGGTGGGAGATTGGACTATTGATCCTACCAGACAAATAGTTTATTGTTTGTTTCATTTTTTTTTGTTTCAGAATAATAATCCCCCCGAACTATTAGTTCCATATTTGTGGGACTATCCTATTCCATGGGGGTGGGTGGGATTGTTTCCATGGGATACCAATCCCATGGAATTAGGCTCTGAAATGTTTATTTTATCCCATGCTATTACTTAGCAAACAATTAAAAAAGAGTAAAATAGTTTTTTGAACATTTATAAATTATTTTTTTAGTGTTGTTAATTTAAAATTATATATTAAATAAAAAATTTAAATTATAAATTAAATTTAATTAAAAATAATATAAATTATAGATTACAAATTTAAATTATATATTAAATAAAAAATATAAATTATAAATTTAATTTAATTGAAAATAATAAATTAAAAATTATGGCCTTATAAATTAAATTTTTTTAGTGTTGTTAAATTATAAATTATAAATTATAGATTACAAATTTAAATTATATATTAAATAAAAAATATAAATTATAAATTTAATTTAATTGAAAATAATAAATTAAAAATTATGGCCTTATAAATTAAATTTTTTTAGTGTTGTTAAATTATAAATTATAAATTATAGATTACAAATTTAAATTATATATTAAATAAAAAATATAAATTATAAATTTAATTTAATTGAAAATAATAAATTAAAAATTATGGCCTTATAAATTAAATTTTTTTAGTGTTGTTAAATTATAAATTATAAATTATAGATTACAAATTTAAATTATATATTAAATAAAAATTATAAATTATAATGGTAAATAATCTTTTGAACATTTATCTTTATCTAGTCCGTCTAACCAAACATTGGAATCCCATGACTAAACAAACATAGAATATAAATCCAATCCAACCAAATAGTCGGGGACAATATATCCCAAGACTAACAGTCCGATGGATTATAATCCCCTCTTATCTAGTCCGTCTAAACAAACATACCCTTAATGCACATATCCACCTCATCACTTTGTCACAACGCAGTATCTGTTGCCAAATCAGCAGCCTTGCGGAAAGCATTGCACAGGTTATCAAAACGACGAGCTTCACGTTTGGTAGACCAATTGTCATAACAGATTCGAACTTTGGTGTGGCTCCTCTTGACAAGTTTACTCCATCTTTTCAATAGGTACTTATGTGGATAAATCTTCTTATGAAGAAATACTGCAATTGCATGTATGCACAATATTCCCTTACACTGAAATAATCGACAATTGCAATTCACTTTTTTGGCAACCATTATTTAACCACACCTTGAAAGTTGCATGGGGATGACTTTCTCCATATGGTATGTCTTCACCTACTTCATATTCTAAAATATCAACTACTTCACTTTTTTGGTAACCATTATTTAACCAAACCTTGAAGGTTGAAGTTTTCTATTGCATTTGTAAAATCCAGATCTGTATTGACTCAATCATGGTTATGATCAAGTACAATAGAGTTAATTCGCCATTTCCCATTAAAAAGATATGCTCTAAGCTTAGCTGTGCAATCCGTTTAAGATATCAGATGGAATTTAACTGGGTTGCTTGATTTGTTCTGTGACTTAATAAGCAAATTTTACATACCTCAACTCTCCATCATTTCCCCTCCTGGAGGTTCTTTTACTAATTTTGTAGAAATTTTTTAGTAATTTTTTTGGAGTCTCTAGCATTTACTCAATTACAAAATATACTTTTTATCTTTAATTTTAACACTTTGGTTGGGTGGTATATAATTCACTGGTTTGATTCAGTAGATTAATGTGGATTGGAATGGAATGCTTGTTCTTTAACTCCTTGCCAGAATATCTATTTAGCATTATATACTTAAATTATTTTAGTAATTTTTTTTTTCTTTTGATTTGATTCATATAAGATATTATAATGAAGTGCAATGAATTACAATAACAATGAAAATTAAACACAACATATATAATCGATACAAACAATTAAACTCTTAAAGTGGAGAGAAAACCCCAATTAACTGAATTTCACTATTTATACAAGTAAATTTTAATATAGCATTTTGATAGTTATATATATGGAAGCATACTTTTTATTTTTTTTATGAATATCTGAAAAAGCCCTATGTTAGGGTTTTTTTCTAGGTTCTTGAAAACTCATTCCAATTAATCAAATATGATTTAAGAAACTAAACAACACCATAATGAATACTTGCACAGCAAAAGACACTGATATAAAAAGATTAGAATATCAGAACGTACCTTGACGGCACACCTACAATGGTGGAACAAGCAGACTTCTTTCAAGAATTAAGATGTGTCTCAAGGCAGTAAAAATAATTTTATGGCCTTCTCTAATTCTGAAAGATGAAAACTCTTTCACCACACGGTGGGAGAACAACAAGAATGCAAAGCCAAATAATGGTGGTCATGTGAAATTGAAAATAAATAGGAAGAGAAAGTGGTAAACCTTTTATACTGATTATTTGAAAGAAAAAAAAAAGACAAAAAAAAAGACAAAAAAAACGAAACAAAATGGAGTGATTATAAACTACTTAACAAAGTGGAAACATGGCCTGGTGGTGGTTAGAAAAAGTCAACTTTCTGTTCATAACAGGTTTGGTGGTTCAACTGGATCCGAACCTAAATGATGTGTCAATCAGTTGTACTAGATGGTCCGGTCCGACTTTTAAAACACTGAAATCAGAATTTCTTCTACTTCATGCTTCCACCGAGAAATCCAACTCAGAATTTCTTCTTGATTGAGTCATCTCTGAAACTTTCAATCAGAGACAAAATCACAAACAAAGACAATTACAAAATGAAACAAAAACTGGGCTCCTCTTCAATTGTTACGTCTGGAGACTAGTCAAGGCAGCAAGTCTAAAGAATTACTTTCCAAGGGATTGGGAACTCCTCTTTCATAGCATACAACCACATGATGTAGTTGTTGGTAGTGTTTGGATTGCCAGAGACTCAACCGCAAGCAATACAAAGATTCAACTGCTCCATCATAAATTGAGCAACCTCAAGAGGTTAGTGGTGTTTGCCCCCCAAAAGCTCAATGTTTCTGTTGGACCAGATACTCCTAGCTAAATAAAATGGGGTGATTATAAAATATTTAACAAAGTGGAAACATGGTCTGCTGGTTGAAAAAAGTCGATTTTTCATTCATAAAAGGTTTGGTGGTTCATCTAAATCAGAACCTAAACCAGACAATGTGTCAACCGGTTGTACTGACTGGTCCGGTCCAACATTTAAAACACTGGTATTAACAATCCTGCTACTTACTTCATGCTTCCATCTAGAGCTCCAAATGAGCATCCTCAAGCAGCTCTATTAAGTTCATTGATTGAGTCATCTCTGAAACTTTCAATCATAGACAAAATCACAAACAAAGACAACTAGAAAATGAAACAACCAAACTTGTTATTGAGAAAACTGAGCTTCTCTTCAGTTGATATTTTTGGGGACCATGTGAGAGAAACTAGTTTAAAGAATTGCTTTCCAAGAAATTGGGAACTTCATAGCATAAACAATATGATGTAGTTAGCAGAATTTGGGTTGCCCCAGGACGAAACTGCAAAACAATACAAAGATTCAACTGCTAAGTTCCATAGAACAAGATATAACGTTTAAACTAGAAATTCCGAGTACAAGTAAGGTGTTCTATATCTCCATCATCTATGGCCAATATTGATGTTTATAAAAGGAGAAGCTCAAGGATAGACATAGATCTATTAATGTCTCTTCAACCATGTGTTCGGATCCATGAATTCAATACAAACTTGAGAGATATTAGAGCAGAAGAAAAAAAAAAAAGACGAGGCAAAATCACATTTGGCATCATGTCTTTTATATCAAAGCATGAGTTATTATTAAATATTGTGACCATTATATGCCTTACTTCTTTAAAGTTAATCATAAACATTAACAACTTTTTGCATCAAATAATCTCTACAAGAACCCGTGAGAACTCCTTTAACTAGAAATCCACCATGGGAAAAAAAAAAAAAAACCTAACTTTCACAAAACAACATATGTGGAAAAAAAAAAGAAGCATGAAAATTTCAGAGCAAGAAAAACAGACCTTTATATAAAATGCAATATCTAAGCAAGTATGTATGAGTTAAATCAACTTTCAAGTAACAACAATTATCAATAAAGCATATATATATCAATGCAACACCTTGACAATGAAGTAGTTCTAGAAAACCTAGGTGGTTACTTGGACAATGAAGTAGTTCCAAAAAACGCACTAAGCATTTCCTTTGACAAATGATCTAATCCATCATCAGACAACATGTTACCTAGCAAGGTTACAGTGCATGGGTCCACAGAGATAGCTCTATCATCCATTATGTGAAGCAGTTGCAATGCTTTTTGTATTCCATTATTTTGTAGAAATCCTTGAACCAATATATTATATGAGTAAAAATTTGGTGAGCATCCTTCTTCTTCCATTTTCATTAGCAGCTCGCTTGCTTCATCAAGTAGCCTTCCCTTGCAAAGTCCATTGATCATTATATTGTATGTGTGGACATCAGGTTTCAAACCTTTAGCAGAAAGACTCAAGTAGAGTTTTCTTGCATCATCGAGCTTCCCAGCTTTGCACATACCCTGAATTAGGTTACTGTATATCACAATATCAGGAGCTAGTCCAGCCTTTTCAAGCTTTTTAAACAATGCTAATGCCTCATCAAGATGTTGGTTCTTGCATAGGCCATCCAAAAGAACAGAGTAAGTAAACAGATTAGGAATTTGGCCATGAACTTGCATCTCATTACAAAGAAAAAGTGCATCTCGAAGTTTTCTTGCTTGGCACAAGCCACCAATAAGAGTGGTATAGGTAACAGTATCTGGAAGCAATCTTTTTCTAGACATTTCCTTAAAGAGACTCATGGGCTTCATCTATGTTTTTGATCTTACAGTAACCATTAATCAAGATGTTATAAGTGATAACATCAGGAGCGCAACCCCTACTGACCATAACATCATACATTTTCCTTGCATCATCTGCTTGGCCACAAAGACAGTACCCATCCATTACAGAATTGTAAGTGGCAACACCAGGCACCACACCTCTTTGGATCATCAATTCAACCACAACTTGTGCTTCTTTGGCCTTTCCTTCTTTACAAAGTGCATCAACTAAAATGTTAAAAGTTTTAACATTTGGCCAGATTTTCTTACCAACCATTTCATTCAACAATCTTGTAGCTTCTTCCCATTCACCTAAACTAGATACACCTTGAATTAATGACGTGTAAGTGACGACATCTGGTGAAATACCTTTACCTATCATTTCCAAAAAGAGCTTGAAAGCCTCGGTTACTAGTCTGTCCTTGCAAAGGCTATCGATGATCATGCTGTATTGCACTAGTCCAGGCTCAAAACCTCCTATTTTTTCCATCTTTCTGAGCAAAAGAATAGCAGCACTAGTGTTTCCAATTTTGCATAGTCCATTCATTACAATGCCAAATGTAATGACATTGGGTTGGAACCCTTTCTCCACAATTTCATCAAAAAACTTAACTGCCGAAATGATCTTAGCATTTACACAAAGCCCGTTGATCAGGGTATTGAAGGTTGTGATGTTTGGTTCATAACCAAGTTTCAATAGATTCCCCAAAATAGAAAAACCCAAATCAACTCGATTCAACTTACAGAAACAATTAATCACAACGTTAAGTGTAAACTTATCAGGCTTGACGAACCCAGATTCTAACAAATTCATTTTCCTAAACAGAGAAATCACGGTGAAGTAATGCTTAGTTCTTGCAATTGAAGTTAAAAGTTGATTAAATTGAACAATTGAGGGCAAAGGTCGCATTCGAAGCATGTGATCAAATTGAGCTAGGGCATCATCATCATCGTCAACATTAGCAAACCCAAGTTGAAATTGGTCTTCCGCAGAAGCAGTGATATGAATATGAGAAGAGCGATTCAGTAAGATTGCAAGAAAACAAGGAAATTGAGAGAAAATACCCTTGTGAAGACGATCACAAACACCATTTCTGAAAACCACAGCAGCATCGGCACTTCTCGCCATCATCGTCATCTCTCTCTCTCTAACAAATTTCTCCACAAAACTCAGACGACGGGTTTCGTTTTTTCTGTTTTACCAAGCCAAAAAAAGGGCAAATTAAAAATTAAAAATTAAAAATTATCCTGAGGATTATATTTGCATAATAAATAAGGGAGTAATTTATTATACAAATATAAATCTAAAAGATAATTTGTTATGTAAATATAAATCTTAGGTGGCAAAATGTAATTTCTCAAATTTTAAGAAAAATTTATATTTTAGTCAAAACTCAAGGAGTGTTGGTAATTTGTCCCCCCAAAAAAAAATGAAGTGTTACAACGCGCACACAGGCCTTTCATATCAGTTTTAATTTTGCAATTTTTCTTTGCGGGCGCTTGCCTTTAGTCTTTAATCGGATTGGACGATACTGATCAACTTGTGAGGGTTCATCATGGATCTTGTTTTGATAATATGAACCGTTCAATGTGTAGAACTCGTCAAGTATTATATGTTTATAAAAAAATCGCGTTGATCGGATATCGATAACTATGTGATCAAATCAGTTTTGTAAAAAAAAAATAGACGACAAAAAATTGATAAGATGAGATAGCTATCGATATCCGATCAACGTGATTTTTTTACAGGTATATAGTACTCGACAAGTTCTACCCATTGAACGGTCCGTATTATCAAAATGGAACCCGTGATAGGCCACCCACGGACCGAACAACACCGTCCAGTTCGATTAAGAACTGGAGGCAAGTTACTCCCTTCTTGCTCTATGTTTCTTGAAAGGGTTTGGACTGTCGGCCTGTTAGTTGGACTGGACAGTTATTCAAGTTGATTCGTAAAATATATTATTTTTTAGAAGATTAAATTAATTGGATAATAGATAACACATTTTAAAATTAATTTTGTATTAATTATTTATTTTTTTATCGTCTATTTTTTTTATACAAAATTAATTCGAACACGTAATTGTTGTTATTCAATCGATTTAATTTTTTACAAGAATAATTTACTTAACAAATTTTAAAATATGAACGGTTCAAATTATTAAAATATGACTCAAGAGTGGTCCCACTAGGCTAGACAACACCTGTCTAAGTCAGATAAAAGACTGGAGAGAAACCCGTCCCTTTCTAGGATGTGAATAGTTTTGGAAAAATCTTGTCGAAAACAGTTTGCATAAATAATTTGCCAAATAAATTTTGATTTTTTTTTTAAAAAAGGACAAGATTAACATTAATTTTGATTTGATTGTGTTTTTATTTGGAGATATTACAGTTCAGTTGAGATATTGAAAAATAAGTACAAATATATGGTAAATTTTATAAATATTAATAATTATAATTATAATTTTTTATTTATAAATTTGTACTAAATTTATGGAATTACCACTTAAAGGTAATTTTTCTTTTTATATTTTCAGTTTTTTCTTTTGATATTCTAGAAAACCAATTTCCATTCTGGTGTTTACACTCTCATCAGTTTGATATTGGGCCACTTTATGAATAAAACTCTCCTTTCTTTTGCACCCAAAAAAGGAAAAAAAGAAAAGAAAACCAGTTTCCAAATTAATTTAATGGAATATAAATATTAAACAACTTTGAATAATTTGAAATCTCAACAGTTTCTATTTGAGTTTTCATTTATATCTTCTTCTTTTAATTATTATTATTTTTACTTTCCTTTATCTTAACAATTTTTTACTTAAATTCAAAATTTAAATACAACCTCAAGGAAATGGTAACTAAAAGTTCCAGTGTCCCAACCATTACTTTTTATTTCATATTGTTACCACGCATAACTAATGTTAGCTCAATGTTTACGCCATGAAGGTAGTCTTCTAAGGCTTAATTTTTTTAAAAAGTTCCATACTTTTTGGTCTAGAAATGCAATCAAAAAAATTATTATATTTATATTAATTGTTCGGAAGAAAAAAAAAATTACGTGTATAAAATAAAATAGAGTGATTATAAAATATTTAACAAAGTAGAAACATGGCCTAATGGTTAAAAAAAGTCAATTTTCTGTTCATAACTGGTTTGGTGGTTCATCTAAATCAGACAATGTGTCAACTGATTGTACTAACTAGTCTGCTCTAGCTTTGAAAACATTGGTATCAACAATCTTGCTACTTACTTTATGCTTCCAACCTGAGCTCCAATTGAGCATCCTAAAGGAGCTCTATCAAGCTCATTGGTTGAGTCATCTCTAAAACTTTCAATCATTGACAAAATCACAAAGACAATTACAAAATGAAACAACCTAACTTGTTATTGAGGAAACTGAGCTTCTCTTCGGTTGATATTTCTGACCAACTGAGAAAAACTAATTAAAAGAAAATTGAGCGTCTCTTCGATTGATATTTCTGACCAACTGAGAAAAACTAATTTAAAGAATTGCTTTCCAAGGAATTGGGAACCCCATAGCATACAACAATATGATGTAGTTAGCAGAATTTGGGTTGCCGAGGACAAAAATTTCAAAACAATACAAAGATTCAACTACTAAGTTCAATAGAACAAGACATAACGTTAAAACCGGAAATTCCAAGCACACACTACTGGAAAATACACCTTTGATGACAAAAAATGACGATAAAAATAATTTAGTCGCAAAAGTTACACATTCTAGTTACAAAAAATAATTTGGTCGGCAAATGTACACACTTTAGCTACTAAAAAATATTTGGTTGGCAAATGTACAATCTTTAGCTACTAAAAATAATTTAGTCGGAATTTATTTTACTTTTGACAACTAACTGAGTTTCAGTCATTGAAAACAGAGTTTTGGGTGACTAATAAAAATTTGACCCTAAATGTATAATCTTTAGTTACAAAAAAATAATTTTGTCGGTATTTATTTTAGTTTTGGCAACTAATTGAGTTTTAGTTGTTGAAAATAGAGTTTTGGGCGACCAGTTCAAATAAAAAAAAAAAAAAAAAATTTGGTCCCTAAATATACAATCTTTAGCTGCCATAAATAACTTAGTCAGTTATTTAACTTTTAGCTACTAAATTTTAGTAGGCAATTGTAATTGGGAAATGCTAGGTGTCATGAAGAATTTTCATGAAAACTGTCATGAAAACCATCTGCACCGTTAGATCAGGTATGTGTCTCATGATCCAACGGTGCAGACAGTTTTCATGACAATTTTCATAAAACGTAGCAGGACCCATTGTAATTAGCCTACAAGGTGTTCTATATCTCCATCATCCATGGCCGATATTGATGATTAGAAAAGGAGAAGTTGAAGGATAGACCTAGATCTATTAATGTCTCTTCAACCATGCATTCGGATCCATGAACTCAATACAAACTTGAGAGATATTAGAGCTGAAGACAAAAAAGAGAGGCGGCAAATTCGCATTTGGCATCATATCTTTTATATCAAAGCATGAGTTGTTTATGACCATTATATCCCTTACTTTTTTAAAGTTAATAATCATAAGCATATAACAACTTTATGTCATCAAATAATCTCTACAAGAACACGAGAGAAGTATTTCAACTAGAAATCCTCCATGAAAAAAAAAAAAAAACAAACAAACAAACAAACTGTAAGATACAGATAATGTAGCGGGTAAAATGATTCAAACCATACATTGTGTAAAGAATCCGAAACGAAGAACCTTGTGGGTAAATCACGTGCTTGACAACCACGAACTATAAACTTCCAACAATGGAGTGATACCATAGTATGAGTATCATCCACTCTAGTCACAGCGCAAAGGCCTGATTGTTTTTCATGTGGGAGAGAGTTAGAGAGAGAGAGTATGGAAAAAATGTTACGGGTAAAAAAACATAACATATCTGATATTTATTAAATAGATCATATATATAATCTCACATCCTTATCTCCTATTAGGATAAGATAGATTGGATGCAGATAGTTGGTTATCCTAACAGGATAAATAGAAAATTCAACTTACATGAATAATTTGAATGGGCCATGGGTCACATGGGCCCCCAAATCCGGGTCCAATACCCCGGCCCAATTTCCAACATCTCCCACTCGCACATGAGTTGGCATGACACTGCCACATCTCTATCTCAATCTCCCCAAATATTTAACAATCTCATACTAGCCAATAAACCGTGCGACCGCTGAGAAACACCTGCATGTGGGAGCTCTATACTAGAACTCAAAAATGAGCCAGCATAGAGACATCAACCCAAAAATAAAATATACCCCAAACCCATCTAATCACACTGGTTCAAAAAATATCTTTAATCCCTCAAAAGTGCATGTTTGACCCTCTCAATTCTTGCAATATATTCACACTTAATCCGCCTCTCATACAGAGCGATGTGAATTGCCGGCAGTGAATATACAACAGTGGTATAATACTAGATGATCTTTCCTTTGCCCTCATACTATTTAGTTTAGAATTGGCCGCTTTCCCAGTGATGTCCTTTAAGGCCAAATCATACATGACCGCATGCAACATATCAAAGTAGCAAAACATCAACCCTTTACCTTATGACATAGTCAAAAGTCACAAAAGGATATATAAATAAAAGTCATATCAATAATGACATGTAAGACTCACACAGTGAGGAAACGAGGATCCATTCTCTCACCCCATTACTCAATCACCAAGCACATGTAGTATGAATACATGCTACGGTAGAGTAACTCTTCCAAAGAGTGACGTCATACTCAATACATTGTACAAATCTTAGTCTAGTCGTTTTTTAGCGCCTAACCCAAATTCTCTATTTGCTTGTCTTCCAGGCTCCAAATGAGATCTCGCATTTGGCTAATCATAACAGGCACAACATGGAAAGTGGGTACTCACATCCATGTTTGGTCCTTAACACGAACTCATCTTGGTTGTAACCAAGGCGACATACATAGTGGATAATTTAAGCCTTTCTTGGCTCTAAATAAAAATAAACCAGTAGTCTCATCCTTACTCACTCCCAAGTGCCAAGGGCGATTGCTCATGTGAGTGAGCCAATCTTGCCTGCTGACATCATCATCTGCTAATCATTATGACACAAACCATAATAGTGTCAACATCCCATCATCTTGCAACAAATAAGTGATCGATTTTAAAAAACACGACCACAGTCTGTGCAATTCTAGATTCCAAGCATAAGCCTTATCAGCACCTCTTGCAATAAGCATATACAAAGGAATCCACAATGTGCGCCTCACATGAAGTGGTTCAAGATCACTACTTCTGGCGCAATTACCTATCTAAAGATATTTGGTGACCAATCTGCGTTCTTTCAAGATGCGCCCAACTAGCGCATTGAATCTTACAATGGGCAAATTTATATACTACTAGTAAAGCATTCTATCTACAGTCTAATGAGCAAGGTCAATGTCTAAACTACTCAGTTGACCATTTACCAAAGATAACACTCATTATGCCAAATACGCCCACATAGCATACTTCAGGCTCCCATAACAAAAAAAGATCAAGGAATATAGGTCATCTGTTTCTCTCAAAGACAATTTGAGGATTCACTCAATAGCTAAGGCTCTGGCTTTTACCGATAGGTAAGTCAATGGGTTTGCAATTTTGCATCTAGAATCATTCTAGGATGTTTCTTATGTAAGTCATCAAAGACAAACTGGGAATTCTCTCAAAACAATCCTTAAGGATCGTACATCCGAGTATATAAATTGCATCACTCATGTCTATCATCTCTAAAACAGAGGACTACCCTAGGTGACGACAACCTTATAAATTCCTGGCTCATAATGACTAAGTAAGGAAAAACTTCTTTTGGACCATTGATCATGCCTCAGTGGTCTTCATCATAGTTTTAAATCGCGGTATCGGGTAATGTAACGATATCGGTCGCGGAGTATCGGTATCGGTAGTATCGACCGGTACGTATCTGGAATCGGGTGTCGAGGCCGTGAAATTTTAAAAATCATTAACAATCCCTCTAAAACTCAATTTTATGCATTTTTTTGACTCTTTCAAACTTAATTTACCACATTTTTATCAAAATTTTGATATGTAGGAACACTTTTAGACTTGATTTGATTTCAATATTTATTTTTCTTGTCTTTTTTTCCTTTGTTCAACTGAAAAAAAAAAATATATATATATATATATTAATATAAACAGAGGTATAGGTGTATAAACAAATAAATAAAAATAAATAAAACTAAACAATGGCTTAAAAAGGTACAGAACAGTGGCTCAAAAAGAACCTATCCTCTCTCTCTCTCTCTCTCTCTCTCTCCCCCTCCCTCTCTCTCTATCTCTAAAAAATGCAGAACGGTGGCTTACAAAGGCAATTACGAAACAGAAAAAAAAAAAATATTTTGAAATGTGAAACATAAACAGAGCATAGAAAGAAGCTTGCAAGTTGCATAAGTTCTGTGGTTGCCCACTTTTGTTAAAGCTCCACCCAAGAATATAGTGGTTGGTTACTAGTAAATAGTCCAGTAGAAGAAGAGAAACCATCATACAAAGAATCCAAAAGAATTGAAGAAATATTGATGTGTGTTGACAAGAGAGGTTGGTCTGGTTTTGGACTTTGAATAGGAGCCAACAACTCAAGGCGAACAACAGTACAACAACAACAAATAGAAACAGAAACAACAAAACAAAAACAGGGCATAAAACAGAGCACAATTTCATCTATACCGACGATGGCAAATCTGTATCGGAACTGTATTGCTCCATGTATCGGATTCAAGCCGATATGCATCGGGAATCGGACGATACGGCTGTGAATTTCATTCCCACCGGTATACCGATCCATATCCGAATCGGCGGTCTAATTTTTCGGTACAAATCGGCTGGTTCGGTACGTACCGGCCGATATTTAGAACTATGGTCTTCTTCAATCATCGTTGGCCTATCATGGCCCTACGAAATCTAAGAACCAATATTTGGATAACTGTTTTAGGCTGTAAAAGATTTATTAGAACTAGCAACCTTTTTGCGCTCCTAACTTTTCACTATAAAAGCAGAAGGTAAATCTCTACGGATCTATTTATCCAATTCTCCAACAAGAAGTTGGGTCACAACGTCCACAAATCAATGTTCCGAACTTATGTCAATTATAGCCTAAGTCGAAATAACCTCATTCCCTAGGAGGAAGTCTTCTCATGGTCTACGTCTTCCTCAATGGTGCGACTTTTCGGTATCTAGCGAGCCTTATGCCTCAACAATGACTATCCAAATTGCGCATAACTTTAGAACAGCTTTGCGTCATAATGGAAAGTCAACCAAATTATAGAAATGGTTAATTCTCAAAGACTTTGTCTTAAACTGCGCAACATTGATCTACTTTCGAAAAATAGGAGACTAGAGCCTTTGGCATTATCCTAGGTTCTTTATCATCTTACGGAGCAATCATGAATGTTTCCCTCTCAATCACCCAGTGATGATGTGAAAAATTTTCACATTCGCTAACAAAGAATGTAGAGTATTCTGCTCTAATGGAGTAATACACTAGTAGGCACATCGCTCCCACTGTCCCTCGGATATTGAAAATTTCTTTCCATTCTTAACTAGGCTACATAAAGCGTTATACTTAGAATTCTCTATCTTATAGCGCTCCAAAACTCTATTCACGTCACCTTTACTAAGAAAACTTTATGTGACTTAGTTACACTACCACAAAGCTGCTTACCTATATACACATAATCCAGAGGGTTTACATGACAGCATACAATAATGCGCCACATGACCCTAAGTGTTTACAAGACAGCATACAATAATGCGCCATAGAACCCTAGGTCTTAACTTCGCAACCTTATGAGAAGTAAAATAAAGATAAGCTGCGTAACGGTTACAGATCGCCCATAGATGGCTCTCCGTTAACCCATTACTCAAATGGAGTGTAAAATCTGATGTGAAGGGCACTTAGTTAAGGATATAGGCAACAAACTATAGTGCAATTCCCAATTAAGAAACATTTTGTGCCATCATCCACCTAACATTAACAATATTGAATTACTTATCTCTACTACACCATTGTGTTGCTAAGTACTAGGAATAATCAATTTTTTAAGCATTCATTTCTCTTAATAGAACTTTCTAAAATAACTCAAATAGATACTCGCCACCTTGGTCAAAACTAAAAGAACGAAAGCTGTTATCTGATTGATCTCAACCTCATATGTGTAATGTCAAAAATCATCTCAAAACTTTTGACTTATGGGAGATCAGATAGTCTTGACTTAGATGCGTATCATAATTTATAAATGTGTCAAGATTAAGGCTAGCTATCATACCCTTATACATATCCAGTCATAAATATCATAGTGGACTAAATTGGCCAATATAAATGCCCTTCTGTGGCTTTCTTACTTACTTGTGCGCAATCATTGCGAACAAAGTTACACATTCACATGAGAGCAGGATGTCACAAGTGGGTGGGCTTGAGAGGGCCTACTCAAACCATCCATGTCATTTTCTCATTAATGGGATTAAGTATAATAAGCCACCGGTTCATGACCAATGTCATAAACTAATTCCAATCATCCTAATGTGTGAGTTCTTGAAGACAAGTTTTAAAGGTTTAGGCCCAGCTAGGTAATGACTTACGACTAATTCATGTTCACTAGATCATAAAAGGATGTCATGGAGATATCAAGTGCGCCTAAGTCACAAATTTAACTAGTAAGTGCTAATCCCCCTGCACCTTCAAGTCAATTTTATTCTCCATACACTTTACTGCATCTAGTTAAAAGATGATGATACTCCTCTTGCCATCTCTGTTTCTTGCTTCATAGTTACTTGCAATTAATTCTACTATCCACAAGAAGGATAGAATGAGCTATCAATCTATGACATCTCCCGAAGTAACTTAAGTGTGAATTAGGCTAAAGTGTCTAATTCAACACAATGCTCTCATGAGCCATGCGTCAAATTCCTAGAGTCATAACAACCTTGTCGGCCTTGATCTTTTCATTATTATGCTGCAACGTTTGTGCTTAGTTGTAAACGTTATTCAAAAGCATTAGCCTAGCTAAGGAATCATACAAAGAAGCACCTCCTCATGTCTCACACTCAAGTGTGGAGACAGTAAGTGTCTAGACTTAGACAAGTTGGCAATGCTAATAGATTTTGCAGCCACTTGGCGCTAATCTTTTCACTTAGTGTTAATAGATTTTTGCTGTTACTAAGCGCTAATCTTTTAACTTCAAGTGATACTTTAATGCACACTATTATAGTGTGTGAAATTTTGCTCCATCCACTCCCAACAGTTGGGTAGAGAGCAAAACACTGCTCATACTGGCTACTCATCTTACACTTAATGACTAATTCATTTAAGCTCGCATTTCTTGGATGACATGACTCTTGAATGTTACTTCATCCAATGATGCAACATTATTACAAGTTAAATTACAAAGTCAATCTGCATAGCTCAATAGTCAAGATCTTATACAGATCTATTGAGGGCTTACTAATTTCACAACTCCAAAACTTACCAATCAAAACTACGTAGCATGCAGCTAACCATAGCACACACATCAGTTTTTATTGTGCCAAACAAGGCAACCTAAACCACGACGACTTTGAGTCATGTTTCCTTACTTTGGCTTAATTAAGATCTGACCTAAAGTCTCCAAGACTTTTTGCTCATCTAAAGAATATGATTGCATTATTCACATTTGAACATCTCTACTAAGTCTAAGTCAACCAAATTAACTTCCATAAACTAAGTCAATTTAGAGAGAAATTAGCATTGGGATTAATTTGATTAGCATAATATAATTTTGCCCCAAAAATCTAAATTAAATAGTGACAATCTTACACAAGTCTCAAGATCGAAAATCCGCTATGCTCGTATCATCTCTTGCGCCACAGGTGACAATTATCCAAATTTAATTTAATTCATGCGCAAAATATTAGTTTTCGGGATGTAAATCTACAAAGATATCTCTCAACCGAACAACCTCCCGCTGACTATGGCATGTCTAAAGCATGATAAAATATTCTAATTCCATACAATAGCATCTTAATGTAGATTCACAATCAACTCATACTATGTTACATTTAATAATAGAATTTAAATAAATAGAAAAAATTAATCATGCTATTCTAATCACAACATATTAGAAACTCTAGGAAAAAATTAACAATATACAATGTTTAATATTCAGATTATGCCATAACAGAAAATACATCACTTATGAAATTTTTTGGTATTTTAAATAATTAATAAATACACAAAATCATAAATAAATATTCTAGAATTTGGGAAAAAACAAAAATATACCAGTAAATAGTACACCATTACAGTAGTCTACTATAAAAATTTTAGCCTCAAAAGCTTAGTCATGCAACCCCAGAAGCATTTTAAAGCAAAAATAATGAATTATTATTTCAGGAAAATTATTTTTTATTTTTATAAAATTTTGAAAATTTTACAGTAGATAAAAAGTTTAATTCTAAGTCCAACATTACCAATGACGCTCAAGACAAAGTTATAACGAATTATTTAAGACCATTTAACGCGATTCAGGATTTAAAGGAAAAACAAACAGTGCCTTAACATCCAACTGCCAAGCATGCCAAGCCGGCGCGGAAAAATGGCGCGGCTCGGCTCGGCACAGCGCACAATGCGCACGTGGCAGCGCACATGGCACGGCTCAAAGCAGCGCGGCTCAGCGCGCGTGTAGGAATGGCGCAAGTCGAGCGCGTAGGAAGCGCACCTAGAGCATGCGGCTGACGGTGACGCGTGTCGCATGCGTGATGGTGCATGGAAACGCGTGGGAAGCGCGCCTGGCGCATGAAAGTGCGTGGCCCGCCACTGATGGCGTCATTTGGCAGGTGAGACTCACGCGCCGTCTTCCGAGGTGTTTTCTAGTCCAATTTTGGTACTGCCGAACTCCATTTTCCAAAATAAAAATATTTGTGGACTCAAAAATGGCATTTAACAAACACAAATAATGGAGTGTAGCACACTCTCTCTCTAATGAGAGTAGAAGTGTAGAAACTTTGTACTTCATCTTCTTCCTTAAGCCACCAAAAACACAAAACGAACTCAAATTAGGGTTTGCTTTTTCTCATCAACCATAAGTTGGAATCTGACCCATAATATACCATTTCGAAGGTATCAAAACAAGGATTCCAAATATATAATTTTCATAATATAAAAACAAAGCATGTAAAACCAGAATGCAGTCAAAGTTACGAAAAATTAAATATGAATCTCTGTTTTTCTCAAAATTCGACCTTTGGATTTTCATGAAACTTTGCAGATATATTCTACATGAAATATACTACAACATACGTAAATTTCAAGTTGATCAGAGAACGTTCGAAAAAATATTAATTTTTCATGCATATATCATGTGTATATGTATATATAATTATATACATATTTTAATGTACAAAAAACAAGCACGAAAATGCCCATTTATGGCTCTAATACCTATGTAAGATACAGATAATGCAGCGGGTAAAATGATTCAAACCATACCTTGTGTAAAAGAATCCGAAACGAAGATCCTTGTGGGTAAATCACGTGCTTGACAACCACGAACTATAAACTTCCAACAATGGAGTGATACCACAGTATGAGCATCACCCACTCTAGTCACAGTGCAAAGGCTTGATCGTTTTTCATGTGGGAGAGAGTTAGAGAGAGAGTATGGGAAAAAATGTTATGGGTAAAAAAAACATAACGTATCTGATATCTATTAAATAGATCAGATAATAATCTCACATCCCTATCTCCTAATAGGATAAGATAGATTGGATGGAGATAGTTGGTTATCCTAACAGAATAAATAGAAAATTCAAATTACATGAGTAATTTGAATGGGCCATGGGTCATGCCACATGGGCGCCCAAATCCGGGTCCAATATCCAGCCCAATTTCCAACACAAACAAACAAACTTTCACAAACTACAAGTGGAAGAAAAAAAGAAGCATGAAAATTTCAGAGCAACAAAAACAGACCTTTATATAAAATATCATATCAAAGCAAGTATGTTCTTCCCACTCACCTAAACTAGATACACCTTGAATTAACAACGTGCAAGTGACGACATTTCTGAAAAGAACTTCAAAGCCTCGGTTACTAGTCTGTCCTTGCAAAGGCTACCGATGACCATGCTATATTCCACTAGTCCAGGCTCACAATCTCCTTTTTCTTCCATCTTTCTAAGCAAAAGAATAGCAGCACTAGTGTTTCCAAATTTCCATAGTCCATTCATTATAGTGCCGTAAGTAATGAAATTGGGTTGGAACCCTTTCTCCACAACTTCGTCGAAAAACTTAACATGTTACCATTAAGACAAAACCCTTTGATGAGGGTATTGAAGGTTCTGGTGTCTAGTTCATAACCAAGTTTAAATATTTTCCCAAAAACAGAAAAACCCAAATCAATTCGATTCAAGTTACAGAAACAATTAATAACGATGTTAAGTCTACAAACATCATAGAAATCCAATTTTGTAAACAGAGAAATTGCAGTGGAATAATGCTTTGATCTTGTAATTGAAGTTAACAGGTGGTTGAATTGAAGAATTGAGGGCAAAGGTCGCATTCGAAGCATGTGATCGAACTGAGTTAGGGCATCATCATCGTCAATGTTAGCAAACCCGTATTGGAATTTGAAATTCTATTTGGAAGACAAATTAAAGTGGGTTTGGGAATAAAATAAAGCTAAAACACAAGGGAATGAAGTGAGAATACCTTTTTGAAGATCACAAACACCATCTCTCAAAACCATACTAGCTTTTGGGATTTTCTGCATCATTATCGTCAGCTTCTCTCTCCAAAACTCTCATCCTCTCTCACACTCGTCTATGCACACCAGATAAAGCACCAAAAAAATAAAAAACAAGTACATGCGCACTAGTTGCATTTGTATATGTTTTTATTTTTATTTTTATACTCTTAATAGAGCCAAAATATTCCATAATTTTTTTTTTTTATATAAAAAGCCAAAATGTAATTCACAGATGGTTATTACTTAAAATGTTATCCACATTTCGCATTGAAGTTAGAGTGCTTATTTTCAATATATGTATCTTGTATAATATTGTTTGGTTGTGTATTGTATTCGATTTATTAGATAATGAAAAATAAAGAAGGCAATCATTCAACAGATACCATTAAATAAAATATAACAAGTACATAACAAAAGAATTTATTAGTAATAGATTAAGCTAGAAACATTTCTATTTATGCACATACTCCATATTATGTGCCTACTCTCTATTTTCTTTTTCTTTTTCTTTTTTTTTCAAATTTTTATTCAAATCTATGATCCAAACACAATATATAAGGAAATTATGAAAAATGTATTACAAATCATTCTATGGACAAATTAAGAAATGATTGTTCCATTGTATTTTATTTTATTATAATGAACCAAATACTACACAAGTGATTATCACACATATCTATTGAAGAGCAAGATGATGTACTTTCAAATCATTATACAAAATAAAGAAAAAATAGAAACATAAATCTTACATTAGGTTGTTCTTTGAATCCAATCCATTAATGGTATTCTTTTTTTCTTTGTTGATCAAATAAGAAAAGTAAAATCAAATTTAACTTGGAGTGCATTCATACTAATTTGATCAACTCTTTTTGATAGTTTTGCATCACAAATTAAAATCGCGCAGGGAGGGGGGGAATTAAGCCTAATCCCAAGGGTAAATTTTAATTTAACCCTAAATATATAATTCAAACAACATTTTAGAGAGCCTGCTAGCAATGGCCAACATGTATATACAGCTTTGATAAAATGAATGTCTAATAAAGAACAAACATAAACTTATATACGACATGAAAGAACCATCTATGCACACAAATGTTTCCATTTCTTAAAGATGAAGATGCTTTCTAACTCTCACAGGAAATGGGGATAATAAGAGACGAGCATTGGATCAGGAACGATAAGGGGCAACTTGTCGATGTACATTATTAGTCTCTTCAAATTCTCCGTTGCAATTGAAGACAAGTCCATGACATCACAGTCGCCAGGGACAGAACAAGGAGAAGATTATGGGGGGCCATGGCTCCCCTGTTTCTATGAAAAATATGGTTTGTCATAGCATTTTAAAAATATATCTCATTTTATACATAAAATGGCCCTAGTATAAAAAATACCTATCTCATTTTTCTTCTATCTTGCAGTCTCTTTTTATTTTGCATCAAAAAAATTTCATCCTATTAGAAATTACTTCTATGGTATTTGAATTTTTTGTGTATATACATAATTTATATATCGTATTATACATACATGCGTGCATATGTATATGGTGAAATTTTTTTATTTGTCTTTTGACTCCTTCGGTGATGAAATCATGATTCTGTTCCTGACAGTCGCTGGTGTAGACCCAGAGGTCACCAGAGTCTACTCTTATGAGACTGTTCGATATAAAGGACATGACTGAGACCGAGTACACTTGAAACAACAATTCAACTCTACATTAGTAGCCTCTAAAATTTTAAAGCAACGAAATCCAGTTCTAAACATCCATGAAACTCAAAACAGACAAAAAGATGCCCACCAATTTGTAGTTGTGGGATATGCAGAGCATGTAATCAAATATTGAAGTATTGTGGAAGCGAAATGCAATCATAAAATCAAGTTAGAAAACCCTTGTGCAACGCGCGCATACACACACTAATATGTATATACACATTTTATAATATCAATAATTCATATATCCACCAAGCATCATATATTTCCCCTATCACCAAGCAATTATCTTTAAATGACAATACTATCCAGTATCTTCCATGATCCAAAGAGTATTATTGGTTTTTTTTTATTATTTTTGATGTGGATATGATATGCATGTACAAGAATCCATGCCCAATAAACACAAAGAAGATCTTGTTGAAGAATCTAACCATTGTAACTGGGGTAGGAAATTCATGATCCCTTTGATATTTCTGCTCCCAACAAAAATGTTTCAAACTCTAATCATTGTTTTCATTTTTGTGCGAAAACAATTTTCGAAAATTTCAAAACAACCTTTTGGCGTTTAGTCAAAAGTGGGTTGTTTTTAGAACATTTTCCTGAAAACCGTTATTAGAAATAGTTTGCCAAAAAAGTTTTCCTAAAAATGAAAACAAAAAGCAGAAAAGGAAAATACAGCCAAATATAAACCTCAGTCCACTCACCATAAAATTCTCTAATGCTAGCTCTCTTTTCATAAAAAAACGTGGCAGTCTTGCCGTCCTTATCAGCTGCAAGCACCCATCAGCGTCATAGCCTTCCAAGTTAGTAAAACAATAAATCTCTCCAAGTAAAAGAGAATTAGCACAAAAACATGAAATGCACAAAAAAATATAAATGACCTTATAAATAAGGATTCTAAGCCATCCAAGGGCACCCGCTAGGTGACAATCAGTCCATTGAACAAGAACGAGAAAAATGCGAGAACACGGACTGTGTGATAATCTTATATGAAGGCAGGTATCATCATATTCCTATGGATAATTAGAAGCCCTGTATCTCAAAAGAAAACAATGAAGTCAAATAAAGAAAAGCAAACTAAGATCTAAGAAAAAAATTCGCACATTGCTTGTCTTCGAGCAAATTATCTAGGCAATTTGAGTAGTGTGGTTCAATCTAATTTTATCCAATCTAATAATCACATTAGAAGTCGATGAATACAAGAGAAGAAACTAATTAGGGTACTAGGAATGACTGATCAAATATGAATACAAAAAACATTAGTTTAAAAAAAGAAGCATAAAACTGCAAGAGGGGGAAGGGCCAATTGATCCTGCTTTTTAAATCCTATTTTATGATTCAATCCAACAAAAACATGTCACAGTCTAACAGTTTGGCAAAACGTTCCAAATTAACAAATAAAAATGCAAAGTTGCCTAAGCAATCCATTAAATATCCGGTGATTACAAAAATATAAATGCATGCGTCACACGTATAAATAAATTTATATACAAATTTTTTGGTAAGAGTGTAAAGGCACACATATTACATAAATCCGGCTGCCAATGAAATCAATATTTTCTAAACCTATTTTAATGATTCAATTCAACAAAAACAATTTATACACTACCAGTCTACTGGTTTGGAAAAGCTTTCTGAACTAACATTTAGTAAGGCGAAGTTTCCTAATTTGGGGCAAAATTGTTTCCATCTCATATATATAAATAAATGGGCGAATTACACTAACGGTCCCTACAATTTAGAACTTGTGTCATTTTGGTCTTTGATCATTCAATTGTAATATATTTGACTCTGAATTTTAAATTTCGTTTCAAATAAAGACAATTGAAGACATTGTTACTCCATTTGAAGGGCAAAGTCGTCAATTTGATAAAATATAAATTAATTTGACAAAAATAAATGTCAAAAAATTATTTTTAAATTTTTAAAAATTAATTCTACCCACCAAAGATAAAACTATATAAAAATAATAAATATTTTACATTTTTATTTTTTTACCAAAAATAATTTTTAGTATGTGTTTGAATGATGATAATGTAATGAGTGGTTGTTTTTGTTAATATTTTTGGATGACTATCATGTAATAGATGGTTGTATTTGTTGTTAACAGATATTTTTAGATGGTTATCATATAATCGATGATTATTAGGCTATGTATAATCAACATGTTTAATATATGAAATATTTTTAGTTTTAAATTTTTTGATTTAATATATTGGTTTAATAATGACATCAAAATTGTTACCATGTGTGACTTTTGAAAAAAGAATAACTAATTTAACGAAAATAAATATAAAAAAAAAAATTTCTATATAAAAATGATGTGCTTTTAATTTTTTTCACCTATTTAATTTTTAGTTTCTTAGAAATTTTTTATGAAAATAGGTTCTGAAAACCAAACCAAACAAAACTTTATAACAAAAAAAAGTTTCAATATTATTTACTAAAAAAAAGGACCATTATATTTCAAACAACATATAAATTAATCAATACAAAATAAGTTATATGACGACTTTGCCTTTTAAATGGAGCAACAATATCTTCAATTGTCCTTATTTGAAACAACATTCAAAATTCAGGGTTAAATGTAACACAATTGAAAGGTCAGAGACCAAAGTGACACAAGCTTCAAACTATAGAGACTATTAGTGTAATTCGTCGTAAATAAATATACATACAAATTGTTTTGGTAAGAATATATAGGCACGCATTAGATTTTTAAATTTAGGATAACCAGAACTTTTTTTGGCCTTAAAATGTCAATTCTCATCAGAAAGAAAACAAACAGAATAACAAATAAATGTAAAAAATGATCATCAAGAAACAAATGCATAATTGAGAATGATATACTATATATAAAATAAAAGTTTACATTTCTTGAGAAGTATCACTAAACAAGAAAAAAATATCACTAAAAAGAAAATAAGAAAAAATTCAATCTTGTTTAATTCAAGTTCTATGCAATGAAAAATCAAGAGCATGTTTGGTTGTTTGAAAATGAGAATCAAATCATTTTAGAATTGAATGTTTTATACATAGCTAGTTAAATATATTTAATTGTCAAAATTGAAACAAATAAAAAATCTTTAAACTAACTTTTTTTTACTGAACTTTAAAATTGCTTATCCCTTTTACACAAAGAATGACCTAATTTACAATTAGAGGATTCAAATCCTATTCTCTTGAACATTTGCATAAAATTTGAACCTCAATATTCAATATTGGTTTTGTTTGTAATGATACCGATGTATTCAAAAGCAAAGAGAAAGCAAATGATGACAGAGAGTATTGAAATGTACGTATCGAACCGATCATCTTAGAGATGAGTTTGAGCTTGTCCTGGGCCGGCCTCTTCGATGAGCTCTTTGACTTGGCCACTTGTGAGGCACTTCTCGATCATTTTTTATCTGGAGAGAAACCAAAATATCAAAACGCATTACAAACTCAATCTACCCAAGAACAAATGAATTTGAAAAATTAATTGAAACAAACTAAATTGTAAGAAATAAGCCAGCAATTCTCCTGTTGCAATCTTAGGAAGAGGCTTTGCCATGAAGAGAAACAATTGGTATGCATAATTTCTCCACACAGTAACAAACACTAAAAACATACAAATCAGAAGACAAACAATGAGCCGGAACATCACCAACAGGTAGAGCAAGAAGAAGGTGGTGCAAAATTTAAATGTTGCCCCAATCAATTCTTCTACAAAGCGAATTGTCTTCTATCATTCAAGAAATTACATTATACCTTTGAAATTTTTAATTTTATAACAAATGATCTCTTTTATTAATAAATAGAGATTGTTGAAGATATTTATTATTTTCTTATTATGTGTCCTTTAAGGCATATGTTAGTAGACTAATTAGTGCCTATAGCATTTTTCATGTTCAACTATTAACTTTTCAAAAACATCATAATTAATTTTCACTATATCCTTACATTCCCCATGCAAGTATAGAAAGTTAAAATTCATTTATTACTTTCTTAATACTTATGTTAACGCTACGAATCATGAAAATGATCATGAAAGATCCTTCACATTTGGATTACACCTAGAATAAAACACCACACACTAATGAAGGGATGACAAATTTTCATAATGCATTTCATGATATTTTTTTCATGACTTCTACTATTATTCTTATATATTTATGCAATAATAATGCTAAGCTGACCACCTAATTTTACCACTTTCTTTTCCCACGTTAGTTGACATTTCACATTCCGAATCAACTTTCACGTGTTGGGTTTGAATTTGCACTGAAAAGTATTTGTAATATCGTCCCCGAACGTCCCGGGGAGGGAAATCCTGTTCTGTTCATATTGGGCTCATTACAATTCGGACTCAAATTGTCACGGTCCTGTATCTAATCTCGTAGAGTGCAATACAAGACCGATGAATCATCAAAGAGTCCAAATCCGGCAAATTGTTTTGAAAAACAGATTTTTTAGAAAGAAGTGCCAAACATGGACTGCTTTGCCAGATACAAAGTCGCCACCTAAATATTTTATTTTGGGGGAAATTAGGAAACCCTGACTCGTTTGCCTAAGGCCACGTGTCCGTCATCACCAAAGTTGCCTCGGCTCAGGAACTTGGGTACGATTGGAGAAGGTCAGCTATGAGCACCCCCGCTCGCCCGATCCGAAGATCGGCCTCTACTAACCATGATATCGAGTTTTGAAAACGTTACGCGTTCTTATTCCGGTTATTAGCCTAGAATTACTATGTGATGCTCGCAGCAAAACAAGTATAGACTAGGTCGCCTGAATTGGAAAAAAGCATTTCATGTTTGTTTTAAAAACGGTTTGCTACTCGCAAGTAGACTAAAATGCAGGTTTTGCCACCCTCAAGTGGGCTTAGAAAAGATGGTTTTGCCACTATCTAGTGGGCTTAAAACTCACAGTTAATGCATTATTCCAATTTAGGTAATTCAACCTCTACCCACAGGCATTTAAGCAGTTATATCACATAAGCAAGTAGCCTCATGGTAAGCATGCTGTCATGACAGTCACTCACACGCATGCAAGGATGCTAAAGCATAAACACTTACCGAGTACTCCAAGCCAAAACAGAAACTTGTTAGTAATCATATGCACGATCCTAGTTCATGTTAAGATGGCTAATGCAACATACGCAAGATGCAACTACAATAGGCTCGGCTATTCTAAGATGACATATGATGATGCTACAGCTAACACATATTCAACTCGGAATTGAAATACTATGCAGTTAGTACGATGCACCGAGCCCGATGCATGCAAGACAAATGTATGGATGCACGCATGCATAGCATAAGGTATGCTAATTTAAATATGCCCTAATACTAACCATTGAAAGCAGGTAAGTAGAAGGGAGAAAGAAATGGTGTTGGAAGACACGCACACACGCACGCACACTTATTACACATTTGCCCTCGCTCGGAGGGTCCGAAATAATAATACAGGCCGAATAATGAATTAACTATCCTAGCTGATTAATTATTACAAAACTTCTGATTAATTAACAAATTAATTACAAAAAAAAAAGCTTAAATATGAAACTAAAGAGACCGCCGCAGCTCTGCCTCGGAATGCGTAGATGATGCATGCTTGACTCGCCTTGCTCGGAAACCCGGTACCATGCCACTGTTGCCTCTGTTTACATTGCCTTACTCCTCTGAAAATTATGAAAGTTTCCAGGACCCTTCTGAATAACTCCCTGAGTGTTGTGGGATGCCACTGGCCATGATAGAGCATTATCGGCTATGAGAATGTGGCCGTCGGCCAAAAATTGAACCACCGGCTGGACTTTGGTAGTCGGTCGACACTGTAAGTGGCCAGCCGGCCATTCCTTCTTGCAGAACCCTGTTTTGACAGCAGTAGAGGACAGAAAGTGCATGGCATGAAATTTCAAAGCAATGTGTGCATGGTCACTCTCCCAATCATGCTATGGACTCAAAGGAGTGTGGCCCTTGGTTCTCGGGCCACCAATCACGCATTTCGATGCATGATGGCCAAAGGCACCAAGCTTGCAAATCAATGTAAATGCATGCGACAAAACAAATGAATGCCTCATGCCCTATCATGTTGAGATCGAGGGCAACGGCGACCAAGGGTTGAGACGTGTTTCGTCACTTGGAGTATGAACACACCTCACCCCTCTTGCTTGGTTTGACACCCTAAACCAAGCAAAATGTAATGCATGTATGCAACATGGCTCAAACATGCGAAGTAGCTCAAGTATGCCATATGCGACTAAGGTAATGAACATGCCAAATGCAATGTGCCAAACATGCAAGATGCAATGCCATGCAATCTATCATGCAAGCTAGGATATGAAATGCAACTAGCTAAACAATATGCAAATGTGCAAACATGATACAATGCAAGCCTGATACCAAAGCAATGCAACACATCAAACATGCGATTATATACAAAGATGGACTTAAACCGAGATGGGAAGACCTCAGCCCATCCCAAAACAGTGGCCAAGAATACTAAAATAATGGTGCCAAGCCTAAGACTAAGGCATGAAAGGCAACTCTCAAGAACACTCAAAGGTGACAAAAATGGACATTAAGCACTCATGTTAAACTCTGAAAAGCATGCGAAGGATGATGCCAAAACATGCTAGGGAGTGAGTGCGAGATAGAAGACATTCAAGGCCACAAAGAAAGCATTACTCAACACCTATCCCAAGCAAACATGGCATGGATTTTTCAATGCAAAACAGAGTTTTATCATACAAAAATGAGCCCCAAAAACCTCTGATATGGTAGCCCAAAGCCTCAAACACATAGGCATGCACAAAAGCCCCAAACATGGAGCATAAGACCACATCTCTTCAAGGCATTGAAAGGGTAACAAATGCAATTATGTAAGCATAAAACATGAACTAAAATGGCATAATTAGTGACTCCAAATCACTGAAATAGCCCAACTAAAGCATTCTTATGACTCACACACCCAAGGCTCACAAGGCAAAATGCATAGAGGCCATACAAATCATGGCAAGCATGGTGAAATCAGTACCCAATAGACCTTAAGCATGGAAAAATAATGCTAAAACCTTCTGGGAACCAAACCAAAATCATGCTAGAATGTCATCTCATAACATAATACATATTAGACCAAAACATGAGATTACAAGGCAAGCATATAATGCATGAAATGGACCATTAATCCGACCAAAAACAGTGATATAATATGACCAAATAACATCCAAAAACCTCTGAAATGGAGCCAAAAACAACTAAGCATGCATGCTACCCTTGTGAGCCAAAAAAATGAACAAATGAGAGACCAAGGGAGAGGGGTGTCCCTCCCCTATGCAAGACTTCAAGACCCCTTCACCACTACTAAAAATTCATTGGATTTTAGTGGTGAAAAGGCCAATACGCAAAAGGTTCCAAAGCTCAACAAAAGAAGGCACAAAAGGGGCCAAACAAGGCCTAAGAGGGGGAGGTCGACCCCAAACACAAAAGAGACCTTAATGAAAGATCTTAAGCATGAAAATACAAGACTTTTTTCAGTTATACACAAAGCTTAAATAAGTATGAAAGATAGGTTAAAAACTAGTGCAAGAATGGGAAATATAAAGCAACTATACTCACCCTTGAAGAACACTTGAAGAACAGCAAGTCCAGCCCCTTTTTCTGATCAAAACCAACCCAAAACCTCCAAGAACAATCTCTCAACACCTCAAGAACCGAAGTATGGTGTAATAATATGTGTCCTAGTACAAAACTAAGAACAAAACACACTTTTGAACTCTCAAACACACACAAATGAAGAGAGAGAGGGGGATATAGAGAGAGAGTGGTTTATATATCAGATATATATGTATTATCTCTGGTTTTGCTGAACCTCTTCAAAGGAAGAGGAAGGTCCTCTTATATAGAGCAAGATGAAGGCTTGAAGCTTCTAAGGGAAGCTAAACAAAAGGGTTAAGGGGGTCAAGCTTCTCAAGGAAGCTAACCCAAAGGTCCAAGCTTCTTGAGGAAGCTAAGACAAAGGGTCAAGCTTCCTCAAGAAGCTTGAGCAAAGGGTCCAAGCTTCTTGAGGAAGCTAGGACCAAAAGGGTGCAAAAGGTGCAATTCCTCCATACTATGGAGGACAAATCCATGCACTCCAACTGGCACAGCTGGCATGCATAATGCCTGAAAAAGGCAAAAAGGTGGTACCGGCCAGAAAAGGAGTCTATCGGCCAAATAAATGGTCGGCCGACCACACAAAGTGCCGACTGGCCATCACCAATGGCCGGTGGCAAGAAGACACGGCCGGTGGCCTCAAGCCATGGCCGGTGAGGCGTGGGGATGGCCAACAGGCCATTATCTATCTTCCAAAGCAAAAACTAACAAGTGTTTGGTCCAACCAAGCACAAGACAACCGAGTTGAGAGATCCTGAGACGAGGTGCGTAGCCGAGACCTCCGGGAACTCAAAACGAACACGAACATGGATGATCACCGAGTGTTCAAACGGTGACGTCCAAGTCTTGAGAACGGTCAAAAATAGGGTGTCTACAAG
>NW_021030734.1:531904-582029 GCF_004153795.1 Camellia sinensis
GTTTATGATGGTTAGATTAGGGCATGTTTCAATTAGCATACCGTATGATAGCATGTTTGCATTCATTCATCTATCTTGCATGCACCGGGCTCGGCGCATCATACTAACTGCATTTGTATTTCAATTCCAAGTTGAATGCGTGTTAGCTGTAGCATTTCATATGCCATTTTAGAATAGCCGAGCCTATCTTAGTTGCATTTTGCATGTGTTGCATTAGGCATTTCTGTATAGTTAGGATCATGCATGGATTTCTAACATAGCTTTTGTTTTGGCTTGGAGTACTCGGTAAGTGTTTATGCTTTAGCATCTTTGCATGCGTGTGAGTGACTGCCATGATAGCATGCTTACCATGAGGCTACATGCTTATGTGATATAACTGCCTGAATGCCTGTGGGTGAAGGTTGGATTATTTGAATTGGAATAAACGCATTGACTGTGAGTTTTAAGCCCACTAGGTAGTGGCAAAATCATGTTTTTCTAAGCCCACCCAAGGGTGGCAAAGCCACGTCTTAGCCTACTTGCGGGTAGCACCATCAAACCACTTTAAAAAATAAACATGAAATGTTTTGTTCCAATTTAGACGATCCAGTCTATACTTGTATGCTGTGCGCATCACATAGTAAATCTAGGCTAATAACCGGAATAAGAACGCATAAAGTTTTCAAAACTAGATATCATGGTTAGTAGAGGCCGATCTTTGATTGGGCGAGCGGGGGTGTTCACGAAGTGACCTTCTCCAATCGTACCCAAGTTCCCAAGCTGAGGCAACTTTGGTGATGACGGACACGTGGCCTTAGGCAACGAGTCAGGGTTTCCTAAATTTTCTCAAAATAAAATATTTAGGTGGCAACTCTGTATTTGGCAAAGCCGTCCATGTTTGACACTTCTTTCAAAATCTGTTTTCTCAAAACGATTTGCCGGATTTGGACTCTTTGGTTTAGATTGAGAACCGTGACAATTTGAGAGTTCGAACTGTAGTGAGCCCAAAATGAACAGAACGGGACTCATCCTCCCGGGGCGTTCGGGGACGTCTAGAGTTTCTGGCGACTCCGCTGGGGAACTTAGAGAACTTGACTCGAACTCATGATATCTTGTTTTGACTACACTTATGTGTTTCTTTGCATTACATTTGCATTGGTGCGCCTAGGAAACTGTGTTTGCATCTGCTATTCCTGAATGGTTTGCCGAAGGCTTGTCTTGTCAAGGCATGACCATAAGGCTGACCGGTTATGGGCTCTGCCAGTATGGGAACACAAACCCCGGTTTTACCGGGGCACCCTTTTCGACCATTTGACCTAGTGCATATTCGGATCCATAGTGACCATTCCAAACTAGGACAGGTTGCTTACCCGATATAGGTTGTTTGAAACCGCTGCGTGCATAGTGAAACCCTAGCTCCTGACAAAATAGGACAGGGAAACCCTCCCCCAACATATGGGTGTTTTGGCTCTCAATTATCTGTTATGTGCTGTTAGAGTATGTCTCTACAGGGGTTGTATGTATCAGTTTACGAGTTTGGGGCATCAGGCCTGCGGGCATCAGTCAGTGTTTGAGAATCAGTTATCTGCGGGTATCAGATTCAGTCTTTGGGGACAGTGATTCAGGGATAATGATCAGTGATTGAGGACAGTGTATGTTCAGCTTATCGACCGTGTGTTGATTATGCCCAGCTGTGTGTTGTGTATTTACTTTAAGTTGATATGTTGTCCATTTATCTGTTTATTTATTTCCTTATTGCTTTATTTATACTAGGGGCAGTTTTAGCACAATTGCTTCCGACCAAGTAGATATTCCCCAAGCACCCTGGACAAGAGGTCGCCGACTCAATCGATCTGAGGATCTAGTTGACGGACAACCAATGTTCCACTCTCTACCCCCGGTTATCAGGCAAAGACCAAGAAAACGCAGTGTATCCAAGCAGGGGTTGCCAGAGCAGTTGATTATCCCATCAGTGGACAGTCAGATTGAGATCCCAATTGTTGCTATAGAAATAGTCCTGCCAATAGTTCAAACAAATCAGGGCAGTATGGCGGCACCGACAGGAGTTGAGGAAATGATGCGTCAGATGCAAGAGACCATGAGAGCCATGCAGCAGGACACTGTTCGCCGGGATGAGTTTGCCAAACAACAAGCAGAGATCATGGCCCAGCAAGCAGAATTAATTGCCAGGCTGCAACAACAAACCGGAGCATCTGCTTCACACCCGGTTCCTTCCCTACCAGGAATCCTAGCACCCGAGGAAGCACCAAATGTCCAGGTAGATACGAACATACCAACGGGGCCAGCTCCGCCCCCAATTCTGCCCCAGCTATCTAAGGCACCTACGCTTGTCAATCAACCGGACTCTCCCTTCGAGTTCGAGGTAGACCATACAGCACTGAAATTGAGCAAGCTCGAAAAGTTATTCAAAAAATCCCAGGGGGTAAAGGCTACCCCGGATATCGAGGACGGATATACCGACATGGCTGTAATGTTGCCGGATAGATTCAAAATGCCGCAGATCGATCGCTTCGACAGATCTGGTGATCCCATGGTCCACCTCCGGCTATTCTTAGATATATTACGGCCAATGGGCCTCACCAGACCCCAAAAGCTTTCGCTATTCGGCCGGACCCTGTCAGGCGTGGCCGCTATCTGGTATGCGAAGTTGGAGGATGATGTCAAGCGGAGTTGGGATGAAATGGCCGAGGCCTTTGTTGCGCAATACTCTTACAACACCCAAATTGAGATTACAACTCGTGATCTCGAAACAACAAGGCAGGAGCACAAAGAGAGTTTTTTGGATTTTGTAACCCGATGGAGGGCAAAGGCTCGATGATGACCCTGAGGCCTACTGACAAGGACCAGATCAGGATGATTGTGCGCAATCTCCAGCCAAAACTGATGCAAAAGATGATTGTACTCCCCTTCCCTACCTTTTCCGATCTGCATGAGATGGGGGTACAAATTGAAGATGCAATGAAACAGGGTCTGATTGACCAGGATAAGGAACAGCCAAGAAGAACCTTTAACCGCAACAATAATGCAGGCCCAAGTGGCACTGCAACTGCAAGAACTTCGGAAGTCAGCATGGTCACCACCATTCCCCCTTTCCTTCCAAGACCCATGGCAGCCACACCTTTCTCCGGTGCATCCGGAAGTAACACCCAAACCACCAAGTACCCACCCTGAGGCCAAAGAAACTTCACCCCATTGTATATGCCCCTATCCAAGGCTCTAGGGGTATTAATCAGGAAAGGGCATCTAAAACCCCTGGAGCCGAGGTCACTACCAAATCCACTTCCCCCCTCTCACAACCCAGCCAAATACTGCGCGTATCACCAACAACATGGTCACGACACTGACCAATGTTTCCAACTGCGTCATGAGATTCAAGATCTCATTGATAAACAGGTGATCCTACCTCCAGAAAAACCCAATGTCACAACTAACCCACTCCCTACACACAACCAAGCTCTACCTCCCAAAAGAGTCAATTTTATCCAAATTGGGGTCGTGTCTTACGATCCTAGTATCTATATCACTCATTCCCATCTACCTAAGCCGGAGGTGCTCCTTCCTGACTGCACTGACTTTTTGTGCATGTTAGACATCTCCAGAACCCAACCCGAGCCAATGGTGGTGACTGTCGAAGACAGAGCGGAGGAGATTTCAGAGGAGGAGGGAATTACCGAATCAAGGTTTAAGCAGTCTGGAAGTGTCGCCGGGAAAGCCTACGATCCGAGTGATTACATTCTACCAGTAGGCCAGTTTGAGCCAAGTATTGAATTGATAGAGAGGGCAGAGCTATGTGTGATCCAGGGGGATAGATTTGAGCAGGGAACAAATGGCGTAGTGGCTGTAGAAGAGGACTTTGCCAACCTACAGTTTTTCAATGACCAAGAATCAGGGGGCGCAACAGTCAACTGGTTTGATTCTGAGGAATCGGCAGAGGTTATCGGATGGCTGGATGATCAACCGGATATTGTGGAAGAGTTCTAGCCAGAACAGGGCCCGGCAGGAGCGAGAGTATCAATTGTGGCTGGAAGGGCCGGAAGCCAGAATACATTGCCAGAGAGCGCCGGTATGAAGAATTTCGCTCAAGACTTAAGCATTGTGGATGCAGAGAAAGTTGAACAACAAACTACACCGACACAGGCGGAACAAGAAAAGTTTTGGGATTCCGAGAGAATCAGGAAAGCTAAAGTCCAGGAAGGGACCGAAAGTGTTGTGGGCACAATGACAGAAAATGCTACAGGTATATGGGCTGAAGGTACTGCGAGTACGATCATACCGGGGCCAGACAAGTGTCTGTCAGCCGCCGACGAAATGTGGTGGGAAGACGATGATTTATGTCTTGCCCATACAGGCGAGGATTGGGGGAGCAATCAGCTAGACGACACCTGGTATATCGGCGAGGTCGATCATATGACAAGAAGTGGGCGGTATTTTAAACCCCCGCACCTAGACCAACCAGAAGCATCCGGAAAGGATAAGGAAGCTGAGAGACAAAAAGAAAAGCAAATCGAAGAAGAGGCTGTACTGAAGCAGTTAAAGAAGATACAAGCAGACATCTCCATCTGGGGACTGCTTATGGCATCACGAGTACACAGGCAAGCTGTCCTTTCAGCCATGGACAAGGCCAAGCTTTCTATAGACACCACACCAGAGCAGCTAGTTGGATTGGTTTTTCCGGGAGGAGGTTTCCCGATGTTGACCTTTTTTGACAAAGAACTACCGCTTGAGGGCGCAAATCACAACAAACCTCTCTACATCTCGATGGAATGTAGAGGCAAATGGGTACCGGTGGTTCTTGTCGATACGGGATCCGCTATTAATGTGTGCCCGTCAAGGACGGCATATGCAATCGGGTTGAAGCCCGTGGACTTCGTACCAACTACTCAAGTGATCAGAGGCTATGATAATACAAGCAGAGAGGTGATGGGGACTGTCAAAATTCAGACCCAGGTTGGTCCAGGACAACACAACATTGAATTCCATGTCTTGGACGTTCCCGCAACCTTTAACCTACTTTTGGGGCGACCGTGGTTGCACCAGGTCAAGGCAGTCTTTTCCACCTTGCATCAGATGTTGAAGTACCCTCACGGGAAAGGGATAGCTATTGTTTTTGGGAATTCGTCAATCTATCCGCCGCCAGAAGTGTCTACACCAGTCTTGGAAATCGAACATGGCATGGAGGATTTGTTCTTATTCGGGTTTACTTTGGCTGAGGCCCGAATTGTGCAGAACATCATGGCTGTTAATGAGGAAGTGTATGTCAATGCTCAATCTGTATACCTCATGAACAAGCTTCAACACATCCCCGGGATGGGATTGGGAAAGCGAGGCCGGAAGGGCGTCACAGCATTGGCCGAAGTGCCGTACAATCCGCATACCTTTGGCTTGGGTTATCTGCCCACCAAAGAGGACTAGGTGAGGAAGGGTAAAGAGATGGCTGGGAGAGCCAGAGCAAAGAAGGCAGGGAAGCCTTTTGAGTTAATGCATCGACCTATTCAGGGTACCCTGAACGGACGCTTCGTCCGGGAGGGGGAGGACTTTCCATTTTGTGGCTTCCCAGAGCCATGGCTGAACGCGGAGAGGAAGCGCGTGCCTGGTTTCGAGATCTTTTTCAACCTGCAACTATCCGGGGATGACGTTGCCGAAGAGTAGACAGACCCATCAGCTGAGGTTGAGCAGTGTAAGAAAGTGCAGTCTGAGGACACCGAACTTGAAATGGGGGTAGCGTTGGTGTGTCTACTTTCAGATCCTCCGATCGACTAGGAGTGCTTGGGGGATAACTTCTCGGTATGCATGATCGAGAATGGAATGGCTGCGGGCCTGCCAGTAACTATTTTGGATGCATCTATCGCACACTCTCTCATTTGGCAGTATGAAGAGGGATTTTTGTCCAGCAACACCGAGTCAGGTAGTGAGCCAGAATCTGATTCCACCGAGTCTTGTGAATCGGAATCAGGTTCCAGCTCGACTGAGTCTGAGTCTGGTAATCCTGGGGATGATAACCCGGATGCCACAGTCTTGTCCAGGTCGTCTTTTTCTTTCTTTTTTGAGTCTGTTGCAACCGAAGAATCGGACGATTTGGATGTGCTTAATGAGAATCAAGTAGCTGTGGTTTCTGAGTACTTTTCTATGCCCTTGATTTATTGCATTAACTCAGACTTTCAAAATTTTGATGAAAACGACGAGGACGAAATTCCTCCAATTTTGCAACGCTTAATTGAACAAGAGCAGGAAAGATTTGTTAAACCCCTAGTTGATGAAATCACTACAGTGAATATTGGTACTGAGGAGGATCCGCGGCTGGTCCAGATCGGGTCCACGTTGTCTTCGGAGGAACGCGAGCGCTTAGTCGCTTTATTAAAAGATTTCAAGGATGTTTTCGCGTGGTCCTACGAAGACATGCCTGGAATCGATCCTGAGATTGTATAGTATCGGATCCCTCTTGACCCCGAGGCCCGACCTGTTAAGCAGAAACTTAGGAGGATCTGCCCGGATTGGGCTCTCAAGATTAAGGAAGAGGTCACCAAGCAAATCGACGCAGACTTCCTGTTGGTATCCAAATACCCGACTTGGTTGGCCAACATCGTCCCAGTGCCAAAGAAGGATGGCAGGATCCGAGTGTGCGTGGATTTTAGGGATTTGAATAGAGCTAGTCCGAAGGACGACTTTCCCTTGCCGCATATTGATGAGTTGGTGGATTTCACAGCGGGCCATGCTTTGCTCTCGTTCATGGATGGCTTCTCAGGCTATAATCAGATAGTGATGGCACCCGAAGAC
This sequence comes from Camellia sinensis, assembly GCF_004153795.1. Classification (NCBI taxonomy): domain Eukaryota; kingdom Viridiplantae; phylum Streptophyta; class Magnoliopsida; order Ericales; family Theaceae; genus Camellia; species Camellia sinensis. The sequence goes on from NW_021030734.1 coordinate 538,679, forward strand.
AGGAAAAAGACTGCTTTCACCACCCCGTGGGGGACCTACTGTTACAGAGTGATGCCGTTTGGGTTAAAGAATGCTGGAGCTACATATCAACGGGCCACGACTACAATATTGCATGATATGATCCACAAAGAGGTTGAGGTGTACGTGGACGACATGATTGTCAAGTCCAAAGAAAGAGAGGGCCACTACACCGCCTTGCAAAAGTTCTTTCAAAGGATCAGAGAATTTTGGTTGCGGCTAAATCCTCAGAAGTGTACGTTCGGTGTTACAGCGGGAAAAATGCTGGGGTTTCTGATTACACAAAGGGGCATCGAGGTCGACCCTTCAAAAATCAAGGCCATCTTAGAAATGCCACCACCAAGGACTGAAAAGGAGGTGCGAGGTTTTCTGGGCAAAGTGCAATTCATAAGACGATTTATCTCAAAATTAACCTTGACTTGTGAACCACTTTTTGGTCTCCTGAAGAAAGGCAAGAAATTCCAATGGGACGGCCGATGCCAAGCTGCTTTTGAACAGATCAAGGAATATTTACAGAACCCGCCCGTGTTGTCACCGCCAGAGCCGGAGAAACCGTTGATATTGTACCTCTCAGTGACTGAGACCACAATGGGCTATATGCTCGCACAAGAATAAGAGGACAAGGTGGAAAGGGCTATCTACTATCTGAGCAAGAAGATGCTAGAGTATGAGACTCGCTACACACCGTTGGAGAAGGCTTGCTTAGCTTTGGTATGGGCTACCAGGAAGCTGCGGCACTACCTGTTAGCTCACTCCGTAATGTTGGTTTCACGACTCGATCCCATCAAATATCTTTTCGAGAAACCGGTTTTTGCGGGTAGGCTAGCTCATTGGTTGCTGTTGCTCTCTGAATTCGATCTGAAATATGTAACACGCAAGTCAGTCAAGGGAAGAGCAGTGGTAGAGTTCTTAGCCGATCATCCAGTCGAAGGAGTTGAAGCAGTTGAGTACTTATTCCCAGATGAAGCCATTTTGCACATCGACGACGAATATTGGACGATGTACTTTGACGGAGCGTCAAATCAATACGGGTATGGGATAGAAGTGTTGCTGATAGCACCCAACAATTCTCGTATCCCTCTAGCCTTCAAACTCTGGTTCAAAGTCTCGAACAACGAAGCAGAATATGAGGCATGCATTGCCGGCCTAGAAGCAGCCCTGGAATTAGGGGCAAGATGGTTGGACGTCATCGGGGATTCAAACCTTGTTGTGTCTCAAGCAAAAGGAGACTGGAAGGTCAAAGAAGAAAAGATGATGATGTATCACTAGACCTTGAACTTGTTAACTCCTCGGTTTGAGAAGCTAAACTTTGCTCATCTTCCAAGAGAGAACAATAGGTTCGCAGTTTCTTTAGCAACTCTATCTTCCATGATAGACATCCCGTTTGGAATCCGGATGAGTCCAGTCATCATTGACCAGAAATTTGCACCAGCCTACGAGTCAGTCGCTGCTATAGATGAGGTTCAGGACAAAAACCCCTGGTATTATGACATTTGGAACTTCTTGGAGAAGGAAGCATATCCTCCAGTGGTAAATGCCAAGGATAAAAGGGCAATCAGAAGAATGGCCGTTCAGTTCATCATCTGTGGGGGTAAGCTGTATAAGAGAGGTCATCTGGGAATGCATAAGCTGTGTGTTAAAGTCGAGGAATCGAAGCGCCTGATGGAGGCCATCCATGGAGGAGAATGCGGTGCGCATATGAACGGAGTAATGCTACTACGGAAGATCCTTAGACAGGGTTAATACTGGTCCACCATGAAGGAGGATTGTATCGGTTTTGTTCGGCGATGCCACAAGTGTCAGATCCACGGAAACCGCATGAACATCCCACCGTCGAAGCTGTACAACATGACTTCACCATGGCCATTTTCAGTTTGGGGAATTGATATGATCGGGGCTGTCACTCCGAAGGGGTCGAATGGGCATAAGTTCATCCTAGTCGCGATAGATTACTTTACAAAGTGGGTCGAGGCTCAATCATATGCCGTGTTGAAGGCGTCGCACGTTGCAAAATTTATCAGAAATAACATCATCTGTCGCTACGGGGTCCCAAACGAGATTATTTCGGATAACGGCTCCCACTTCAAGAAGGAAGTGATTGACTTGTTGGAGAAATACAACGTGACTTTTCATAGGTCATCCACATACCGGCCGCAAACCAACGGAGCAGTCGAGGCCGCCAACAAGAATATCAAACATATACTGCAGAAGATGGTGGAAACCTACCGGGATTGGCCAGATAAGCTGCCATTTGCTCTGTGGGGCTACAGGACTTCAATCAGAACTTCTACCGGAGCGACTCCGTATTCATTGGTTTATGGGATGGAGGCCGTTCTACCTATCGAGATTGAGGTTCCGTCATTGCGAGTATTGGCTGAGTGTAAAATAGCCGAAGCAGATTGGCAGTAGAGCAGATTTGAGGAACTCATGCTCTTTGATGAGAGAAGACTGAAAGCACTGTACCATGTTCAAGGCTATCAGCGCAGAATTGCCCAGTCTTTCAACAAAAAAGTCAAGTCCAGGAATCTAAAGGAAGGAGATTTGGTGCTCAAGGACAACCGAGCTCCCATCCACGACCCAAGGGGCAAGTTCAGACCCAATTGGACTAGTCCCTACATCATCAAAGCTATCTGGTCAGGTGGAGCTGTGGTTCTGATGGACCTAGATGGCCTAGAGTTCTCCCAACTGATCAACATGGACAAGTTGAAGAAATACTACCCCTGAGAGGCTCGCTAGGCCGAAAACCCGAAAGGGCGACCTAGGCAAAAGTTAGAGCATAAAAAATTGAAAAAATATAAAAAATGAGCTCGCAAGGTTGAAAACCCACAAAGGGCGGCCTTGGCAAAAGTTAGAGCGTAAAAGGAGAGTGAAAATACTCGAGTGAACCTAAGCCTGAACTACGTAAGGCTTGATTCCTATCATCGAGATACGTAGGCAACTTCATCCTGAAATTTAGCCATAACCTTTTCCCCGATCAACTTTGTCCATTTGATCATCTCAGTCATCTTTGTCTACCAGCATCCATTAGAATCTCCGGTGCAATGCTTTTCAGACTAGGGGCAACTTTTCGTTGCCGTACAGTGCTGCGATACTCTTCAGACTAGGGGAAACTTTCCAGTTGCAGGGATTTGGGGTTGTGCATCTCAGTGACAGATCTCAGGCGTGTCCAGTTCTGATCCATATCGAAAATGGTTTTGAAAAGTTTTAATAAAAGTTGACTTTGTTCAATTAATCTTCTTACAACTAAGACCATTTTTTTGGACCAAGGCGGAAGATTTTCAGTACCACAACCTTCAATTTCATTGATTTCAAAACAGAGTTCTCCTGCTCTTGCATACAATTGAAGTTGTTTTTTATTATATTCATAAAGAAAACTTGAAAGTACTAATAAAGCAATAAATCCGGGGCATAGTCAAGTCAGGTGTCCCTGCGCCCCCTCCCAGAGCTGGTTGAAGCCTCTAATGCCAAGCTGGGCCCAATCTGTGCCTCTTCATTGAGCCAATCCAAGCACTCGTCAGATAAAGTATAACTGAAAGTGGGAGCGAGGGCCAGGAGTTCTCTCGTCCTCCATGCCGTGGCATATCGGGCAAGCTGTGCACCTCGAACCGGGAAGGCAGCCGGATACTCTATCCCCTCTGGCGGGCAAGTCTGATCATGACCGAATTGGCGTTGGAACCAGAACGGAAAGTAGAATACACAATGAGTCAGACTAACCAACTGGATCCCGGTCTGCCGAAACATGTTATAGCTCATTGCCGGGAGATTGAGCCAAGGGCAGCGCCAGGCGATGCGGTCTGCAGACAAATTGCACATCCAATTGAACCACCATCCCTCATTAAGGGCATCAACTAGGCGTTGTCGGAAGAAGTAGCCGCGAGCTGAGTAGGCTGGGCAAGAGTCCACAACCTGCAATTTATCCATCAACCATACCTGGGGAGGGATGAAAAATGAGAGAATGAAGAATAGAGAGATGTACGATGAGAGAAAAGTAAGACAAGGGTTTTGTGAGAAAAACCGAGCTTGTGGGCCGAGTGATGTGAGCAATACATATGTGAGATTGGGTGGGAAACATTACCTGCAGCAGTAGTGGACTTCCCGCAAATCTGGTCGTCTCCCGGCGATAGAAAGCATCCAAGCCCATCAGCGTCTCAGCCAGTGTCATTGCAATACAACTCTTTCCATCCTTCAAGCCTTGAGCAACTTCAATCAGGCAAATGCTAGATCCACCAAATTCCGACGCAAGCAGAAAGTGAGATAACATACACAAGCAGAGGGCATGTTGTCGGAAACCTTGCCAATGATGGTCGCCACGGTCACCGGCGTCAGAAAAGCGATAAATCAATCCGAGGATGTCCAGTTCCCCATTACAAATCAGAGATCGAGCGTCATGCGTTGTGAGTCCACACATCCGCCCTAAAGCTTAGGCGTGACCAAAGCGAAACTGAGGCAAGATCTCTTCATAACTTTCAGATTCCATCAAAGCTTGAAAATCTTCGAAAGTCGGACATACCTCTTGCCCGCCGAAGCTAAAGACATGTGTTACCGGGTTCCAAAACCTTGCCGCGGCATGATGGAAGGGAAGGTGTAGCAGAGTATGGCTCAGCGTGAATAGTGCATTCAAGCCGAAGCCCCGGAAGTTCAACTTTTTCGAGCCGTCTAAAGAAGCAATCCAAGCTGTGAGATTTTTGACGAGAAACGCTTCCATTTTGGTGCAAAAACTGAGATGAAATGAATGAGCCACGGAGCTAGGACCTTTAAAGGGGATAAGGCACTGTTCGGGGGGACACGTGTCGAAAAACTGGTGGTTGCTGAGCTAAGTGGCCGGCCGGCCACCTTTTCTGGTAGGCCGGTCACCCCTCTCCTCTCAAATGCAAAAAGCTGGTCGGCCAGCTCCCAAAAGTGGCCGGCCATGCTGCAACCTGTGTCTTTGGTTCTATTCTACCCTCTAGAAGGAAGTTCCTAGCATTTTCATGTATCGGGAGTGTTGAAGGCGTGAGTTTCCTCAGTTTTGGATGCGTTCTGTCGCCCAGATCGTCCGAAATACACCTTGTTTATTGAGTTGTTGTTAAGTCATTGCTTATCGAGTCATTGTTTTGATTATCAAGTTATTGTTTTGCTTATCGAGTTGTTGTTTTGTTTGTTGAATCGTCTTGTTTATCGAGTTTTTAAGTTTTGTTGAGCTGTCGAGTTTTGTTTGTCAAGGTTGTTACTCCTTGTTTAATCAGTTTTGTTATGTTTTGTTTATCGAGTTGTAAACTTGCTGAGGTTTTGTTGTTTCTTAGTAAGTTAGGTTGTTTAGTTTGTCGTGTCGGTTCGCTACCTGACTTGGCAAATACACAATGCACATTTACCGTTCAATCTCATTTTTGTGCAAAATGACGCAATGCGATGCTGAGAATATAAAGTACAACACTTTTTCAAAAAGCTGTTTCATTCCATCATGCTTCTTTTGTTACAACATTTTACAACAAAGGTACAAGTTTTACAGAAAATAAAACTGCCTAATAATGTACAATGTGATACAACTACTAGTAAAAAAGGTAAATAAAGCAGGAAACAGCTGCACCAATGCTCTCAAGAGCAGGAATAAGAGGCCCTCTTCGTCCTCTTCTGCGGAACAAGCTCTGCACCACCGGCACCATCTGAGTTGAAACTGTCATCCTCGGGATCCTCCTCAGCCTCCTCTCCACTCTCGGAACCAGGGTCAGAACCCTCCTCTCTGTCAGCAGATGTCTCTGACTGACGATCTGCAGCCTCCTCCTCCTCTTCGTCCTCACTAGGCTCCTCCTCTACGATAAGTGCTCTGCGTCTGCGGAATGACTCCCCTCTCTCGGCCCCGCGAGAAGGCCGAGATGGCCCGGCTCCCCGAGAAGTTCGAGATGGCCCGGCTCCCCGAGAAGGCCTGGATGGCCCGATCTGTGGCTGATATACTGGAGGCATCTGAAAATAAAAAGTGCAGTTTGAATACATCAGCTCAAATGTGTGTATCAGATACAGATGCAAGCAAACTACATGAAATGAGGGTGCATGCCGATACAGTATATGAATGTGGTGTGTGTCAGATGTGCTCCACACAGGCAACCTACCAATGCAGTGAAATGATCAAGTTCAGCATGTCATCGGAAGTATAATAAATGCGAGAAAATTAAATAGTACCTGGACGCCCATGATGGACAACTGTGCCTCTATCCGTAAGACCATGCCCTCGAGTACGGCCATCATCCCAAGCATCTCATCCATATACTCGACCGGAGGCTGCAGATACAAATGCAAGATATCAGTAAATGAATGAATGTCCAAGTATCTGAATGATAAATCAAAGCTATAAAGCATACTGGCGACGAATCAGGATCTCTGACATATCTGTGGTCAGACATGGGAGGCTCTATCGGAATCGAGTAGGGAGTCCCGAATCGCCATCCCGTCAGCTCGGTCGGCATGTCTGGCCACCCAGGATGATGATGAGTTAGAGGAATTGGGGGAACCAATCCACCCCCACCTCTGGATGTACCAGCCCTGCTAGTGGAAGGGACGTCCGCGGCCCGAGCCCGGCCCGATGAGGGCATACCAGCGGATCTCCTCGTTGGGGTACGGACTCCCGTCAATGAAGGCATCAAGTATGTGTGATGATAAGTCGCATACTCTCCCTGCTCTAGATAAAGAAATGCATCAGTACCCAACCTGGCGTCAACAACATCCTGGAGAGGGAGCCTATCAGTGGTTCGCATGTCGTCTAGGGGTGCTGAGGGAACGTCCTGAACGGGGTAGCCCCATGTCTGGTGCAGGAAGCGCTCCCCTAAAAACCAGGCCCTGCCAACCGGCCCCTCTAACAGGATCCTGTACCGAGAGGAACCCCAAGCTCTGGCAAACTGGAATCGGAGGTCACTACCCAAAGGCGCCCAAGGCTGCCATGCGATCTGCGGGTAACAAACGCATAAGCTGATCAGAAATCGTAAATGCGCAAGATAAATCAAAGATTGGAAACATGAAGAACTGAGAGTTCTGCAATACCTCTGATGGCTGTACTGTGTCAAAGTACTGTCGTAGATAGAGAAGAGACTCCCGAGGTCTCGGCCGGTACGGGCCCTCAAATACCAGCGAGTAAGGGGTTATGGGAGGCATCGCCACCTCGAGCTCCGGGGCTAGTGTCGGGAAGTACGCATAGATCCATAGCTGTGGAAAACAGGGCAGTAGCCATCAGAATACAGAATGCTGAGTGCAAATTGTAAATAAAGAATGTTGAAGGCAGGGTACAGAGATACAAAATGTAAAGTGTACCGTGTGTGCAGTGTACAGAGAATGAAAGAAGAAATATAAATCAAAGGGGGTAGAAAGTACCTCCCAGGCTCTCCAATAACCGCTATGTTCCCCCGTCCGCGGGAGGTCGCGCTCATATAGTAATAAAGAGTGGCCAGGATGGCGCCACCCCAATCATACCGCCGGACTTGTGATAGGTCCACTAGGGCACTCAATAGATAAAGTCCGACAGTGTTCTCCCTATCGGCGAACAGAGTAGTCCCGAAGAGGAACATCAGGGATTCTCCGCTCGAGCGGGATAAAGTCCGCTCGAGTGGACAGGCAACTTGGAATGCATTTTTGCATTTTGCTTCGGGGGTGCTGCCCCGGACCCGCCAAGGGGCGCTACCCCCTGGACCCCCGCGAGCTGACCGCGCAGCTCGATCCCCATCATAATCAGCGAAGTGGTAATCTTGAAAGCATTAGCATCACAAACTTCTTTGCAAGGCTCAATTCGGGTTGGATTTGCATCTAAACACTCATAGCCTCACTGAAATAAAAGTACGAAAATAAATACAACTGAAAGGAGTTTTGTCAAACGGGATTGCCAAGAATAAAACCTAACACATTTTAATGGTTTTACCAAGTTGATTTTCAACTTCTGTTTTGTAGAGTTTAAACATTTCTGAGGCTTCATCTTTGCTTCTAAGTAAGTATACATAGCAATATCTTGTGCAATCATCGATAAATGTTATGAAATACTTTTTGCCTCCTCTAGTTTGAACAAATTTAAGATCACATACATCTGTATGAATTAATTCTAGAGGTTCGGTTTTCCTTTCAACCGATTTAAATGGAGCCTTAGTTAGTTTTGCTTCTACACAAATTTCACATTTATGATTAGGATTAATTTCAAACTTTGGTATATAATCTAAACCAATTAATCTACGCAAACCATCAAAATTCACATGTCCTAATCTACCATGCCATAAATTCGACTCAAGAATATAAGCAAAAGATGTGTTATTCTCATTCATAGCAACTTTTGGTACAACTGTCATTACATTTAGTTTGAAGAGACCATCACTCATGTATCCCTTACCAACATACATGCCACTCTTTGTTAATACAAATTTATCAGACTCAAAGACAAGCCTAAAACCATTTTTACTTAACAAAGAACCATAAACTAAATTCTTCCGGATGTCAGGTACATGCAGTACGTTGTTGAGAGTTAGTTCTTTCCCTGATGTCATCTTCAAGATCACTTTCCCTTGTCCAGCCACAGTAGAAGTAGAAGAATTTTTCATGAAAAGTTGTTCACCATTTGCAGCCTCATTGTAGGTAATGAACATCTTCTTGTCCGTACAAATATGACGAGTTTCCCCAGTGTCAACCCACCATTCTCTGGGATTTCCAACCAAATTAGCCTCAGACACCACAGTAGAGAGGTTGATGTCATTCATCCCGTCAGAGATGTAATCTAATTCTGTCACATTGGCCTGATTGGTGGTCTTCTTGCTTGTACTTCCATGATCCTTCTTAGGGCGGCGGCTGTCAGAAGCTCGATGTCCAGTTTTGCCACAGTTATAGCATTTTCCTTTGAACTTCTTGTTGCCATTGTTGTTGCCTTGTTTAGGACCATCTCTAGTAAACTTCCTCTTTTTGTTATGTGGTTTATGAACTTGTTCAACCATATTAGCCTTGGATTCAATGGGATTTTTCCCATTCTTCTTTTCAGCCTTACGGCTATCTTCCTCAATTCTCAATCTTACAATAAGTTCATCCATGGTCATCTCTTTGCGTTTATGTTTTAAATAATTTTTGAAATCTTTCTAAGCTGGTGGTAACTTTTCCACTAAAGTAGCGACTTGGAAAGACTCGCTCAGAGACATGCCCTCAGAATGAATATCATGTAAAATTTATTGAAAACTTTGAACTTGAGAAATTACCATTTGTGAGTCTACCATAATGAAGTCCAGAAATTTACCGACAGCAAATTTCTTTGTGCCAGCATCCTCTATCTTGTATTTCTTTTCCAAAGAATCCCATAATTCTTTTGCTGACTTCAAAGGACTGTAAACATTATACAGCATATTGTCAAGGCCCTTGAGGATGTAGTTTCTGTATAGGAAATCTGAATGTTTCCAAGCATCTACAGTGGCATCAACTTGCTGATCATTTTCACACTCTTTAAGTGCTGGAGCCTCTTCATGGAGAAACCGGGCCAAATTTAGAGTTGTAAGATAGAACAGCATCTTCTGCTGCCATCTCTTAAACTCAGCACCGTTAAATTTTTCTAGTTTTTCTCCATGGTTGATTGGTACTTGAACATGGTTCTGGATAGGGACCGGTGTTGGTGTAACAATCGGAGTACCACTACCAGTTGCAGTTTCAGTTGCAGTAGCCATAATCTCTTATTACAAAAATCAGAAAAAATAAAAACACAAATTAATTTTCTAGTTACTAAAACCAGAAAATAAATTATATTCTGCAACTAGAAAAATAAATTTTATTTTCCTTGTTACTAAAACTAGAAAAATAAAATGCCACAATAATTTTCTGTTACACAAATTAATATTCTGCAATTGTTAATGACACCAGTATATTACTACTAGTTGTCAAAGAAAATAGACCGTATATTACAACTATCCGTCAAATAGTTTATAAATACTATTTGTATTTTCTAACTAGAATATTACTTAGAAAACACAAAAAATTAAAATACAATGAAGACCCAAATATATTATGTCTTAAGATTGTTGGACAATCTTCACTGTAATTAAATTAATTAATTCTGTTTGGGTACTAAACGACAAACAGAATATAAAAGAAAAATAGGAAAGGAGAGAAAATTGTTTGATTACAAAAATCAAACTAGAAATAAAATTAAATAAATAAAAATAGATTTTATTTTGTTACAAAAATAAAATTAAAATCTGATTTAAATAAATAAAAATAACACATAAAATAAATAACTTACTTGATTAATTTCCTAAATAATAATTTGATCAAGTCTAGTGTTTGACAATGTGTCCGTAAGATAGATTCGTCCTCTCTACGGTGCTTTCAGAATATGGACGTCTATCTCCCAGGATGAAATGATCAACTACAAATAAATGCAGGACTACAATTTATTTGTTCAACGAACACACTAAGTGTTTACACTTGTTTTCACAAAAATTAAATGCAGCAAAATGAAGAATAAATTTTTGCAGAGGAGAAATACGAAATTTCTGAATGTAAAACATCAAATGAGGGCTGCCTATTTATAGATGTAGTGGTGGCTATTGATTTTGAATTAAACAGGTGCTAACCTATTTTGAACAGGTATGAAACCTGTTTGGTTTTGAATTAAACAGATTTAAATCTGTTGGGCTCAAAATTCAAATAGATAAAAACGGAAGAGACCTGTTTGGGTGTAGAGAAAAATCGGAACAGATTAATTCCGGAATTAATTTGAATTCTGGACAGTTGGACAGATTTTATTTCAAAAAATAAAATTAAATCCAAATGTTTCTGGCCCAAAAAGATTAGTATTGGGCTGAACAAGCCCAACCCAACCACACACCACGTGCCCGCGCCCAAGCCCAGCCCGATCGGACGGATGGCGGCGGCGGCATGCGCGTGTGGTGATTTTTGGGTCCAATGGGTCTAGCTCATTTTGCCCATAACATCCCTCTCTACAAAACTTGGGTACTCATTGGGGCACACCCCAAGTTCCAATCCCATGCCTTATAAACCTATTCAAACCTTTCCACCAAATCAACGTGGGACAAACCTTATTCAAACTTTTAAGGATTTTCTACCAAAACTCTATTTCCATGGAGCATACTTTGGCTTCAATTTTCTATTCACTTGGTAATAGTTTTGAGCAATCAAATATACCACGTGAATTACAACGTGGCATAGAACACGTTACCACTTTGACCCGCCAAATTTGACGCTCGGGTCCCACCTAAATAATAGACCAAAATTAGAAAAAAATTCTGGTTTTACCCAGAATTTTCCAACCATTTCCAACAAATACAAGATAGCAACATTTAACAATCAACATTAACTGAGAGTTTCAATTAGCAGTATTTCAAGGTTACAACCTTCACTACATGTCCCTTTCTAGTTGAAGCCTCCGTTTTCTTTTCCTTGCACCTTTTTCTATTGACAGTCTTTTTAATGGCCTTTTCAACATTAGATTGCTTCCTTTTATAAGAAGGTCGATCGCTCTTTGCATCATACAATTGCGGGAGTAAGCACGTGATTGTTCTCTTTTGAAATCCCAACACCATCTATAGCATAGATTGATTGCTACAAGGAGCATCATCCTCCTTTTTCAAATCATCTCTTAATGCACATATCCACCTCATCACCTTGTCACACCTAAACTCAGCATCTGTTACCAAATCAACAACATCGCTGAACGCATTACATATTTTATCAAAACGATGAGCTTCAGGTTTGGTAGACCAATTGTCATAACAGATTCAAACTTTGGTGTGAAGTTTACTCCATCTTTTCAAAAGGTGCTTATTTGGTACTCGATAAATCTTCTTATGAAGAAATACTGTAATTGCATGTCAGCATAATATTCCCTTACACTGAATAATCAACAATTGCAATTCACTTCTTTGGAAACCATTATTTAACCAAACCTTGAAAGTAGTATGTCAATGACTTTCTCCAAATGGTACGTCTTCACCTACTTCATATTCTGAAATATCAATACCTTCTTTACATAAGGATAGATCACAATAAATTTCACCTGCTAACTCTTGTTGGAACTTTGAAAACTGTGCTCTCACAGACACTTTGAATTGTTTCTCCATTTCATAAGGACTTATAGCCGGTCTCCGTGAGTAGAAAGAATTGAAGTCTTCATGATTTTCTTTTTCCACCTTACTTCGCAAAGCATTCTCATATTGTTATGCAAATTGCTTGAAGGAAGTTTTTGAGTGGACATACCCATCAACAAATGCATTCATACTTTCACTTCGTTGTGTGGTTCACATTTCAGCCCAAAAAATGTCTTTTACAAAGGCAGGTACCCAACGATGCCTCTCCTCATACAATCCAAGTAACCATTCATTGTTTTCAAGACTAAAATTTGAAATGAAATTGCACCAATTGTCTTCAAATTCTTCTGTTGTTAGTGAATCATAAACAACATTTTGCAAAGCAAATTTGATAGATTCACATTGTTTGTACCTTTTGCAATTTTTCAGGCAATTTTTTCATAATATGCCACAAACACCATCGATGCCGTGCATTAGGGAGACAACTTGTACTGCATTTTTCATGGCCTGGTCTTGATCTGTTATAATTGCATTTGGAGAACATCCAAACATGCATGTTAGCCAAGATTGAAATAACCATATAAAAGTTGCCGTGTTTTCACTTGAGATCAATCCAAAACCAAGTAATGTTGACTGTCCATGATGGTTCACCCCTACAAAGGGACCAAATGACATGTCATACTTATTTGTCAAGTGAGTTGTGTCAAATGTGATTACATCACCAAACTGTTTAAATGCTGCCTTGCTTCTTGCATCTGCCCAAAATACGTTCTTTAGCCGACCACCTTCAGCTTGCATTCTCAAAAAATAATTATGGAGTGCGGTAGCATCTCCCTCCCCAAGTTGTAAACGCCTGACTCTCTCCATATGGTTTCTAGAATCTTTCTCCAAACAAGATAGATTTTTGTAACCGCCCACTTCAACAAGAGGTGAATTGAAATTCTTATTCATTCTAATTCCAGCTCTATGATTTAGTTCAAGCCTCCTTTTCACAAAAGGTTGAAGTTTTCTATTGCATCTGTAAAATCAAGATTTGGATGGACTCAATTCATGGTTATGATCAAGTACAATAGAGTCACTTCGCCATTTTCCATTAAAAAGAGATGATCTAAGCTTAGCTGTGCATTCCGTTTTAGATATCGGATGGAATTTAACTGGGTTGCTTGATTTGTTCTGTGACTTGCCATTACGAGAACAAGCAAATGTTACGTACCTCAACTCCCCATCATTTCCCCTCCTAGAGGTTCTTTTACTAATAGGAAAACCCTTTTATTTAGCATAACTTCTATAAAATTCTCATATCTCATCAACAGACTCAAACAACACTCCTTTGTTGGGGTGTTGTACTTGGTCTTCTTCATTTGTTGTTTAGTCTGCTCTATTCTCATTACTTTCTTCGTTCAATTTAATAATTGTATAGTCATTTGGTGATAATTCTTCTTCCATGACTCTGCAACATGTAAATTACAAAATATATATAAACAAACAAATAAAATAAAGATCTTGACAATAACAAAAGAATTGTTGCGTAGTAAAATAAAATTGCTTAAAAAATTACAAAGGAAAATGCTAGAGATCCCAAAAGATTTACTAAACTTTCCACCAAATGTCTCACATGGTGTGGACATGGTGTCGGATCCACACCATGTGTGTCTCAAACCCATCTAAAATCGAGATTTGGATGGACTTAATTCATGGTTATGATCAAGTACAATAGAGTCAATTCGCCATTTCCCATTAAAAAGAGATTATCTAAGCATAGCTGTGCAATCCGTTTTAGATATCGGATGGAATTTAACTGGGTTGCTTGATTTGTCCTGTGACTTGCCATTACGAAAACAAGCAAATGTTACGTACCTCAACTCCCCATCATTTCCCCTCCTTGAGGTTCTTTTACTAATAGGAAAACCCTTTTCTTTAGCATAACTTCTATAAAATTCTCATATCTCATCACCACACTCCAACAATACTCCTTTGTTGGGGTGTTGTACTTGGTCTTCTTCATTTGTTGTTTATTCTGCCCTATTCTCATTACTTTCTTCATTCAATTTAATAATTGTAGAGTCATTTGGTGATAATTCTTCTTCCACCACTCTGCAACATGTAAATTACAAAATATATATAAACAAACAAATAAAATAAAGATCTTTACAATAACAAAAGAATTGTTGAGAAGTAAAATAAAATTGCTTAAAAAATTACAAAGGAAAATGCTGGAGATTCGAAAAGATTTACTAAAATTTCTACTAAATGTCTCACATGGGTGTGGGGACCAAGTGAGAACAACTAGTTTAAAGAATTGCTTTCCAAGAAATTGGGAACTCCTTCATAGCATACAACAATACGATGTAGTTAGCAGAATTTGGCTTGCCCCGGGACGAAACTGCAGAACAGTACAAAGATACAACTACTAAGTTCCATAGAAGAAGATATAACGTTTAAACTAGAAATTCCAAGTACAAGTAATGTGTTCTATATTTCCATCATTTATGGCCAATATTGATGATTATAAAAGGAGAAGCTCAAGGATAGACATAGATCTATTAATGTCTCTTCAACCATATGTTCGGATCCATGAATTCAATACAAACTTGAGAGATATTAGACCTGAAGAAAAAAAAAGACGAAGTAAAATCACATTCGGCATCATGTCTTTTATATCAAAGCATGAGTTATTATTAAATATTATGACCATTATATGCCTTACTTCTTTAAAGTTAATAATCACAAACATTAAAAAATTTTTGATGTCAAATAATCTCTACAAGAACCTGAGAGAAGTCTTTTAACTAGAAACCCACCACGAAAAAAAAAAAAACCCAACTTTCACAAAACAACATATGTGGAAGAAAAAAAGAAGCATGAAAATTTCAGAGCAACAAAAACATACCATTATATAAAATGCAATATCTAAGCAAGTACGTATGAGTTAAATCAACTTACAAGAAACAACAATTATTAATAAAGCATATATATATATATCAATGCAACACCTTGACTGATTATGATGCCCGAGTAAACAAAGTAGCTCCAGAAAACCTAGGTAGTCACTTGGAAAATGAAGTAGTTCCAAAAAACACACAAAGCATTTCCTTTGACAAATTATCTAATCTATCATCAGAAAACATGTTAACTAGCAAGGTTACAGTGCATGGGTCTACAGAGATAGCTCTATCATCCATTACGTGAAGTAGTTGCAATGCTTTCTGTATTCCATTATTTTGTAGAAATCCTTGAACCAATATATTATACGAGCAAAAATTTGGTGAGCATCTTTCTTCTTTCATTTTCATTAGCAGCTCACTTGCTTCATCAAGTAGCCTTCCCTTGCACAGTCCATTGATCATTATATTGTATGTGCGGACATCAGGTTTCACACCTTTAGCAGAAAGACTCAAGTACAGTTTTCTTGCCTCATCGAGCTTCCCAGCTTTGCACATACCCTGAATTAGGTTATTGTATATCACAATATTAGGAGCTAGTCCAGTGTTTTCAAGCTTTTTAAACAAAGCTAATGCCTCGTCAAGACGTTGGTTGTTGCATAGGCCATCCAGCAAAGTAGAATAAGTAAACGGATCAGGAATTTGGCCATGAGTTTGCATCTCATCAAGAAGCAAAAGTGCATCTCGAGGTCTTCTTGTTTGGCACAAGCCACCAATAAGAGTGGTATAGGTAACAGTATCCGGAAACAATCTTTTTCTAGACATTTCCTTAAAGAGACTCATGGCTTCATCTATGTTTTTGATCTTATAGTACCCATTAATCAAGATAGTATAAGTGATAACATTAGCAGCACAACCACTACTAACCATAACATCAAACATTTTCCTTGCTTCATCTACTTGGCCACACAAACAGTACCCATCTATTACAGCATTATAAGTGGCAACATTAGGCACCACATTTCTTTGGATCATCAATTCAACCACATCTTGTGCTTCGTTGGCCTATCGTTGTTTACAAAGTGCATCAACTAAAATGGTAAAAGTTTGAACATTTGGCGAGATATTCTTACCAACCATTTCATTCAACAATATTGTAGCATCTTCCCACTCTCCTAATCTATATACACCTTGAATTAATGATGTCCAAGTCACGACATTTGGTGAAATTCCTTTACCTATCATTTTCGAAAAGAGCTTCAAAGTCTCAGTCACTAGTCTGTCCTTGCAAAGGCTATCGATGACTGTGTTGTAATCCACTAGTCCAGGCTCACAACCTCTTATTTTATCCATCTTTCTAAACAAAACAATAGCGCTACTAGTGTTTCCTGTTTTACATAAGCCATTTAATATAGTGCCGTAAGTAATGAAATTGGGTTGGAACACTTTTTCCGTGATTTCATCAAGAAACTTAATCGCCGAAGCGATCTTAGCATTTACACAAAGCCCGTTGATCAAGGTATTGAAGGTTGTGATGTTTGGTTCATAACCAAGTTTCAATAGATTCCCCAAAATAGAAAAGCCCAAATCAACTCGATTCAACCTACCGAAACAATTAATCACGATGTTAAAGTGTAAACTTATTAGGCTTGACAAACCCAGCTTCTAACAAATTCATTTTCCTAAACACAGAAATTACAGTGGAGTAATGCTTAGTTTTTGCAATTGAAGTTAAAAGTTGATTAAATTGAACAGTTGAGGGCAAAGGTCGCATTTGAAGCATGTGATCAAATTGAGTTAGGGAATCATCATCGTCGTCAAGATTAGCAAACCCATGTTGAAATTGGCCTTCCGTAGAAGCATTGATATGAATATGAGAAGAGCGATTTGGGGGCTTTTATTTACACACCACCATTTCTCTCGTCCCACACCATTTTTTAATTTTTTTTCTCGTTTTGCCCATTTAGAAAATTACCAAAAAGGACATCACAATTCTCATTTTTCAAATTTTTTTTTTAATTCTCATTTTACCCACCGCCAACCCCCACACCACCCATCCCGGTTACCTTTCCTAGCCATCTTCTTCCGCAGGTTCCTCAACTTCCCACTTCTCTCATTTTCCAAAAACCACGAGCCACCACCACCGTCTCCTTCGTGAGCCCTTCTGCCTTGGCTACCCACTCCCCAACTTCATCTCACCGCGTTTGCCCAGTGCCCTCTTTACAGCGTTGTCGCAGACCAATGAATAGAATAGATTACGATCTCGTGATCGTGATTGAGAGAGAGAAAATTGCAGGTTGTAGAGAGACAGAGAGAGATCACCACCTCATTCCCCCAAAACATCCAACCACCGCCACCACCTCCATAGCCCGACAGAGAGAAGATCACGATATTGCGATCACGATTGAGAGAGTGAGAAATCGTAGGGGTGTGTGTGTGTGTAAGAGAGAGAGAGATCCAGGTAGGTAGGTGGTAAAGAGAGGTGACGGCTAAGGGAGAAGGCTCCGACGTCGGCAGTGGAAGTGGTTGGGGTCAAGGTTATGGTTAGTAAAAAATGATGAAGATAATGCTGTTTGAGGAATTTAATGGTGTGAATTGAGAAATTGTGTGGTGTGAATAATGAAATGGTGTGGGATGAGAGAATTGATGGTGGGTAAATAGAGGCTCCCGAGCGATTTAGTAAGATTGTAAGAAAACAAGGAAATTGAGAGAAAATACCCTTGTGAAGATGATCACAAACACCGTTTTTGAAAACCACAGTAGAATCGACACTTCTTGCCATCATTGTCATCTTTCTCTCTAACAAATTTCTCTACAACACTCAGACGAGGGGATTCGTGAGAAAGTTCTCGTTAGCTTTCGTTTTTTCTGTTTTACCAAGCAAAAAAAATGAAGCGTTACAACACACACACGGGTTTCATTTTATTTTTAATTTCGCAATTTTTTTTCTCTATGTTTCTTGAAATGGCCTGGACTGTCAATCGGACTGGACAGTTATTCAAGTCGATTCATAAAATAATTTTGTATTAACTATTTGGATAAATTATAATTACATTCTTTGAGTTTTGCTTAACATACGAATTGTCCTATTGTTTAAAAAATTATAAATACCTCTCTGTTAGAATTTTTATTTAACAGAATTAATTAAAAAATTGAAATTTTGAACTGTTCACCTCTACCATAATAAAATTATCTGAATTTTTAATTGAAATAAAATTTTAACATTATTAAAAACTGTTAATTAACTTAATGATTTATTAATAAAATAATCTGTTTGTTATGAAATTAGAAACTTTAAGGACATAATGTAATTTCTAAAATCACAAGGGATAATTTGTAATTGAAGTAAACCTCAACGGATGTGTTTGCAATTTATCCTAATTATTATTTACTTTTGGGCAAATTACCTCCTCCCGTGAGGTTTAGCTAAATTACAAATTCCCCTTTAATGTTCCAGAAATTACATTCGCTTCTCGATATTTATATTCGTATAACAATTTAACCCCTATCATCAACTAAACATTAAGAATTGTTAGCTAATATCACCAAAATATAAATTGATGGATGATATCGCCCCTATTGAAATCCATTTGATAAATCAACAAAATTTACAAAAGAATTACGTTAGATGGAAAAAAAAATAAAAATAAAAAAGCTTTTGGAACCATATTTGATTTATTGTTTGGAAAAAAATTTCAAAATTTAAAAAAAATAAAACTGATTTAATAAAAATAAATATGAAAAAATATATTTAATTTGTAAAATATATTTCTAACCACTCAAAAATAAAATTATATAAAAATAATATTTATTTTTTATCTTTTTTCTTAACAAAATTAATTTTAAATTTTTTTAAAAAAATTTAAAAATAAATTTCTAAAAATCAAACCAACCATATTCTAAGAATTTTTTAACAAGTCATTTCTTATGTTTTTAACTTATTCAATTATTTGTTAATTTTATGATATTTTCACCATCTGACATTACAACATATAAGAATTTTAGAGACCAATTTTTTTGATTTCTAAAAGTGAAAATTTTGTTGCAAAAGATATTTATAGACTAATTTCCATCGTCGTGAGAATAGTTACTAGAAGATTGCCCTAAAAAGTAAAAAATAAAGCTTTTAGCAATAAAATTTTGAAAATGTCAATAATAAATAGACTTTTAGGGACAAAATAATTTGGTCTCAAAATGATTTACTTTTTGAGATAAAAAATTTGTTACCAAAAGGATAATAATTAATCACTAATGTTCAATTTTCGTTGCTAAAAATATAATGACACTTTTCGCAACAAAAATATTTGGTCCCATAAAAATAATTTTGTCCCTAAATTTTGGTCTCCAAAACCTTAATTTTTTGTAGTGTGATAAGTGTTTTTCCATTTTAATTTTGCATTTCATAACTTATTTAAAAATGATAATTTAGTTAAACCTCAGGGGAAAATTTGTAATTTAACTAAACCTCAAGGGGAATCTTTAATTTAGCTAAACCTCAAGGGGCTATAGGTAATTTGCCCTTATTTGTCAAAAGGGCATTTTAGTCAATTTATGATATCCGTTAACGGCATTAATTGCGATGGGAAGGGATGTAATTTTTTAATCTCAGGGAAGAATCTGTAATTTCGTTAAACCTCAAGGGAGGTGTAGGTAATTTGCCTTTTATTTTTTTATCGTCTATTTTTTTGTACACAATTAACTCGAACACGCAGTTGTCATTATTTGATCGATTTGATTTTTTGCAAGAATAATTTACTCAATGAATATTAAAATATAAACTATTCGGATTATTAAAATATGACCCAAAAGTGAACCCACTAGGCCGGACAACACCTTTCAAGTCCGAGAAAACACTAGAGTGAAACCCGTCCTTTTCTAGAATGTGAATTGTTTTAGAAAAATCTTGTCAAAAACAGTTCGCAAAAATAATTTGCTAAATAAATTTTGAATTTTTTTAAAAAAACAGACAAGATTAACATTAATTTTGATTTGATTCTGTTTTTATTTGGAGAAATTACAGTTTAGTTGAGATTTTGAAAAAGAATAATGCTTGGGACCCCCTTTTGGGGGTCACCCCCTCACCCCCCTTTGCCATGTGGCAGGTGGTGATTGGAGGAGCAGGAAAAAAAAGAAAAAGAAAAAGAAAAGGTGACCAATGACAGAGAGAGGGGGTCAAAGGGGGTGGAGGAAAAAGGAGGGATGAATCATTGTTGTTTGAAAAATAAGTACAAATATATGGTAAATTTCGTAAATATTAATAATTATAATTACAATTTTTTATTTATAAATCTGTACTAAATTTATGGAATTACCACTTAAAGGTAAGTTTCCTTTTTATATTTTCAGTTTTTTCTTTTGACATTCTAGAAAATCAGTTTCCATTATGGTGTTTACGCCGTCATCGGTTAGATATTGGGCCGCTAGGCTCACCTTCTTTACTTTATGAATAAAACTGTCATTCTTTCTTTGCCCTAAAAAAAGAAAAAATAATAAAAAAAAAGAAAGAAAAAAAAGAAAACCAATTTCCAAATTAATTTAATGGAATATAAATATTAAACAACTTTGAATAATTTGAAATCTCAACAGTCTCAAGTTTGGTTGTTTCATTTTGTAATTATCCAAATGGCATGTCTTCACCTACTTCATATTCTAAAATATCAACTACTTCACATTTTTGGTAACCATTATTTAACCAAACCTTGAAGGTTGAAGTTTTCCATTGCATTTGTAAAATCGAGATTTGGATGGACTCAATTCATGGTCATGATCAAGTACAGTAGAGTTAATGCGCCATTTCCCATTAAAAAGAGATGCTCTAAGCTTAGCTGTGCAATCTGTTTAAGATATCGGATGGAATTTAACTGGGTTGCTTGATTTGTTCTGTGACTTAACAAGCAAATGTTACGGACCTCAACTCCCCATCATTTCCCCTCCTAGAGGTTCTTTTACTAATAGGAAAACCCTTTTCTTTAGCATAACTTCTATAAAATTCTCATATCTCATCAATAGACTCAAACAACACTCCTTTGTTGGGGTGTTGGTCTTCTTCATTTGTTGTTTAGTCTGCTCTATTCTCATTACTTTCTTCATTCAATTTAATAATTGAAGAGTCATTTGGTGATAATTCTACCATGACTCTGCAACATGTAAATTACAAAATATATATATAAACAAACAAATAAAAAAAAGATCTTAACAATAACAAAAGAATGGATGAGAAGTAAAATAAAATTGCTTAAAAAATTGCAAAGGAAAATGCTAGAGATCCCAAAAGATTTACTAAAATTTCCACCAAATAGCTCACATGGTGTAGGATCCACATCATGTGCGTCTCAAACCCATGTAAGACATTTGGTAAAAATTTTGATAATTTTTTTGAGATCTTTAGCATTACTAAATTACAAAATATACTTTTATCTTTAATTTTAACACTTAGGTTAGGTGGTATTAATTCACTTGTTTGATGCAGTAGAATCAATGCAGATTGGAATGGAATGATTGTTCTTTAACTCCTTGGCAGAATATTTATTTAGCATTATATACTAAAATTATTTTAGTAATTTTTATTTTGTTTTGATTTGATTCATTTAAGATGTTATAATGAAGTGCAATGAATTACAATAAGGATGAAAATTAAACACAACATATATAATCGATACAAACAATTAAACTCTTAAACTGGAGAGAAAACTCCAATTAACTGAATTTCGCTATTTATATAAGTAAATTTTAATATAGCATTTTGATAGTTATATATATATGGAAGCATACTTTTTATTTTTTTTATGAATATCTGAAAAAGCCCTATGTCAGGGTTTTTTCTAGGGTTCTTGAAAACTCATTCCAATTAATCAAATATGATTTAAGAAACTAAACAACACCATAATGAATACTTGCACAGCAAAAGACACTGATATAAAAAGATTAGAATATCAGAACGTAAGCAGACTTCTTTCAAGAATTAAGATGTGTCTCGAGGCAGTAAAAATAATTTTATGGCCTTCTCTAATACTGAAAGATGAAAACTCTTTCACCACACAGAGGGAGAACAACAAGAATGGAAAGCCAAATAATGGCGGTCATGTGAAATTGAAAATAAATAGGAAGAGAAAGTGGTAAACCTAGGCGGCCAGCCTAGCATGACTGATATTTATATTGATTGTTTAAAAAAAAAAAGAAAAAAAGATGAAGTGTACGAAACAAAATGGAGTGATTATAAACTACTTAACAAAGTGGAAACATGGCCTGGTGGTGGTTAGAAAAAGTCAACTTTCTGTTCATAGCAGGTTTGGTGGTTCAACTGGATCCGAACCTAAATGATGTGTCAATCAGTTGTACTAGATGGTCCGGTCCGACTTTTAAAACACTGAAATCAGAATTCCTTCTACTTACTTCATGCTTCCACCGAGAAATCCAACTCAGCATCCTCAGGCAGCTCTGTTAAGCTCATTGATTGAGTCATCTCTGAAGCTTTCAATCATAGACAAAATAAAAATTACAAAATGAAACAAAAACTGAGCTCCTCTTCAGTTGATACTTCTGGAGACTAGTCAAGGCAACTAGTCTAAAGAATTACTTTACAAGGGATTGGGAACTCCTCTTTCATAGCATACAACAACATGATGTAGTTGTTGGTAGTGTTTGGATTGCCAAGGACGCAACCGCAAGCAATACAAAGATTCAATTGCTCCATCATAAATTGAGCAACCTCAAGAGCTTAGTGGTGTCAGTGGGCTTGTTTGGTTTGTTATTCAGAAAAAATTTTGGGAAAAATTATCTACAAACAAATTTTCAAGAGTAATCAAACCAAACAAATTTTTTCAAAAAAAATCTCAAAATTTGGTTTGGTTTTCTACTTTCCAAAATCACTCTCTCTCTCATAAACACCAAATCAATCACTTTTTTTAAAACTCTCTCCCAAAAACAATTTTCCAAAACCATTTCTGAAAAAAGGCAAACCAAACAAGTTTTCGTACTTTTTATCTCAAAAACTACTCTATAAACACAAACCAAACTGAAAATTCTAGAAATTCCCTAGATGTTGATTTGTGATTATGTATCAATTTTAAGCAGTAAACAACAATCTCAATCAAACAATCAAGACAAATCGACACAACGATTTTACGTAGAAAAACCACAATTGGAGACACCTCCAATTGTGATAAAAAAAACCACGGGCAACAGCCACAAAACAATCCACTAAGAAGATATAAAGGAATTACACAGGTATACTCTCAATTATCTAGCGAATCCACGCCCGAATTGAACCAACCTCTATGTGCCTTTTCCAACCTCGTCTTCACCTCAGAATTGTCTTGACGATGAGCTACTCCGGAATCAACCAAAGCTTCAGGCTCGAATTCTTCAGAATCCACCGAGAACAACTCTCTATTTTGTGTAGAACAAACAAATAATCCTTTGATGTATACTCTTTAAACAATGAGTTGAATACTCAATCAAAACATCAAAGAAAACTAGCAAAATATCCCCAGATATAAACCCTAGAATCCAAAAAGAAGATCTGGAGAATTAATCCTAAAATCTGACAGAAACCCATACTTATAGAAATCTGGGACTGCGAAGCTCGCTCTAGCGAAGACTCTCTCGCTCGAGCGAGGAACCAAAAACGCGTGTTTTTCATAAGTGGCTTCGCTCGAGCCACGCACCCTTCGCTCGAGCGTACATTCATCTCTTTCAGGTTTTTACACAGACGCAACCTTCGCTCGAGCGAGAACTCCTTCGCTCGAGCAAGCAAGAACCTAGAAAAAGTCAACTTTCTGTTCATAGCAGGTTTGGTGGTTCAACTGGATCCAAACCTAAATGATGTGTCAATCAGTTGTACTGGATGGTCCGGTCCGACTTTTAAAACACTGAAATCAGAATTCCCTCTACTTACTTCATGCTTCCACCGAGAAATCCAACTCAGCATCCTCAGGCAGCTCTGTTAAGCTCATTGATTGAGTCATCTCTGAAACTTTCAATCATAGACAAAATAACAAACAAAGAAAATTACAAAATGAAACAAAAACTGAGCTCCTCTTTCAGTTGATACTTCTGGAGACTAGTCAAGGCAACTAGTCTAAAGAACTACTTTACAAGGGATTGGGAACTCCTCTTTCATAGCATACAACAACATGATGTAGTTGTTGGTAGTGTTTGGATTGCCAGGGACGCAACCGCAAGCAATACAAAGATTCAACTGCTCCATCATAAATTGAGCAACCTCAAGAGCTTAGTGGTGTCAGTTGGACCAGATACTCCTAGCTAAATAAAATGGAGTGATTATAAAATATTTAACAAAGTGGAAACATGGTCTGCTCGTTAAAAAAAGTTGATTTTTCGTTCATAACAGGCTTGGTGGTTCATCTAAATCAGAACCTAAACCAGACGATGTGTCAACCGGTTGTACTGACTGGTCCGGTCCAGCATTTAAAACACTGGTATTAACAATCCTGCTACTTACTTCATGTTTCCACCTACACCTCCAAATGAGCATCCTCAAGCAGCTCTATTAAGTTCATTGATTGAGTCATCTCTGAAACTTTCAATCATAGACAAAATCACAAACAAAGACAACTACAAAATGAAACAGCCAAACTTGCTATTGACAAAACTGAGCTTCTCTTCAGTTGATATTTTTGGGGACCAAGTGAGAGAAACTAGTTTAAAGAATTGCTTTCCAAGAAATTGGGAACTCCTTCATAGCATAAACAATATGATGTAGTCAGCAGAATTTGGGTTGCCCCAGGACGAAACTGCAAAACAATACAAAGATTCAACTGCTAAGTGCCATAGAACAAGATATAATGTTTAAACTAGAAATTCCAAGTACAAGTAAGGTGTTCTATATCTCCATCTTCTATGGCCAATATTGATGATTATAAAAGGAGAAGCTCAAGGATAGACAGATCTATTAATAACTCTTCAACCATGTGTTCGGATCCATGAATTCAATACAAACTTGAGAGATATTAGAGCTGAAGAAAAAAAAGACGAGGCAAAATCACATTCGGCATCATGTCTTTTATATCAAAGCATGAGTTATTATTAAATATTGTGACCATTATATGCCTTACTTTTTAAAGTTAACAATCACAAACATTAACAACTTTTTGTTGTCTAATAATCCCTACAAGAACCCGAGAGAACTCTTTTAACTAGAAATACACCAAGGAAAAAAAAAAACGTAACTAAAAAAAAAAGTAACTTTCAAAAAATGACATATGTGAAAGAAAAAAAGAAGCATGAAAATTTCAGAGCAACAAAAACAGACCTTCATGTAAAATGCAATATCTAAGCAAGTATGTATGAGTTAAATCAACTTACAAGTAACAACAATTATCAATAAAGCATATATATATATATATATATATCTATATCAATGCAACACCTTGACTCATTATGATGCTTGAGTAAACAAAGTAGCTCTAGAAAACCTAGGTGGTTACTTGGAAAATGAAGTAGTTCCAAAAAACGCATGAAGCATTTCCTTTGACAAATTATCTAATCCATCATCAGACAACATGTTAACTAGGAAGGTTACAGTGCCTGGGTCCACAGAGATAGCTCTATCATCCATTACATGAAGCAGTTGCAATGCTTTTTGTATTCCATTATTTTGTAGAAGTCCTTGAACCAATATATTATACGAGTAAAAATTTGGTGAGCATCCTTCTTCTTCCATTTTCATTAACAGCTCACTTGCTTCATCAAGTAGCCTTCCCTTGCAAAGTCCATTGATCATTATGTTGTATGTGCGGACATTAGGTTTCAAACCTTTAGCAGAAAGACTCAAGTAGAGTTTTCTTGCATCATCGAGCTTCCCAGCTTTGCACACACCCTGAATTAGGTTACTGTATATCACAATATTAGGAGCTAGTCCAGTGTTTTCAAGCTTTTTAAACAAAGCTAATGCCTCGTCAAGACGTTGGTTGTTGCATAGGCCATTCAGCAAAGTAGAATAAGTAAACGGATCATGAATTTGGCCATGAGTTTGCATCTCATCAAGAAGCAAAAGTGCATCTCGAGGTCTTCTTATTTGGCACAAGCCACCAATAAGAGTGGTATACGTAACAGTATCCGGAAGCAATCTTTTTCTAGACATTTCCTTAAAGAGACTCGTGGCTTCATCTATGTTTTTGATCTTACTGTACCCATTAATCAAGATAGTATAAGTGATAACATCAGGAGCACAACCCCTACTAACCATAACATCAAACATTTTCCTTGCTTCATCTACTTGGCCACACAGACAGTACCCATCCATTACAGCATTATAAGTGACAACATTAGGCACCACATCTCTTTGGATCATTAATTCAACCACATCTTGTGCTTCTTTGGCCTTTCTTTCTTTACAAAGTGCATCAACCAAAATGCTAAAAGTTTGAACATTTGGAGAGATATTCTTAGCAACCATTTCATTCAACAATGTCATAGTATCTTTCCACTCACCTAAACTACATATGCCTTGAATTAGTGATGTGTAAGTGACGACATCTGGTGAAATTCCTTTACCTATCATTTCCGAAAAGAGCTTGAAAGCCTCGGTTACTAGTCTGTCCTTGCAAAGGCTATCGATGACCGCGTTGTAATCCACTAGTCTAGGCTCACAACCTCCTATTTTCTCCATCTTTCTGAGCAAAACAATAGCACTACTAGTGTTTCCTGTTTTACATAAGCCATTTATTATAGTGATGTAAGTAATGAAATTGGGTTGGAACCCTTTTTCCACGATTTCATCAAGAAACTTAACCGCCAAAGCGATCTTAGCATTTACACAAAGCCCATTGATCAGGGTATTGAAGGTTATGATGTTTGGTTCATAACCAAGTTTCAATAGATTCCCTAAAATAGAAAAACCCAAATCAACTCGATTCAACTTACAGAAACAATTAATCACGATTTTAAGTGTAAACTTATCAGGCTTGACGAACCCATCTTCTAAGAGATTCATTCTCCAAAACAGAGAAATCACGGTGGAGTAATGCTTAGTTCTTGCAATTGAAGTTAAAAGTTGATTAAATTGAACAATTGAGGGCAAAGGTCGCATTCGAAGCATGCGATCAAAATGAGTTAGGGCATCATCATCATCGTCAAAATTAGCAAACCCATGCTGAAATTGGTCTTCCACAGAAGCATTGATATGAATATGAGAAGAGCGATTAAGTAAGATTGCAAGAAAACAAGGAAATTGGGAGAAAATACCCTTGTGAAGACAATCACAAACACCATTTCTGAAAACCACAGCAGCATCGGCACTTCTCGCCATCATCGTCATCTCTCTCTCTCTAACAAATTTCTCTACAACACTCAAACGAGGGGTTTCGTGAGAGAGTTCTTGCTAGCTTTCGTTTCTATTGTTTTACAGAGCAAAAAAATGAAGCGTTACCCCCCCCACACACACGGGTTTCATATCATTTTTTATTTTGTAATGTTTTTATTAGTGCTGAGCGGTGGATATATTTCAAACTAACCAAGTTGAATTGATCCGCTGCATTTTGATCGGATGTATGATAATTGAATTGATCTGTTATATTTTGGATAAATGTGTGATGACGAGCGGACGATTGCAGATTGATTTTTTTCAATCTGCCTAGTTTTGGTCGGATGACAGATTTGAGATTCCTTTGGCCGCAACCGAACTGCCAAACTGCAAGCACCCCTAATAATTTGTAAGACTTTGTGTTTTCAATTTGTTTAGATATACTGTTTGTGTTTTCAATTGAAAAAGAATTTAAATATTCTGTTAAATATATTTTGTTGAAAAAGAGTTTTCAACTTGAATATGATTTTTGAATTGAGAAAAAAAATAAATGTATTATTTATCTATGTTAGGTTTTATTCTTGGCAATCCCGTTTGACAAAACTCCTTTCAGTTGTATTTGTTTTCGCACCTTTTATTTCAGTGAGGCTATGAGTTTATTAGATGCGAATCCAACCCGAATCGTGCCTTTGTCAATTTCCATGGATCAAAACCGAGGTTATAATAGGATCTAGTTTTCTAGATTTTCCAAATTTGGTCATCCCGCTCGAGCGGGGATTGCAAGTTCACAGCATCTCTGCTTCGCCTGAAAAAGTACTGGATGGTGTGATTCAACGCTCGAGCGTGGAAACTTCCACTCGAGCGTGAAGCCTATATGAATCACAAAATTTTGAAGTCTCCGCTCGAGCGGGAATTCGCACGCTCGAGCGGACCGCGCGAACACAGATTCTTGGATTTCTATAAGGAATTGGTTTTCTTCCAAAACTAGGATTACTTTGGATTTCTATAAGTAGTTGGTTTTCTCCTCAAACTTGGATAACTCCTCCAAATTTTCTTTTTGGGTTCTAAGGTTTATATGTGGGGATATTTTGCTAGTTTTCTTTGATGTTTTGATTGAGTATTCAACTCATGGTTTAAAGAGTATACATCAAAGGATTATTTGTTTGTTCTATACAAAAGAGAAATTTGTTCTTCGGTAGATTATGAAGAATTCGAGTCTAAAGCTTTGGTGGATTCCGGAGTGACTTATCGTCAAGACAATTCCGAGGTGAAGACGAGGTTGGAAGAGGCACATAGAGGTTGGTTTAATTCGGGCGTGGATTCGCTAAGTAATTGAGGGTATACCTGTGTAATTCCTTTTTTATCTTCTTAGTGGATTGTTTTGTGGTTGTTGCTCGTGGTTTTTTATCACAACTGGAGGTGTCCAATTGTGATTTTTTCCACGTAAAATCGTTGTGTCGATTTGTCTTGATTGTTTGATTGGGATTGTTACATATTGCTTAAAATTGATACATAATCACAAATCAATATCTAGCGGGTTTCTAGTTTTTTCAATTGGTATCAGAGCGGGTCATTCTATTTTTTTTAAAAAAATTATATATCTTTAAGAACGAGATCTTGTTTGATTTGTGATAATGGATTCAATTCGTGAGGGAAATTCTATGGTTCGACCACCCCTACTTGATGGATCCAATTATTCTTTTTGGAAAGCTCAGATGAGATCGTTTTTGAAATCTATAGATGAAAAAGTTTGGCAATCTGTTATGAATGGGTGAATCGAACCAACAATTACCATTGATGGAGTAACTTTCCCCAAACCAATTGAAAAGTGGGACACAATTGATTACCAAAATAGTAGCTGGAATAGTAAAGCTATCAATTATCTCTTTTGCACTGTCACACCTGAAGAGTTTAGTCGTATTTGCAATTGTGAAGTCGCAAAAGAGGCTTGGGATATCTTACAAACTATTCATGAGGGCACTCCTTCTGTTAAACGCTCAAAACTTCAAAGGCTCACGTCTAGTTTCGAAAACCTTTCAATGAAAGATAGTGAGACCTTTGATGAATTTTATGCGAAGTTGAGTGACATAGTAAATTCTAGCTTCAATTTAGGTGAAAAAATACCAGAATCCAAAGTTGTGGGAAAAATTTTCAAATCCTTGCCCGATCGGTTCCAACCAAAAGTTGCGGTTATTGAGGAGGCTCAAGATGTTGACAACCTCAAGCTAGATCAGTTGGTTGGAAATCTCTAAACTTATGAGGCGCATAGGAATTTCAAAAAGTAACAAAAAGATATTGCTTTTAATAGTGCTCATGGAGTTGGAGAGGATTCTGATGAAGATTGTGAGATAGATTCCAAGATTACGGCTGCTTTTGTTAAACAATTTAAAAAATCTTTTTTGAAAAAGAATCCTAAACTTTTGGAATCTACTCATACTCATAAATTGAAAGGCAAAGATAAACTCAAAATAATTCTATAGCCAAGAAGGAGAAAGGAAAGATACAAGGGAACTCTGAAAGAGTCCAATGCTATGAATGCCAAGGATATGGGCACTTTGCTTCAGAATGCCCCACTCGTTTGAGGAAGAAGAAAGCCCTCGCCATCACTTGGGATGATGAATCAGAATCTGATGAAGATGAAAGTGACAATGAAGATCAAGGCGAAGAGGGACATAAACAATTCCTTACTTTCATGGCGGCTTCCGAAACTGAAGGACGAACAGAGTATCTGAAGAGCCCGGTTAAGAATGCCACTAATGATGAATCCTCGGGCAGTGATGATGAAGAGCTTGAGCAAGCTTATGAAAAGTTGTATAAGGAATCTCTTAAGTTATCCAAATTGAATGACAAACTCACTATGAAACTCACAGCATGTGAAAGTGAGAATGTCAAACTAAAGGAGGAGATTTCCGAGGCTAGGATTGATGCTATCAAGATAGCTAATGATCGACAAGCTCTTTGTGCAAAACTCTTGACTTGTAAGATAGAAAGGAATGAGCTACAGCAAATCTATGCAACATATAAAGAAAAAATTGAAACTCTCGAGATGTCTCAAGTTGCTTTGGAAGAACTAATGAGCAAGAAAGAGGAAGAACTCAAGTGTGCTATGGCTACCATTGGTCTTTGGAACAGGGGATCAAGGACTTTGGACAATATCATTGGTTCTCAACAAATTTGTTCTGACAAGAGTGGTATTGGCTTTGGTGGTAAGAAAGAGCAAAAACAGAGTGCATCCACATCTCATGATACAAGAACTCAAGGAAAGGGGGAGCACAAGGTTCAACGAAAGGATGGACTTCTCAAACTTCCTAGAGTTGGTAAGGTAAAAGAAAAGAAGGTACACCCTGTTTTTATTTGTCATCATTGTGGTATGCATGGTCATATTCGCCCTTATTATTATAAGTTGCATGGGAGAGTGTATTTGCCTAGACCTAGAAATAAGAAGTTGGAAACCATGTCGAGACAGGTCCCCATTGCAGGGGAAAGGAACCACAACGTCAAGACACCACCCAAGAACTGCAATTCTCACAACTTTGTTCGTACTAAAGCAGTTTGGGTGAGAAAACTTGACTTGTGTTAATTTGTTTTTGTCATTGCATGTGTGCTCGTTCATTTTTTTTTTTGTCTTGCTTTAGTTAGAAAAAAAAAATTTAAAAAAAAAAAAAATGGTTTTGCAAGCTTGAAATTTTTGAGTGGTCCTTGGTGCATATTGGAATTGATGAGAATATCCATTACATGTTAATATATGTGTACTTTCTGTGGTCATTACTCATTTTGGAGTGTGTGTTTTTTGATTAGTATGTCTCATTCTGTACACACTCTTGGATTAGCAAATATCAGAGTCTTCCACCTTAGTGATTATTTTTTTCTATGGACTTCTGTCATTGATTTTTTGCGTTTCTAGAGGAAATGACCTATACTAGCATATCATGGGTGATATTGAGTCTCTTAACCACCTTCCATCTTTTTGCACCTCCACGGCTTTCCCCTCTATTCTTTGTAGTCCAGCCATGAGGAAAAGGCTACCTCAGAGTTACTAACCAGGCCATCCTTATTATATCCATGCTTCTCTGGTTCGGTTTCCATACTCTTGAGCGTGTCAGCCGCCAATGAGTGTGCAAAAGAAAAGAAAAAAAAAAAAAAACTGTGCACAAGAAAGAAAAGAAAAAAAAAATGTGCAAAAGAAAGACAAGAAAAAGTGTGTGAAAAAAAAAAAGAAAAAGATTCATTGATTGAGGGAGAGCCTCCGCCTTTACTCACCAAATACTCCTTGATTCCTAGTGGTTTGACTTTCCATAGTTATGCTTAGATTCTCTTGTCAGAGGTCTAACTTTCAGATCACTACTAGGATTGAATCTAGTGTTTGTCGAACTCCAAGAGTCACACACACTTTTTCTCATGGGATCTATGCTTTTCACATAATGCATCACTTTCTTTCATGAGGAATCTTCTACAGATTGTCCACATTGTGTTTACTAGTAATTGTGCTTCTAGGATAATCTTGTGTGTTTTAAGGTACAAATCTGAAATTCCTTGCTTGTTCCACCATATTATTTTTTGTCTTTTTCTTCTTGTTCACTGTTGTGTTTGTGGTTGCTTTTAGTGAGGGGGAGTTTGGTTCATCTTGATTTGGGTTGGTAAGGGAGTTTGGTTTTTCATTGCAAGAGTTGTTTAACATGAACACTTTGATATGTTTGGTAAAGGAGATTGGCTTTAATTGTTTTGCAAGTTGCTATGCACTGTTTGCTAATTATTTTCTTC
Organism: Camellia sinensis; assembly: GCF_004153795.1. Taxonomy (NCBI): domain Eukaryota; kingdom Viridiplantae; phylum Streptophyta; class Magnoliopsida; order Ericales; family Theaceae; genus Camellia; species Camellia sinensis. Next base: position 570,631 of record NW_021030734.1, read on the forward strand.
TTACATGCTCCTGATATTTACATCATCATATCATTGCTTGAGTTGGTTTATGATCTTCTTTTTGTTGTTTGAGAGTTGTTTTTCATGAGGCTTAGTTTTCATCTATTCATGTTTTCCATCTCATGTTTCAAGATAATCGTGTCATATGTCTATTGCTTTTTCATATACTCTTGTGGGACTAATAGTTGTTTTGGAGATTGTGGCACTAATAACTGTTTTGCAGATCATGACCTTGAGAAAGAAGTTGGCTTTTGTTGGCTGTTATGGGTTGGGGTGTTTAGGATTTTATTTGTTAGGTGTGTTTTGTCACGGCATCGCCAAAGGGGGAGATTGTTAGGTTTTATTCTTGGCAACCCCGTTTGACAAAACTCCTTTCAGTTGTATTTGTTTTCTCACCTTTTATTTCAGTGAGGCTATGAGTTTATTAGATGCGAATTCAACTCGAATCGTGCCTTTGTCAATTTCCATGGATCAAAACTGAGGTTGTAACAGGATCTAGTTTTTCAGATTTTCCAAATTTGGTCGTCCCGCTTGAGCGGGTAAAGTGACGCTCGAGCGGGGATTGCAAGTTCACAACATCTCTGCTTCGCCTGAAAAAGTACTAGATGGTGTGATTCGACGCTCGAGCATGGAAACTTCCGCTCGAGCGTGAAGCCTATATGAATCACAAAATTTTGAAGTCTCCGCTAGAGCAGGAATTCGTACGCTCGAGCGGACCGCGCAAACACAGATTCTTGGATTTCTATAAGGAATTGGTTTTCTTCCAAAACTAGGATTACTTTGGATTTCTATAAGTAGTTAGTTTTCTCCTCAAACTTGGATAACTTCTAACAACCCTCACTTCAACTTAGTCATACTTGTATACATTTAAGTATGATCTTGTTTTGTTATGTGCATTTGCAAATCTTGTCTTGTTTTACTTGAGTGTTTCTTGCATACTTTGTTCTTGCCTGGTGTGTTGCCGAGGTCATCTTAAGTTCGTGAAGGATTTCTCAAGGATTGCAATCCCGTTGACACAACTGACTAAGAAGGGAGCGGCTTACGAATGGACTAAGGATAGGGAAGCAGCCTTCCAGGAGTTGAAGACGAGGTTAGTTGCAGCACCAGTTCTTGTACAACCATCAGGTAATGAAGAGTTTCATGTTTATAGTGATGCTTCGCGTAAGGGTCTAGGTTGTGTATTAATGCAGAAAGGTAAGGTCATAGCATATGCCTCTCGTCAATTGAAGCCACATAAAAAGAACTATCCCACCCATGATTTAGAATTAGCAGCCGTGGTATTTGCTTTGAAGATTTGACCCCACTACTTGTATGGAACTTCTTGTTAGGTTTTTACAGATCATAAAAGTTTAAAGTACTTGTTCTCTCAGAAGGAATTGAATATGAGGCAGAGAAGATGGCTTGAGTTGTTGAAAGATTACGATATGCAGATTCAATATCATCCAGGTAAAGCTAACACCGTAGCCGACGCTTTGAACATAAAGATGGTTGGAAATCTGGCATATCTAACCACGATCTTAGTGGAGCCGACTATTGTTGAGGAAGTAAAGACAAGACAGATGGAGGATGAATTCTTCAAGAAGGTAGCCGATGAGATTATCACAAAGCCGAGATCAAGGTACACCATAAAGAATCAAGTGCTCAAGTTCGAAGGAAGATTGTGTGTGGCCGACATCCCAGAGTTGAAAAGAAAAATTTTGCAGGAAGCTCATGGTTCCAAGTTTGCTGTTCACCCAGGGAACACCAAGATGTATCAGGATGTGAAACAGACGTTTTGGTGGCCGAATATGAAAGGAGAAATAGCCGAGTTCGTGTCGCAGTGTCTGTATTGTCAACAAGTGAAAGCAGAACATCAGAGGCCAGCAGGGCTTCTTCAACCTTTACCGATTCCTGAGTGGAAATGGGAGCACATCTCCATGGACTTTGTGGTTGGTTTGCCGAAGACACAAAACGGTATGGATTCGATTTGGGTTATCGTGGATAGACTAAGTTAGCACACTTCTTGCCAGTTAAGACCACCTTCAACGGCGACAAACTTGCTTTGTTATATGTGAATGAGATTGTTAGACTTTATGGAGTGCCGATGTCAATTGTATCGGATCGAGATCCGAAGTTGGTTTCCAGATTTTGGCAAAGCCTACAAAGAGCTTTCGGGGCCGAGTTGAGGTTTAGCACAACTTTTCATCCCCAAACTGATGGGCAAACAGAGAGAACGATTCAGACACTTGAAGATATGCTTAGACTATGTGTATTGGACCTCCAAGGAAGTTGGGGAGTACATTTGCCATTGGTGGAATTTACCTACAACAACAGTTATCAAGCTAGCATTGGCATGGAGCTGTATGAAGCGTTGTATGGAAGGAAGTGCAGGTCGCCGATATGTTGGACCGAGGTAGGAGGCAAAGCTCTGCTTGGTCCCGAGTTAATTCAAGTGACAACTGAGAAGATTAAGCTCGTTCAGCAAAGAATCAAAACCGCACAGAGTCGACAGAAGAGTTATGCCAACCAGAGAAGAAGAGAGTTGGAATTTGAAGTCGGGGACCATGTGTTCCTAAAGATTTCGCCGATGAAAGGAGTTACAAGATTCGGGAAGAAGGGTAAGTTAGCACTCCGTTACATCGGGCCTTTTGAAGTTCTTGAGAAGGTTAACCTCGCTGCCTACAGACTTGCTTTGCCGCCAGGATTGAGCCAAGTCCATAATGTGTTTCATATTTCGATGTTGAGGAAGTATATTCGAGATCCACTACATGTGATCGACTATTCCAGAATTGTAATTAATGAAGATTTAGGCTACGAAGAGAAGCCGATACGGGTTGTCGATAGGCAGGTGAAACAGTTGAGAAGTAAGTCGATACCAATGGTGAAAGTTGAATGGAAGGAGCATTACGGTGAGGATGCTACATGGGAAATGGAAGAGGAAATGAAAGTCCGACACCCAGAATTGTTTTTGGAACAAGGTAACTCAAGTTTGGGGACCAAATTTCTTTAAGGAGGGTAGGATGTAACAACCCTCACTTCAACTTAGTCATACTTGCATACATTTATGTATGATCTTGTTTTGTTATGTGCATTTGCAAATATTGTCTTGTTTTACTTGAGTGTTTCTTGCATATTTTGTTCTTGCCTGGTGTGTTGCCGAGGTCATCTTAAGCCTAGACACCTTGGAACCTTTCTACACTTAGAACTATCTTGTGACCACTTCGGTTGACCTCCATCTTCACCCTGGCATATTTGCCGAGATGTCTCTATCTAGGCCGAGGTGTTCAGCACCAAGGCCGAGATGTGTATCATCTAGGCCGGGATGTTTATCCTTGCACCTTAGTGATTTTGTTCCTGGAATGGTATGACCTAGACCGAGGTATGGCACATCTAGGCCAAGGTGTGGCACAGCTTAGTCATGTGTTGTCCTTCCAAGCCGATGTCGTTGTCACCCTACTTGCCGAAGCTTTGCCCTTGGCCGAGATCATCACTTGCCGGAGTGCTCTTGCCGTCTAGCTTGTTGAACACACTTTGTCATGGTCTTGTCTTGTCAAGTCAGTCACCTTTTTGAGTAGAGCCAATCAGCCGATGCCACGTGTCCCAGCAGAGAGTTAAGTCAGTGACTGTCGAGAAAACATATCATTTTGTATCAAATCTTGTCTTTTAGAGAGAGAGGCTCTAGGAAGAAGAAGGAGAAGTTTTGAGCGAGAGAGAGTGAACTTCTAAACTTGATCGTTGGAGCTTGAACCGTTAGATTCGAGCTTTGAGGTTAGAATCTTAACCTACTCTTGTTGTTCTTATTGATCATCTAGCTGCATTACACGATCAAACTTGTTCTGCACGTCATGCATTGATTTGAAGTTGGTTTTAGAAAGAGAAAATAGTTTTCATGTGTTCTTGAAGAAAAGCCTCGTTTAATCCAAAAGTTTGCATCTAGAACCATGTTTTTGTGTTTGTTCTCTCAAGATCTTTGAATATGGGTACCCAGGTCCATGATTTCGGATTCTTAGCATGAAATCTCAGATTTTGTAATAGCAAGTTTTAATCTTTGCATTCATCTTCCTCATGTTCTTCATGTTCGTCATGTTCTTCAAGAGAGGGAAACCCAAATTTTCCCGACTTCATTTCCTTGACTGTGGCCATCGAGGCCACATCTCAGCAAGGAGGTGTGGGACCTCGGCCTAGACCTGGTAGTTGCCCAGCTCGTTTTCCAACTATAGGAAACTGTGTTTTGTTTTGATTTGACTTAGTTTTTTAAGAATGGCGAGGTCATTCGCATGCATGCAAGACTTGTTTTGAGAAGTGCATTCAATAGACTTTGCCATGTGTTTGTAGGACTGGGACTTGCCTTGACCCCGACATTTGAAGAACTATGTGAGTGGTATTTCTAATAAAGTTATGTTATTAATGTTTTGACGAGCTTTGTTTTGCTTTGTTTTGAAAAGTATTTGTTAAGCATGAATGATTGTCCCTATTTTGTATATCATGTATTATCTTGTTTTGATGACCTCCTCGGGAAGTCCTTAGTGCCAGGGAACTATAATGCAACTGCACATCTTGTTTTGAAAGTCCCTTGTGCTGGAGGACTCTAAACTTTCGCAGTACTCTCGTGTTAGGAGGCTACGGGCCTTTGCAACATAGGTCCTTTGTGCTAGAGGACTCTAAACTTTTGTAGCACCCTTGTTTGAGATATCTCCCTTGCCTTGTTTTGTTTTGCCACTGACGATTTACCGCGTGGGTTTGTTTGCCGGAATTTCATCATTTGTAATATGTTGATGCTAGTAAGCATCCCTTGAAGCTTTGAAGATTTGTTAGGTGGGCGAGGTCCATTCCTTGTTATATGAAGTTTTGATATGTATCGTTTTGAAAAAGGACCTCGGCTATTGTTCATGCAAACCCTTTATTATTTATATCATTCACTGAGTATCCAAGCTCACCCTCTCTGTATATATGTAGGTGATGAGCAAGAAGGCGATGACACCTAGATGTGATTCGCGAGCTTGTTTTGGATTTTTGGTTATGTCAGCTTGATTTGTATTTACGTCGGCAGTCTTGAAAATTATGCTTCTCGACTTGTAATATTTGTATTTTGCACACGTCAGCTTGAGAAGCCATTTGATCAAGATGCAATTTGTACTTTGCTTCATTTGTAACCAAGTTGTAATCCATGTGTAGATGTTTGCCATTTCATTTGACTTACGCACAGCTCTTATGGACTAATCTGATTTGTATATATTGCTTCCGTACTTGTGAGTCCCATATATTTATACTCTGTTGTTTGTGGATTTTGGAAATCGGCCTTGGGTAATCTCAGATTACTGGCCATCACAACACCATCCTACTAGGGGCGGTTTGGGGTCGTGACATAACTCCTCCAGATCTTCTTTTTGGGTTCTAAGGTTTATATCTGAGGATATTTTGCTAGTTTTCTTTGATGTTTTGATTGAGTATTCAACTCATGGTTTAAAGAGTATACATCAAAGGATTATTTGGTTGTTCTATACAAAAGAGAGATTTGTTCTTCGGTGGATTCTAAAGAATTCGAGCCTGAAGCTTTGGTGGATTCCGGAGTGGCTCATCGTCAAGACAATTCCGAGGTGAAGACGAGGTTGGAAGAGGCACAAAGAGGTTGGTTTAATTCGGGCGTGGATTCGCTAGGTAATTGAGGGTATACCTGTGTAATTCCTTTTTTATCTTCTTAGTGGATTATTTTGTAGCTGTTGCCCATGGTTTTTTATCACAACTGGAGGTGTCCAATTGTGGTTTTTTTCACGTAAAATCGTTGTGTCGATTTGCCTTAATTGTTTGATTGGGATTGTTACATATTGCTTAAAATTGATACATAATCACAAATCAATATCTAGCGGGTTTCTAGTTTTTTCAATCTATATTTTTTGGTTTTTAAATCTACCTATAAAAATAATAAATAAAAAAAGTTGATATATACTGGTTGATTTTTGCTTTAAAAAATAGATACAGATGTAACAATACAGAGATATACAATCTCTATTACTATTCATGGTTTTGGTAGTTTGAATTGTTTTTATATTTTAAGAATCACAAATTGTAATACTTTATGTAGATGAGGCATGCAGTGATTTTAATATATTAAAGTTTTAAACTTTCTTTCTTTGATGAGGTGTGCAGTGATTGTAATATTTATTTCAGTCATTGACTATAATACTTCTTTTTTTTTTATTTTTTATTTTATTTGAGGAAGTGCACAAATTGAATTATGTTGAAAATTTATCAAATTTTAAACTGCCAAACCGATTCGCACATCTGCCGAATTGGCGAACCGATGCTGATTGATTTTCTCCAATCTGCCAATCTAGCGAACGGATGACGAATTGGAGATTTTATGGCCACAACCGATCCGCGCTCCCCCTTAGTTTTATGTTTCTTAAAATGGACTAGATTCTGGGGTGTTTTAAAAAAATGGTAAAAGTTGTTTTGGCTTTTTTGTCAGAAAGAAAAATGGGTTAAAAATTGGGAAGTGGCTTTTAATCCACTTCTCATAATGAGTCTCTCTCTAATAGTTCATCGGACTAGATAGTGATTCAAACTGTTTACACTTATATTATGTTTACAAAAAATTAAGTTAATCGAATAGTGAAAAACACGTGTTTGGATCAATTTAGTATGAACCGTTTATTTTCTCACTGTCTATTTTTATCATACAAAGTAGCCTTGTATACACTAAACATAAAAGATACAAAGCATCTTTTGTTAGTGTTCTTTTTATTTTAATAAAAGCATCATTGATTGAAAAATTAAGGATAGAGTTATAATTCAAACCAAAAATGTTCGCTTGTATATGCATAAAACCAGACTCTCTTTACTTACATATTCATTATTACCAACTATTTTATCATAAACTTATAGGATAGATTCACAGATTTTCTACTCCAAAAGTTTTCAGAACATTACCAAATGCCTATCAAAATTAAAAAAGGACTCAATTCAACTCGACAAAGCCTTGTCCCCGTTATTTGGGGTCATCTAAATAATTCTTGTTTCAATTTTTTTTTGAAAAAGAACTAAATGTTAAAAGTTGAAAAAGAACATTGAAAATTAAAATTTCATAGAAGGAATGGAAAACTGTATTGAAATTATTAAAACATAAGCAATATGTGTATTGGAAAAGAACAAGGAAGAAAGAAACGAAAGCTGATGCAATAGAGATCCAATTATTTGGTCACTAAGGAACACAAAAGAAAAGGATAAAAAGAAGGTTCGATTGACAAAAAAGAAAAAATTTACAAGATATGATCCATTTGGACCTAAAGGATCAATTCCAACAAATATTGGACTTAAAATAAAAAGCGAAATTTATTTATTTCGAAATTTTTTAAATCTTATTGGAACTGTCCATATACGGTTCGTCCTTCGAAACCATATCACATCCCGGATCTGATGAAATAGGATGAATTGAGACGGTATTTTGTAAATACGTAATTATCTTGAACATATTAACCATTTGAAGCGTAAAAATTCGTGTAAGCTGGTGGGAACCATGTGAATCACGGATTTCTTGAGTGTTCGAGTTTATTTATGGCATGAAACAACTCGTAGCATAGGTCTAGCTTATTGATACGTTCCAGAAAACTCCACTTGAATTCATTTAATTTTTTTATTGGCAAAAACTCGTGCTCGAGAATAACATTTTTATTTTTTTCGAGTACGAGTTTTTCTGGTCTAAGTGTATCTTGTCTTTACCACGAATTATTTTCCTTGGTTAACAATAATTGTAGTTTTTCCAATTTTTGCAGGTTCTTTAATTTTCTTTCTTCCCCATAGAGGAAATAGGGCCACCCGCTAGTATACTATATGTATATGCGTCTCAGAACTCCTTCTAACGACTACTTCAGATAATCTAAGAGTAAAAATAAGACCAGAGCAAAAATTGTTGGCAAGAGAGACACATAAAAGTCACCATTCTGCATTATTATGAATCAACCTAGGATGGGAAGCGAGAAGTAATAGGACCTCAAATTAACCCAAAAAATTTAGAGCTGCTGGGAGTTGGAGAAGTGCTTCCAACATGTCGTCTGGTCAAAGAATATAAATAAAGAGGTACAATAAAACAAGACATCCATGGGACCAGCCATGCTTAATAGGTAGTCAAAAACCATGTAGATAAAATGGGCAAAGCCAAGATTGGAACTCTGCAATTGATGAGTGGCAATGGAAGATAAAATAAGAAGCAAAAGAACTAACGAAACTAGAAGAGGAACAAAATGAGAAGATAAGTCTATGTCATCTGTGTTGAGAATATAACATAAATAATGAAGTTACCTGTCTCTCTAACAGCTTGAGCTTTTAGATGAGTTGGTGGTCAACAATTTGATAATTTGAGATAGTCTGAAGACGAAAGAATAAATAATAAGAGTGCCTTTTGAATGAAAAGAGTAATCTATTCCCTGTGGATAATGCTGCAGCGAAGCCAAACCATGAAACGATCTAATAATCAAGATTATATGATAAAGTCTAGTTAAAGACAAATGATGATTGGCTGCACAAATTTTAAAGAAGTAATTAATGCACAACATTCAAAATTAATAAACAAGTTATTAGATCTCCGAAATTAAAACAAAAAATACATCTTTTTTTTTTTGAAAAAATAAAAATAAAAATAAAAAATAAAATAGAAAAAATAAAAGAGAAAAAGAAGAAGTGAGACAAAAAAAACAAAGGTCAAAAGCCCCAGCAATAATGAACTTCAATTTGTGTTGTCTCAACTCTCAATGTGCAATAACTCAGGGGCCCGTCTGAACAAAAAAAACCTTGAAATGAACTTCAATTTACCATTCACACAATTAACACGTTATTTTAAACTCTTACGAAGGCAAACTTACAAAATTAAATCCACTGCATTTTGTTTTTCATAAAGGAAAGAAAAAAAAATGCAATGACTATAAAATATTTAACATAGTAGAAACATGGCCTGGTGGTTAAAAAAAGTTGATTTTCTGTTCATAACAGATTTGATGGTTTATCTGACTCAGAACCTAAACTGGAAGATGTGTCAACTGGTTGAATCGATTGGTCCAGTCTGGTTTTTAAAACACTAGTATCAACAATCCTGCTACTTACTTCTTACTTCCACCCTGAGCTCCAATTGCACATCCTCTGGCATCTCTGTTAAGCACATTGATTGAGTCATCTCTGAATCATAGACAAAGTCACAAACAAAGACAATTACAAAATGAAACAACCAAACTTGTTATTGAGGAAACTAAGCTCCTCTTCAGTTGATAATACTGGAGACTAAGTGACAGCAACACCTTGACACAATGACTCATTAAGATGCCTTAGAAAAAAGTAGCTTTAGAAAACCTAGGTGGTTATTTGGAAAATGAAGCAGTGCCAAAAAAAGCACGAAGCATTTCCTTTGATGAATTATCTAATCCATCATCAAACAACAGGTTAACTATCAAGGTTACAGTGCATGGGTCCACAGAGACAGCTCTATCATCCATTAGGTGAAGCAGTTGCAATGCTTTCTGTATTCCATTATTTTCTAGAAATCCTTGAACCAATATATTATACGAGTAAAAATCTGGTGAGCATCCTTCTTCTTCCATTTTCATTAGCAACTCGCTTGCTTCATCAAGTAGCCTTCCCTTGCAAAGTCCATTGATCATTATATTGTATGTGCGGACATTAGGTTTCAAACCTTTAGAAGAAAGACTCAAGTAGAGTTTTCTTGCATCATCGAGCTTCCCAGCTTTTCACATACCATGTATTAGGTTATTATAGACAACAATATTAGGAACTAATCCAGCTGTTTCAATCTTTTCAAATAATGCCAATGCCTCATCAAGATATTGGTTGTTGAATAGGCCATCCAGCAAAGTAGAGTAAGTAATCAGATTAGGAATTTGGCCATGAGTTTGCATCAAGTGCATCTCGAGGTCTTCTTGTTTGGCACAAGCCAACAATAAGAGTGTTGTAGGTAACAGTATCCGGAAGCAATCTTTTTCTAGACATTTCCTTAAAGAGATTCATGGTTCATCTATGTTTTTGATCTTACAGTACCCATTTATCAAGATGTTATAAGTGATAACATTAGGAGCACAACCCCTACTGACCATAACATCAAAAATTTTCCTTGCCTCATCTACTTGGCCACACAGACAATACCCATCCATTACAGCATTATAAGTGACAACATTCGGCACCACACCTCTTTGGATCGTCAATTCAACCACATCTTGTGCTTCTTTGGCCTTTCCTTCGTTACAAAGTGCATCAACTAAAATGCTAAAAGTTTGAACATTTGGCGAGATATTCTTACCAACCATTTCATTCAACAATCTTATAGTTTCTTTCCACTTACCTAAACTACATACACCTTGAATTAATGATGTGTAAGTGACGACATCTGGTGAAATTCCTTTACCTATCATTTTCGAAAAGAGCTTGAAAGCCTCGGTTACTAGTTTGTCCTTGCAAAGGCTATCGATGACCGTGCTGTATTCCACTAGTCTAGGCTCACAACCTTCCAGTTTTTCCATCTTTCTGAGCAAAAGAATAGCAGCACTACTGTTACCAATTTTGCATAGTCCATTTATTATAGTGCTATAAGTAATGAAATTGGGTTGGAACCCTTTCTCCACAATTTCATCAAAAAACTTAACTGCAGAAGCGATATTAGCATTAACACAAAGCCCCTTGATGAGGGTATTGAAGGTTACGGTGTCTGGTTCATAACCTATGAAGCATGGGTACTCCAAAAATAGTGTCATACGAGTACCGGGTACTTACCGGGTGCGGGTATGCGTACCGGTACGGCGGTATGCGTACCGAGTACGAAAAAAGAGGGTCCGGTACGTTTGGCTCATTTGGGTACGGCGTGGGTACGCCATGGGTACGTCAGGGCCTTTTTTTTTTTCTGCCTTTGCAGATTAGCAATTATTATTATTATTATTTTAATTTTTTTTTGTGCCCTTGCAGATCAGTAATTTTGATGTTTCTCTGCTATCCTATCTGTCTGTATGAATTGTATAAGCATATCAGCAAATGATTTTGATGTTTTTAAAAAGTAATTTGAACAAAAAAAAAATAATAATAAGGCCTATAAAGGGTAGTTCTGTGTATGACTATGCATTATGCTTTTGCTTCAGATCCTCCTAAAATTTCTTTATAAAATCTTTAATCATAACAAACTTTTAAAGTTTATGCACAAAACATTAAAAATTAATGCTGTATTAATTGATTAGTAGTGGTTGGGAATGATGCAATTTTATGTATTATGCAAATTGCAATTGACAACCTGCCCCAATTGAGAATTTTTTTTCCTTTACTGTTGGCAATGGGGAAAGTGAAATGAACGACAGAGAGAGAGAGAGAGAGAGAGAGGGGGGGGGGGAAACTGTATAAAAAAAAAAAAAAAAAAAAAAAAAAAAAAAAAGAAA
>NW_021030734.1:591502-610031 GCF_004153795.1 Camellia sinensis
ATGGGCTGACTCTTCAAAACCTTGGTTGTTCCACACAAACTTCACTGAGGCTGGGTTTGGACCTCTCTTGGCTTACCTACAACACATGAATGAGCATGAGCGAAAGCCCAGTGAATAATATCAGATAAAGAAGATACATTAGAACAATATACATCAAACGGCCTTGGGCCCAATTCATGTTTACATCTGGTATGTATACATATAGATCAAGTGACTACGGTTCCAAACACATCGGACGGCCTCGGGCCCAATCCATTCAGGTCAAACTGGCCTTTGGCCCAATTATCTTTCATTCATGTCAAACTGGCCTTTGGTCCATTCATTCTTTCATGTCAAACTGGCCTTCGGCCCATTCATTCTTTCATGTCAGACTGGCCTTTGGCCCATTCATTCATTCATGTCAAACTGGCCTTTGGTCCATTCATTCTTTCATGTCAAACTGGCCTTCGGCCCGTTCATTCTTTCATGTCAAACTGGCATTTGGCCCATTCATTCATTCATATCAAACAAGCCTTCGGCCCATTCATTCTTTCATGTCAGACTGGCCTTTGGCCCATTCATTCATTCATGTCAAACTGGCCTTTGGTCCATTCATTCTTTCATGTCAAACTGGCCTTCGGCCCGTTCATTCTTTCATGTCAAACTGGCATTTGGCCCATTCATTCATTCATATCAAACAAGCCTTCGGCCCATTCATTCTTTCATGTCAAATTGGCCTTTGGCCCATTCATTCGGTATAGCAAACATTTGTCCATAATTCAAATTAGCGAAATTATAAGGCTTATAAGGAAATAAGTAATTGGACAAATAACAAACTTCAAAATATCTTTATTAAGATATTACTTACAGTTATCGGCTAGATGATTTTCCCTGGAGCTTGACCCTGCACATTCCATGAACACAATGGGTCACAAACAATCCAATTCGTTCTTAATTCATATATTCCTCTTTAGGCTTCTTTCTTATTCTTTTAATCCATTCATAATGCTCAATGCATGCCTAAGAGTACTTAGAAGTGAAAGAGAACGGAAAACGAGACACAGAACACATTTAGGAAATTTCAGAAACAGGGGTCCCCGCTCGAGTGTGGACTTTCCTGCTCGAACGGACCCATTAGGTCTGCAAAAGTACTGGTTGCCTCATTTTTACGCTCGAGCGTGAACTCGGACGCTCGATCGGAAAGTCTCACTACATGGCTCCCCGCTCGAGCGTGAACTTCCCCGCTCAAGCAGACATTCCCGCTCGAGCAGCGCTTTCCCCGCTCGAGCAGACATATCAAATTCTGGAAAATCCAGAATTGTTCTTGAGCTTCAAACTTACATTCAAATCAACATATCTTGCATATTATGGCTCAAATATCATATATACATGTACTAACATGATCCAACACCAAATTCATTACATTATGAAGCTCAATTTCATGAATTAATCACATGCATGTCCCAAATCACACCAAACTTATTTTCAACATAACAATTTCATGCATTCAAAACTCATACCCTTATGAATTGTACATGCATGTGAGATATAACTTCCATTTTCAACTTAAATGGTGCAAATGGTGATCACAAGCATGAACTCTAACCAAAATCGTACATGGATCGTACTTTTCATGCTCAGCTATACAAATTCATGGCAATTACACACATGCATGCATTCCATGACTTCAAATTCATCAAATACAACACAATTCTTGTTCTTGATCATCATTCAACTTTGAATTCACAAAGTTACAAACTAAAATCCATGAGTCAAGGGTTGATTACTCACCTAGGAGCCTTAATTCTCACAATTGTGGTCAAATCTTGCACCTAGCCTTCCCAATTCACAAATCTTGAGCCAAAATGCACAAGGATGCCTCCTCTCTCTCTCAAAGTCGGTTCTCTCTTTTCTTAGAGTTAAAATCAGCCAAATTGAATAAAAGAGAGGAGTTGAGTGAAAGTGGCCCACTTATAAGCTCCTACTCAAACACATTATTTTAATATTGAATAATTGAGCACCATTTCATTAATTTAATCTATTTAATTTGATCCAAATCAATTTTTAATTAAATTTCACCGTAAGTTCTAAAAATTATGCCAATCACAATGGTGTAATCAATTTCGGGTTTCGCGGGCGATAGGACCTTCAATTTAAATTCCAAAGCAGATAATCAAACAGATATTCCTACGGTGAACAGATAGAAATTCAAAACCACATATTTTCACATAAATGACACTCAAAATCATGTCAAACACATAATCACAATCACAATTAAGATTAATTAGCATAATATGGACCAGGGTTATCACAGAGTCGGTGCTCCTCAAGGCGAAGTACTTGGGCTAATAAAGCCCTTATCTAGTAATTCTTGGAGTTGAATCTTCAACTCACTCAACTCGACGGGTGCAAATCTATACGGTGCCATGGAAATTGGTGTCGTGCCAGACACTAAATCAATAAAGAACTCAATCTCACGATGAGGTGACAAACTAGTGAGATCCTCGGGAAAGACATTCGGGTATTCACAAACTATCCTTGGCAACTCTACTCAGACCACATCACCCTGAACACCCAAGAATGTAGCAAGAAGAAGACTAAGCTCGCCCCGACCACGCGGATCACACACTAGCAACAAGGCTTTATCAACTCGGTCCCCTAGGAAATAAAAACAATCACCACTCGAGGTGCACATCGTAACTCTCTGACGGTAATAGTCTATAATGGCCCGATAGGAACCAACACAAAAGCAAAAGGAAGTCGGCGACTGGCAACCTCTATTTCAAATCCCCGACACCCCTAGTCCAATATAACCTCACCACTAATAGGTGACTCTACCCTGAGTGGAAATGCTAACTGATGCGAATGTAGATGAAATGAAAAAATGCGATGCACTAGTATCAATCAACGAATTGGCAATAGAATTACACAACAAGAAGTTACCTCTTACTACCGAAGGTGCTGGCAACAAATCTGGCATAGTAACAACATGCACACACCCCATAGGTCTTTGCTCCACCTGTTCACCCCTCGGAGCATAAGTTTGATACATGGATTGAGCTGAAGAGGCTCCTTGATTGGCCCTCGAGACCTAAACTAACAGTGTAGGCTGATGGCTCTGTGTCTGCCTCGAACCAGACACACCAGATGTGCTACCTGTCTGAAGTCAAAATATTCTCAAGTGCCCCGACTGCGCACACTAATAACAGGTAGGCGGCTGCCCTCTCTCCTGACTCTAGCTCCGAGAACGAGCTGAAGACAGTGCAGATTGTTGCCCTCCACCTCTCTGTGGGCAAACTACAAACTTGTGGCCTAGTTGACCACACTTAAAGTAAATGATTCCTCTCTGACCACCTCTCCTAGAACCCGAACTTGGTACTGGGAAAGTGGACCTAGATTGTGGTCCTTGGGACTACTGTCGGGTGGAACCCCTCTGCCTCTTGTTATCCCGAGTCTTCTCTTGAACCTCCTGACTCCTCTATCTGGAGCCCATCATCCTCTCCTTCTCAGTCTGAATTACAATCTCTAAATGAGTTGCCGCCTCTACAAGACAATCGTAATCCTTAATCATGGACGTGGCCACCTTGAAAATGAGTCCAGCCCTCAACCTGTTCTTAAACTCCAAACAACAGTGTTCCTCCATTGCTACAAGCTTAGGTGCAAACCTTGATAAACTGGTAAAGGAAGCCTCAAAATCAACCACCGATGTGTTAAGCTGCTTAAGCTTCACAAACAGCTCTCTCAACTTCTCCCTAGCAGTTTGTCCTAGAAAGCATTGACTAAGGCCTCCCAAGTCACCTCAATGTGCCTACGCACGTACTTCTACCATTAACCCACATCTCTTTTTAGCTGGAAGGATACTAAGGTCATTCTCAGCCCATCGTCCTCAATGCCAAACATCTTGAATGTCTTCACCATCTACTCTAACCACTCATCTGCCTTCAGTGGCTCCTTCGGATCCCCCAAAAAATCATTCAGATTAGACCAAAAGAACTCCCTCTTCAGAAAAGACGACTGTAGACACCCCATTTTTTACCACCCTTAAGACTTTGGCGCTACTAATTGTTTACTTCGTGATGAAAGGTGTGCAGTGTAAAGGTTCGATTTCTTCGGCAAGAGAAGAGTCAAATCCCAACCCTACACCCCATTTTGGGCCAAAACTATTTTGAATGGTTTTTAGATCTTAAAACCCTCTCTTTCAAAATATTTTTGAAAAGAAGTTTTTACGATGTTCTAAGGCTCGCATTTTGTTAAATGTTGTGCTTTTTGGTAAATCGAGCAAGGACAAAGTGGAAATGAATGAAAGAGAGGTGAACTCTTTGAAAAATCTTTCAAAACACCTTGTTTAGGGGTTTGGAATTGAAGAAAAGAATAAAGGAGAGAAGAAACCAAGTTGGAGAAGAAGTTCGGCATGAATCCGGGTAGGATCGAAACTGAGCAGTCTTCACTCAAATGAGCATAACCTTTTGTACAGTTGGAATTTTGAAGCGAGGCTACCACCATTGGAAATAAAACTTCTGGGGATAATATTTAGGCTCAAAAATGACCTACAAATGAGTCCAGATGAAGGATTTATGTCCATTTGAAGTTGGGCCCAAAAAAGCAGATTTTTCTGTCCAACCAGAGATGGAAGTTTTGCCGGCCATGAATGGCCAATGCCAACCCCCTTCCATCCAAGAGTGTCCCATGCCGGCCAACAATGATCAAGTGCCGGCCATCAGTGAAGAAGTGCCGGCCATTGATGAAAAGATCAGATTTTCTGCAGATATTTGTTGTCCAACTATTACAGCTGTCCCTTTTGGGATATTTTCAGCCAGAGCTTGCATTTTTGCTATATATGGAGGCTATATCTCTCATTTTTGAAGGGTTGGAAGAATTTTGGTAGCCTCTCTCTCTAAAATCCTCTCTCTCTAGATTTTTCTCTCCCTCTTGAAATTTTATGCATAAGAGCCTAGATACACCATACTTTTGCATACACTTCCTTAACCAAAGTTGATTATCTTTGGGTTGAGGTAGCTTGGGATTTGTTTTGAGCTCCAACAGGTGGTTTTAGCTTGGATTTTTTCCTCAATTGTGTATTGTGCCTCAAGAGGTATAACTCTCTCACTTTTAGCTTATTTTGCATGCTTGCTTTGCCATCTTTTTCAACTACTTTGGGGCTATTTTTGGGGTGGTTTTGAACTGAAAAAAACTCTATTTTTTAGTCCTAAAAATGGTAGTTTGAGCCTATTTTGTGTTAGGGGGTTGTCTCTCCCTTTTGGTCCTTAGCTTGCATAGCTTTTGTGCCATCTTTCAAGGCCTTCAAATCAAAATTTTTGGGCCTTTTTACCACTGAAACTCAGAGGTTTTTCAGTGACAAAAACCATGTTTTGAAGTCCAAAATAGGATGGGGTGGCCTCCCCTCCTTGTGTTTTGTTTGCATGTGTAGATGGCCTAACATGTGAGCATATGTTTCTACCTTTTTGTAGCTTAATTCAAGCATGATTTAGGCTCTATTTTGATGTGTTTAAGCTCTGTTTTGAGCTAGTTTGATCACTTGGGCTTTGCTTTATACGCTTGTAGTGCAATTGTGCTAAATTGCCTAACATGTGATATTGTTTTGGCCTCCAAGTCTAGCCATTCTTAGCTTATTTCAAGCATGTTTTAGAACTTCATTTAGGTTGTTTTAGGACTTTTTGGACTTGTCTTGGTCATATGATCCATGTATTGTCTAGCTATAGTGCAAATGCCTTTACTAGCTTTGTGTTTTAAGGCTTCAAACATGCTTTGTTTGTGATGTTTGCATGATATAGCATCATTTAGCATGTGATTTCAAAGCATATATCTCTGCCACACTCTCACATATTTCACTCTTTAAGTGCTTTTGAGAGTTGTGCCTTATGCCTTACTTGCGAACCAACAAAGGAGCATGCTTTTCTTGCTTTCTATGCTTTAATTCCAGCATGATTTAGCCACTGATTTGGCATGTTTAAGCTCTGTCCAGAGTTGGTTTGGTCATTTAAGCTTTATATTGCATGCCTCTGGTGTAATGCTCTTCACTAGTTTTAATGCTTTTGGCTCTTAACATGTTGTGCATGTATTGCTTGCATGTTGTCGCACTATTTTTGCATGCCATTTCAGCACTAAATGTCTGCAACCTCCCTCCATGTTTCACTCTTTCATTTCCTTTGAAAGTGGTCTCGAGCCCCTTGTTGGCTTGAGCATGAAATTGAGGCACTCGTGCCTAATGGTTTTAATCCCCTCTTGAGGGTTTCTACTAACCAACAGCATGAGACCTCTTTCATGCTCAAGGCACTTGTGGCTTACGCTATCTTTCCAATTAGAGGACTTTCACATTGGACTTAATCGATTAAATGACTAATCGGTAATGTTAAAATATGTAAACGAAATCAATCAAGTAAAACATGCCAAGATAAGCATCTTGTTTGCATTGCATCATGTTCAATCGGACGTTATATTGAACACAAGGTAGATTGGTCCATTTCATACTCAAAGTGATGAAAATGAGCCAATCTTCCTTTGTCTCCATTGCCTTTGATCATCCATGACGAGGTAGTGGTCCTAGAGTCTTGTTTGTCTTACATTTATTGAAAGCGTACAAGTTGAATTATTGGCCATCATGCATTCAAAATGCTTGATTGATGGTCTTGGATTCAATTATGCAACTCCTTTGATGTTTTGATGTGATAAGGAGGGGCATGGTACACACATACCCTTGGGAATCTGCCTGTCCAACGGATTTCTTGAGTGTTCAAGTTTATTTATGGCATGAAACAACTCGTAGCATGGGTCTAGCTTATTGATACGTTCCAGAAAACTCCACTTGAATTCATTTAATTTTTTTATTGGCAAAAACCCATGCTCGAGAATAACATATTTTTATTTTTTTCGAGTACAAGACCCTCCCATTTTCTCTAGCTTGAGCTCTGTTGCAGAATGGTGATGCAGCACACCAGTGGCCGGCAGTGCCCCACTGATGGCCGGCACTGCTTTATCATTGGCCGGCAGTGCCACTTCATCTTTGGCCGGTAGCACACTTTTTTGGCCGGCAGCAAGGTCTCATGACCGGCAGGCCACTGGTGTAGTCCCCAGCAGTGGATTGGTAAGGTTCAACAGAAAGTTCTTGGAGACACCCTGCAAACAGAGCCTCTCAAGAGCAAACCGAAAGGTGTTCCGAGGCGGCAATCGAACGCATGCATCTTCTAATTCCCCAGGCAGAGCTAAGGCAACCTAATTTAAATTTCACGCATGTTTAGTTGGTTTTGTGATTTACTTAGCTAGTTTGTTAATTAGTTAAAGTGTTGTAATAATTAGTAGTTTGCTAGTTATTTATTTGGTTGTGTAATAATTAGTCTAATTAGTTTAATTAGATTAATTAGCTTAGCGTAGCTTAGAATAGCTTAGCTCTTATTCATTCGGACCCTCCTTCGCGAGGGCGCAATGTTGTAATAAGGGTGCGTGTGTGTGTGCATGTCTTCCAACCCCACGTCTTTCTCCTTTTTACTTAACCGCTTACGATGGTTAGTTTTAGGTTATGTTTCGATTAGCATACCTTATGCTTGCATGCTTGCATCATTCATTTGTTTTGCATGCACCGGGCTCGGCGCATCATACAAACTGCATTGTATTTCAATATACTTATTTGAATACATGTTTCAAAGCATGTTATCAAGTTGGATCATATGCCATCTTAGATAGCCGAGCCTATTGAATGCATTATTGCATGTATTGCATTAGGCATTTTGCATAATTAGGATCATGCATTGATTTCTAATTAGCTTTTGTTTTGGCTCGAAGTACATCGTAAGTGTTTACGCTTTACCATACTTGCATGAGTGTGAGTGTTGCCATGACAGCATGCTTGCCATGAGGCTATGTGCTTATTTGATAAACTGCATAAATGCCTGTGGGTGAAGGCTTGGTTGCTTGAATTGGAACAATTCAATGAATGTGAGTTTTAAGCCCACTTTGCGAAGTGGCAAATCATCATGTTTTAAGCCCACTTGAGGGTGGCAAATCCGCGCTTTAGCCCACTTGCGGGTGGCACTTTCAAACCAATTTCGAAAACAAACATGAGTTGAATTCATTCTAATTCTTGCGATTTAGTCTATACTTGTATTCTGAGCGCATCACATTGTAACTTAGCTAATAACCGGAATAAGAACACATGTGTTTATAAAACAACATATCATGTTTAGTAGAGGCCGATCTTTGATCGGGCGAGCGGAGGTGCTCATTTCAGGACCTTCCCCTCCCGTACCCAAGTTCCCGAGCCGAGGCAACTTTGGTGATGACGGACACGTGGCCTTTAGCACGAGTCAGGGTTTCCTAAATTTCTCAAAAATAAAATATTTAGGTGGCGACTTTGTAATCTGGCAAAGCAGTCCAGTTTTGGCATTATTTGATTCAAAATCTGATTTTCCAAAATGATTTGTCGGATTTGGACTCTTTGGTGTTTATCAGTCTCACATTGCACTTTGTGAGACTAGATTCAGAACTGTGACAGGAGTCCAAACTGTAGGAGACCAATTCGATGCTCTGAAAGGGGGCAACGAAGAAAGTCAGGTCCACAGTTTCTGGCGACTCCGTTGGGGATTTAGAGAACTTGACTCGAACATTATGATATGTTGTTTTATTCACATTTATGTGTTTCTTTGCATTGCATTTGCATTGGTGAACCTAAGTCACAGTGTTTGCCATCTACTATTCCTGAACAGTTTGCCGGAGGCTTGCTTGGAAAAGCGTGCCATAAGGCTGACCGGTTGCAGGCTCTGCCACGATGGGAACACAAATCTTAGATCTGGACTACCGCCGTACCATTTGATCCACCTTTCACTTCTCAGTGCCCAACACAGCACCGATTTCCATAGCACCATATAGATTTGCACCCGCCAAGTTGCATGAGTTAAAGATTTAACTCCAAGAACTATTAGATAAGGGCTACATCCACCCTAGTACTTCACATTGGGGAGCACCGACTCTCTTTGCAAAGAAGAAAGATGGCACGTTGTGGCAGTGCATCGATTACCAGAAGTTAAACTGGGTAACTATTAAGAACAAGTACCCATTGCCATGAATAGATGATATGGTTGACTAGTTGAAGGGGTCGCGTTGCTTTTCGAAGATCAATTTGCGATTAGGTGATCACCAGTTGAGGGTGAAAAAGGAGGATATTTAGAAAACGGCATTCTGTACGCGGTATGGCCATTACGAATTCTTAGTAATACCTTTTGGGCTAACCAATGCACCGGCTTCGTTTATGGATTTGATTAATCGAATATTTTGTGAGTTCTTAGACTGATTCATAGTTGTCTTCATCAACGACATCCTAGTCTACTTACTCTTCGAGGAGGAACACAAGGAACACTTACGAGTTGTACTTGAGTTGCTTAGAGAACATTGTTTATATGCTATATTCAGAAAGTGTAAGTTTTGGTTAAAAGAAGTTAAGTTCTTAGGCCATGTGGTATCTGAGGAAAGGGCGACTATAGATTCATCTTAGATAGACGCAATGTAAGATTAGGAATAACCTAAGAATGCCTTTGAGATCTGGAGTTTCTTAGGCTTAGCTAAGTATTATCGACGTTTTGTGAAAAATTTCTCTAGATTGGCTTCACCATTAACCAAATTGACAAGGAAGGGAATTAAATTCATATAGAGTAAGACTTGCGAAAAGTCATTTCAGGAGCTTAAGGATAGACTTACTACCACTCCAGTTTTGATTATTCCAGAGAGAGGTTAGGTTATTCGATTTATTGTAATGCATCTCGGGAAGGCTTGGGTTTTGTATTGATGAAAGAAAGGAAAGTGGTAGTGTATGGCTCATGACAGTTGAAAATACATAAGAAAAACTATCCTACTCACAACTTGGTGTTAGTGACGGTGATTTTTGCCTTAAAAATCTGGAGACATTACCTGTATGAGAAAAGATTTGAAGTGTTTTTTCATCACAAGAGTTTGAAATATATGTTTTCACAAAAAGATTTGAATTTGAGGTAGAGGAGGTGATGGAGTTTATGGAGGATTATGATTTCGAGTCACACTATCATTGGGGAAAAGCCAACGTAGTGGCCAACGGTTTGAGTAGGAAATCTGCAAGCAATATAGCAAGTATTGCCATTAGGGAATGGGAGATGTTAGGCGTAGTGGGTAAGTTTGACTTGCACCTTGGCGAGTCCATCGAGTTGGCCATTTTGTTCACTATAGTTACAAAACCTACTCTAGTGAGCCAAGTTATAGAAGCGCAACGAGATGATCGCGAAGTGGAATCAATCTGGGGGAAGATATCCAGAAGGAGGGTAGAAAAGGGGTTAAATGTTTATTTTGACTCAAGTGTAAGGTATCTAGACCGTCTTTTTGTGCCAGAGTCTTATAAAGAGGAGGTACCCTGAGAGTTCCATCATTCACGCCTTGCGATATAATTGTGAGGCACAAAGATGTACCATGACTTTAGTCTCCAGTTTTGGTGGAGGAGAATGGAGAGAGATGTAGTCTTGTTTGTTTCAAGGTGCCTTACTTGTCAACAAGTGAAGGTTGAGCATCAACAACCAGTGGGTTTGTTACAACCCTTACTTATAGCCTTGTGGAAGTTGGAACATGTCATGATGGATTTTGTTGTGGGTCTTCTGAGGACTCAACGGGGTAATGATGTCATATGGGTGATAGTCGACCAGTTAACCAAATCAACACATTTTGTGTCTATACGCACAACTGACGCAGTAGATTATCTTGCTGACCTATACCTTAGAGACATAGTTCGACTTCATGGGGTCCTTGTGACTATCATCATAGATAGAGATCCATGTTTCACCGTTCAGTTGTTATAGAGCCTACAGAATGCCTTAGGCACTAGGTTGATGTTTAGCACCGCCTATCATCCTTAGACTAACAGGCAGTCTGAGTGCCCCATTCAAATTTTAGAGGACATGTTTTGGGCTTGTGTTCTCAATTTTAAGGAGTCGTGGGAGAGGCATTTACCCTTGGTGGAGTTTGCCTATAATAACAGTTTTCAAGCGAGTATTGGTATGGCGCCTTTTGAGGCCTTGTATGGCCGACCATGTAGATCTCCAATGTGTTGGGCTGAGGTGGGTGATGCACCTATGTTAGGTATTGAACTAGTTCGAAAAATGACGGATAAAGTTATGCTTATTCGTAAGAGGTTAGTTTCAGCTCAGAGCCATCGAAAGAGGTATGCCGACCATAGGAGGAGGCCTTTGTCTTTTGAGGTAGAGGATCATGTGTTTCTTAAAATATCACCGAGATGGAGTTTGATGAGATTCAGAAAGAGTGGGAAGTTGTCTCCTAGATTTGTTGGGCTATTCGAGATTCCAGAGCTAATTGGGGAGGTAGCTTATCGTTTGGCCTTGCCACCCCAACTTTTTGAGGTTCATGACGTGTTTCATATATGTATGCTCCGCAAGTACAAACTTGATACTTCACGCGTGTTGGATTGGACCAAGTTAGAGGTAAATGAGGATGTCTCGTATGAAGAAAGACTAGTTTGAGTGTTAGATACTCGGGAGCAAGTCTTGAGGTACAAGACTGTCCCATTGGTTAAGGTATTGTAGCGACACCATGGGGTTGATGAGGGGACTTGGGAGCATGAGGTGGAAGTCTGTGAAAAGTATCCGGACCTATTTGTGGATATGTGAGTGTTGTATTGAAATTTTTCTCATGTTGTAATATATAAACATTGTAAATGTTTTGGCGATTCGAATTGTAATATTTTGTCTTGGAAGACTCTGTTTTATCTTTGTTTCTAGTATGGATTGTCAATGGGATTAGATCCAGTGATTATTGGTTTGATTTAAATTTCAGGAATGAAATTTCTTAAGGGGAAAGATTATAACAGTTCTAGTTTAGACCTAACCCTATTCGTGCTCTTAGATCCAAGATTTAGTACCTTCAATTATTGTTTATGCCCTTTATCATCTTGCTGATGGTTAACATAAGTTGTTGGTTGTGTTTGAAATAGGTTGGGAGTTAGTTTTTCAATAGAGTTGTTGTATGTTTCACTTTTGGTTTGCTTAAGTGATACTTTGGTCGCTCGAGCGGTTTTTAAGATCTTTTAGTATTTTTGTAGACCTGTAAATTTTGGGAATGGGTGATCTTTGCTCAAACGGTCTTTTCCTCGCTCGAGCGGTCTTTTGCAGGTCTGAACTTCTCGAAGGAGGTCATTGTGCAATCAAGTGGTGTAAACTTTGGAAATTTTTTTCGTTCTTTTCTCTTTGCCCAATCGACGGATTGTTCGCTTAAGCGGTCTTTCAAGGCATCCATTACTTTTGTTTGCAAGCTTGAGATGCCGGGAGTTGGCTGTGTTCGCTCGAGCAGAAGAGTGGTTGCTCAAGCGATTTGTTCTGGATCAACATCTATAAAACCCACTTTTTGTTTCTTTTCCCTCAGTTTTCTCTCTTTTTCCTTCCTCCCCTCTTTATGTTCGAAAACCTCCACAAAACCTTTGATTTCACCTCATTACACCAAGGATCCACCTTAGATCATGCAAGATTAGTGAAGGAGGAGTGAAGATCTTTCTCTTGGCTAATTAGATTGCGAATTCCTCAGAGTTCTTGCTTAGGTCTTCGTTGTTTGCTCACCTTCTTGAGGTGAGGAGTTCTCTTAACTTTAATCATTTATGATTTCGTTCAATTATGTTGTATTATAGAAAGTATGGGTTGATTTGAGTTTGAAATCTTTTATTAAAAGATGTTTATATTCAAAATTTGGGGTTTTCACTAAAACTTTGGAAATATTTAGATTGTTTTAAGATATTGATGGGAAATATTTGATCATTGGTGGATTTGATGATGAAATGAAGAAAACTCTCAATTTTCTTGATACCCTAGATTTGGGATTTGGTTCTTAAATGAGGATTTGAATTAAAATTGTACTTCAAGTGGAAATTTCAATTAACTTCTTGAGTATCCGTATGTGGAATGGGATTGGTGTTATGATGATGTTAATGAAAGATTTAAGGAAGTTGGTTTGGGTGGAAAATCCAACAATGTTAAAAGGTTCAATGTACAAATTAGTATATAATTAAAATTGATGGTGGGGATGACATGGGGCCATGGAAATATATTAGTATTTCATATCGTATTCATTGGATTGATTTTGTGTGTGATTGAATTGGACTTTAGTTAAGTTACAATATGATGAACTCTTGTATTACATTTCATTCATAGAGTGTTGGATTAAGTATTGGGTTGTGTAATTGGGTGTGTGTAAATTTAGAACTTGTTATGTGTGTTGAGGTACCCACATGCCCTTTCGTGCTCGGAGGTTAGAGAATGTGGGATTGTCATTTGTATATAGTTATGGTGCCCAATTGTCCTTCCGTGCTTAGCACCAGTAAATGTAGGGATACGGTTGAATAAATGTGATGGGTGTCCAATTGCCCTTCCATGCTCGGTGGCTGGTAAATGTTGAGGTATTTTTCTTTTTATAAATGTGATGGGTGTCCAATTACCCCTCCATGTTTGATGGCCAGTAATGTGGAGGTGTTTTCGGAAATGTAGAAGGTGCCCAATTACCCTTCCATGCTTGGTGGCGGGTAAATGTGGGGGGTATTACGAGATGTGTTTTGGGATTTCACAAAAACGGAAAAAGAAATGTTTTCAAGAAGAATTAAGGTCCAAGTGTGGAGTCCATCGTGAGTTTAAAGTTTACATTGAGCATTGAATGTCAAACAAAGTTACAAGACTTGTACATTATGAGGTGGTGCATGAATGTAACCAATATGAACATTTATACATATATATACATATATATATATATATATATCTATGTGTGTGTGTGTGTATGTATTTATTTATAGTGTGTTAAGTTTATTTTCCTGCTGGGCGTCATTGCTCACTCTCGTTGTATGGGCTGGATATTCCTAAATTCTAGGCGTTCAAGGTGTGACTTGTTCGTTGAGAAGTATATGGAGTTCTAGATGGAGCACTAAAGCTCTTTTGATGTTTCATGTTTCAACTACGAGCTTACCTACCGAGATAGAATTTTATTTTCTTTGTGATCAAGGCCCTTAACCTTGAAATGTGTAAGCCTCTAGGGCAATTTAATATTATATATATATATATATATATATATACCTTCTTGTAATTTATGAGTTGACTGATTTGCGAGAAATAGATAAATTTTTCATTTATAATTCGTTATTTTTATTTATCTGGAATTTATTAAGATTATGGAATTAAATGATAGTAATGGATTTATAACTAATACAATGATGTTAATTTTTGGGGTGTGACAGGCCTCACTTGGGACTTAAAGTGGATACAATAAATCTAAATTTTTTGAAATAATTACTCTACCTTCCCATTTCCTAATGTTAAAGGGACTATAACTAATGTAAATGGACATTTACATGCTTGGTATGACTTGGTGTACTTATGTGGTTATGTGGGTATGGGATTAAACTCTTGAGATGAAGTTTGTGCCTATGAATTCTTAGGAGTCATGTTAGGAGGGCACCTGATCAATGCCATTCTAACTCGAATTCTCTGAACATTGTGGGGGCAAATTGGCATCTTAGGAGGATAGTTCGAATGTGCTTTATGTGAATATGTGTTTATGTGGTTTGTCATTGTGAGAATTGTTACGTGTATAGACATGTGTAGACATTTTGAGTAGAGTGTGGGGTTTCATTCAGATTAATTTGTGATCTAAGTTTATTCTTATTCTTATATAGGATGTCTGGACGTAGTGATAGAAGTTGTGGTAAACCTTGTCGCGGTGGTCAAGGTGTTTCCCTTTCGGGGGAGGGAGTAGGCCAAACTAGCAGGGGTCGAACAAGAGGTGCAGGGTGTTATGGGCTCGTTGGCTTAGGAGTTGGTAGGTGCACTTCGGGAATCTATGAACATTTTGAGGGTCGAGGAAGCGACACGGGCCACCATCGGAGAGACTAGGTCCTCTTCCTTAGCTAAGGAGTTCTTTAAATCTAAACCTATGGAGTTTTATGGCTGTGCTAACCTACTTCTAGCAGATGAGTGGCTTGAACAAACAGTGAAGATGTTTGAGGTGTTTCACATAGATGATGAGCTTCAGGTTGTGTTGGGGGCTTTTCAATTGAATGGGGTACGCAGGTCAATGATGAAAATATGCCAAAGACCGTATAGTGCACACATATGAGGCATTCACTCACACCTTCCAAGAAAAGTATCTTCTATCCACAGCTAGAGAGCGTTTGGGGAAATAGTTTGAAGAGCTTGAATAGCTTGACACAACCATAACAGGGTTTGGCATAACTTTTGCTAGCTTGTCTAGGTTTGCACCAAAGTTAGTGGTGATCGAGGAGCTCCGTTGTTTGGAATTTGAGAAGAGACTTAGGCGAGAAATTAAGATGAAGGTGGTCGGTAGTATGATCCAAAATTATGATAGACTTGTGGAAGCAGTCGCACACGTAGAAATCACCTTGGAAGGAGGAAAGAAATAGAAAGGTAAGAGGCAAGGGGGACACGAGTCACAGAGTGACTCAGGGACGTCCAAGAAGTCTAGGGGTAGCACTAGCACACCTTCGCAATTGCAACGGATTGAGCCTTAGGGTTTGGTAACGGGGATGAGTTTAGGGAGTACCAGTCAAAATAAGATGACTTATTTTCAATGTGGTCAGCAGGTGTAGACACCCCATTTTTGACCGTCCTCAAGACTTGGACGTCACCGTTTGAACACCCGGTGATCATCCATGTTTGTGTTTCATTTGGAGTTCTCGGAGGTCTCGGCTACGCGCCTTGCCTCAAGATCTCCGAATTCGACCGTTAAGTGTCTGGTTTTGCACCAAACACTAGCATCTTGCCTTGGAGAGGCAGGGAATGCCTTGTGAGGCATCCCCACACACCACCGGCAGCAGCTAGAGGCCACCGGCTGGCCTTTTGATGCCATCGGCACTTTTTATTGCCGGTCGGCACTAAATTTTGTCAAAATGACATTTTTGGGCAGCCGACCACTGTTCATCTACTTTATGTAGATATTTTGTGCCAGCTGTGATAGCTGGCACCAACTCTGCCTCCCTCCATACACGTGTATGGAGGGAGGCAGAGTTGGTGCCAGCTATCACAGCTGGCACAAAATATCTACATAAAGTAGATGAACAGTAGTCGGCTGCCCAAAAATGTCATTTTGACAAAATTTAGTGCCGACCGGCAACAAACAGTGCCGACCGGCAATCTCTCTCTCCTCCCTTGTGTGTGTTTCTTGGCCTAAAAGTGTGATTTTACCTTACTTTTGCACTAATACACACGCTATTACACCTTGCTCCGAGATTGTGGGACTTTGAGGGTTGATTCTTGAGTTTTGGGGCTGTTTTTGATCAGAAGAAGAGGGCTGCATTGGCTGTTGTTGAGGTGTGCTTCAAGGGTGAGCATCTTGCTTTAGTTTCCCCAAACTTGCACTAGTTTTTTACCTATCTTGCTTGCTGTTTTAGTTTTTGTGCATAACATAAAAAAGGCTTATATTTTCATGCTTTAGAACTTTCATTAAGGGTCTTTAGTGGTTTGAGTTCAAACTCACCCTCTTAGGCCTCATTTGGCCTTTTTGTTGCCTCCTTGGTAAGGCCTTATTTGCTTAAGTGTTTTGGTCTCCTCACCACTGAAAACCAGTGGATTTTCAGTGGTGAGGAAGATGGTTTGAAG
Organism: Camellia sinensis; assembly: GCF_004153795.1. NCBI lineage: Eukaryota > Viridiplantae > Streptophyta > Magnoliopsida > Ericales > Theaceae > Camellia > Camellia sinensis. Next base: position 608,110 of record NW_021030734.1, read on the forward strand.
TCTTGCATAGGGGAGGGACACCCCTCTCCCTTCATTGTCTTGTTTCCTTGCATTTTGGCCTAAAAGGGTAACATGCATGCTTGATCATTTTTGGCCTCATTTCAGAAGTTTTTTGGATGTTTTGGGTCATATGTGATCTCTGTTTTTGGTTGGATTTGTGGCTTTTTACATGCTTAATATACTTGCTTTACATCTCCCTATTTGGCCTAGAAATGTATCTCATGATTAGCCCATGATTCTTGCATGTGTTGGCTTAGTTCCATGAAGGTGTTGGCACTATTTTACCATGTTTAAGGTCTGTTGACCATCCATTTCAGTCATGCTTGCCTTGTTTGATGTCATCCCTTTGTGTTTTGGCTTGTAAGCTTTGAGTATGTTGACCTCTAGCATGTATAGTTTTGACCATCCTCATGATTTGGTATCATTTAGGACCATATTTCAGTCCAAGAATCATGTTTGTATGTGTGCATGTGTGACTTCTTTCATGCCTTGAGGGTGCGCCCTTTTATGCCTACACATGAGCTTTGGTGCATACACCCCTTCGGAGCCACTTTAGCTGTCGTATTAATGGGTCTTGGAGTCCATCTTTGCATGTTAAATTTCTGTTTTGGCTTGTCCAATTCATGCCATGATTGGTCTTGTTGGTGGGAGTGAAGTGCCCTCCTTTTGTGCCTTAACTTTAGGGCCTTTGGCTTGCTTGTTCACATGAGTATTTGTCCACCCTTTTAGGCACTTTTGGCCATTGTTTTGGGGTGGATCAAGGTCTGCCCCTTTATGGTTCAAAGCCCTCTTGCATGCTTGTCTCATGTCCATTGTATGATCGCTTCATCAAGCCTTGCAATATGTTGATCCCATTGCTCAAGGGGTCCATGTTTGCATTACATTTACATCTTGCATGCCTAGCATTGCATACTTGCCATATTAGTTGCATAACATTTGGCATGCCTTGCATTTCCATCTCATTGTTGCATTTTGAGCCATGTTTGCATAACATGCATTGCATTACTTGGTTTGGGGTGTCAAACCAAGTGTGAAGATCAAGGAACATTCATACTACAAGTGATGTAATGTGCCTTGATTCTCGGTCACCGGGACCCTTGACTTCGGCATGATAGGGTCTTGGTCCTCATTTGTATGGTTGCATGCATCTTTACATCAAGTGGCAAACTTGATCCCTTGGGCTATCATGCACCATTGATGGCTCGGGGATCGAGGGCCGTGCTTCCCTGAGTTCAAAGCATGATGGGAAGCATGACCATGCTCACATGTGCCTGAAAATCCCATGCCGTATACTGTCTGTTCTCTGTTGCTGTCAAAACTGTCTTCTGCAGGAAGCTTCTGCCGACCGGCAGAATTCAGTGCCGACCGGCAATCTTTGAATGGCCGGTAAATCCAAAAACAGCCGATGGAAATTCTGCACTGCCGGTGGGAATTTCCCCCAGCCGGTGGTACTCTTCAGCATGCAAGGAACCTGTCCTAGGGCTTTGACATTTTTCAGAGAGACAGGGCAATATAAACAGAGGTGGTACAGGTATGGTACGGGTTTTCCAGGCGAGCCGGGTTCCGAGCATGCATCATTCACGCATCCCGAGGCAGAGGCTGCGGCCACCCTTTTCTTTTTGCATTCTTTCTATTAAGTAAATTAGAAATTCTGTAATAATTTATTTGCTTATTATTTGGACTGTAATATTTATTTGGCCCTTCCGAGTGAGGGCAATTATGTAATAAGTGTGCGTGAGTGTGTGTATGTGTAGACGCGCCCGCGGAGGAGGCCTCGACGCTACAGTTCGGACTCGCGATTTTGTTGTCGCGGTTCTTAATCTGAACCAAAGAGTCCAAATCTGGCAAATCGTTTTGAGAAACAGATTTTTGAAAAAGTAGTGCCAAACATGGACTGCTTTGCCAGATACAGAGTCGCCACC
>NW_021030734.1:610081-697581 GCF_004153795.1 Camellia sinensis
AAGAAAGAAAATGATAAAAGGGGGATTGGTTTTTCCACAAAATGAATGAATTAGCTTCAAAAAGGGGGGTGGGGGGCTTATTGAAATTTTTAAACGCAGTCCCAAATAATTGAAAAATAGCCAAAACGTTAGTGCACACATAATGAGCATTCCACTCCACACCTTCCAAGAAAAGTTACCTCTATCCACAGTTAGAAGCGTTTGGGAAAATAGTTGAAGACTGAATAGCCTGACACACATAACAGTTGGCATACTTTTGATCTCTGTCTAGGTTGCACCAAAGGTAGTTGGTGTCGAAGGAAGCTCCGTTTTTGGAATTGAGAAGAGACTTAAAGCGAGAATTTAGATGAATTGTGGTCGTAGTATGATCCAAATTATGATAGACTGTGGACAAGCAAGTCGACGAGATCACTTGGAAGGAGGAAAGAATAGAAAGGTAAGAGCAAGGAACGAGTCACAAGTGAACAGGACTCCAAAGGAAGTTGGTAGCACTACAAACTTCGCATGCAACGTGATGACCTTAGGTTTCGTAAGAGATTTAGGCATCGTCAAAATAAGATATTATTTTCATCAGTGGTCAGAGGTGTAGACCACCATTTGACCGTCCCAAGATGGACGTCACACGTTGACACCCGGTGATCACCCCCATGTTTTGTTTCATTGAGTTCTCGGATGGTTCTCGGCCTAGCGCATTGCACTCAAGATCTCCGAATCGGACCGTTAGTGTCTGTTTGCACCAACACTGCAATCTTGCCTTGGGGAGGAGGAAGCCTGTGAGGCATCCCACACCACCGCAGCAGCTAAATCACCGCGTTGTTTTGATGCCATCGGCACTTTTATTGCGTTCGCGACGTTTGGTGCGGTCGCCACTAAATTGGCAAAATGACTTTTGGCAGCGACCACTTCATATATCTTTTATGTAGATATGGCAGCTTGATAGCTTGCACCAACCTGCTCTCCTAAATATAACGTGTCGAGGATTCCTCTAAGCAACTGTTGTGTAAAGCTTTGAAGGAGGGCTGTCATAGAGTAAGGCTCTTCTTTTTTCAGTTAGAGGACTTTGAAGGCAAAAAACCAGAGCTTACATATATAGATACCCCTCTCTATTTCTCTCTCTCTCCTCCTTGGGTGTCTCTTGGCCTAAAGTGTGATTTACCTTACTTTGTCACCATTACACACATATATCACTTCTCAAGTAGATTGCAAGTGTCATCTTGATTTTTGGACTGCTTGATCAAAATCAAGGGGTGTCTTGGCTGTCTCTGAATGTGCTTCAAGGGACTTTACTATTAGTTCCCAACTTACATATATTTTACTATCTACTTTGCTGCATTAGTTTCTGTGCAAACTAAAAAGCTTGTATTTTCATGCCTTAAGAATCATTAAGGGTCCTTTGGTGTTTGAGTAAATCACCCTTTAGGCTATTGGCCTTTTGTGCTCTTGTAAGACCTTGTTTGCTTAGTTTTTGGTCTTACTCACCACTGAAAACCCAGTGCGTACTTCATGTGTGAGGAATGTGTTGAGTCAGCATAGGGAGACGGACACACCTCCTTCTTGTCTTGTTCCTTGCATTTTGCCTAAAAGGGTAACAATTGACATGCTGATCATTTGGCCTCATTTCAGAGTTTTTTGGTGTTTTGGTCATTATTGTACTGTTATTGGTGGATTGTGTTGGCTTTAACAGCTAATACTTGCTTACATCTCCTATTTTGCCTAGAAAAATGATCTCGATTATGTCCCATGAATCTTGACAATTGTTGCTTAGTTCCATGAAGGTGTTGCGACTATTTTAACCATGTTAAGGTTTTACCATCATTGCATATGCTTGCTGTTTGATGTCATCACCTTTGTGTTTATGGCTTTAAGCTTTGATATGTGACCTCTACATGTATTTTGACCACCTCAATTATTTCTGTATATTTAGACATGATTCAGTCCAAGAATCAATGTTTGTATGTGTGCACTGTGTGATTCTTTCCATGCTTGAGGGCGCCTTTATGCTTAACATAGCTTTGGGCTAACTCTTCTGGAGCCACTAGCTGTCGTATTATGCCGCTTGAGAGTCCATCTTTGCATGTTAAATTCTGTTTGCTTGTCCATTCATCCAATTGTCTTGTGGGGACGTTGAATGCCTTTCTTCGGTGCTAACTTTAGGGCCTTGGCTTGCTGATTAACATGACGTCTTGTCACCCTTTTAGCGCACGTTTTGCCATTGTCTGGGTGATCAAGGTCGCTTATTGTCAAAGCCCTCTGGATGTGTCTCATGTCCATTGTATATACGCTTCATCAAGCTTGCATATGTTGATCCATTGTCCAAGGTCCATGTTGCATACATTACATCTTGCATGCTAGCATTGCAACTGCGCACTTTTAGCAAATCATGTGCCCATCGCTTGCATTTCTCTCATCTGTGATTTGAGCCATTGTTTGCATAACAATGCATAGCCATTACTTTTTTGCGGTGTCAACAAGTGTGAAGATCAAGGACATCATCATACAAGTGGAGTAATGGGCCTGATTCTCGTCACTGGACCTTGATCCGCATGATAGGTCTTGTCCATTTGTATGGCTGCATGATCTTTACATCAATGTGCGCAACTGATCTTGGCTATAACATAATGCAACATTGATGGTGGGATCGAGTCCGTGCTTCCCTGCAGTCAAGCACGATGGGAAGCATGACCTGCTCACATGTCATGAAATCCCATCGCACCGCCCCCCAATAATGACTTCGTTCTCTGTTGCTGTCAAAACTGTCTTCTGCGAAGTAACGCCGACCGGAGACACAGTGGCCGACCCTGGCTCTTGAATGCCGTAATCAAACAGCCGCAATGGAAATTCCTGCACTCCGGTGAATTTCCCCAGCCTGCATGTATCTTCGCATGCAAGAACCTTCTAGGGCTTGACATTTTTACAGAGAGACGGGCATATAACAGAGGTTGTACAGGTTATGGTACGGGTTTTCCAGGCGAGCCGGTTCGAGCATGCACATTCACAATTCCCGAGGCAGAGGCTGCGGCCATTTTCTTTTTTGCATCTTCTATTAAAGTAAAAATTAGAAATTCTGTAATAATTATTCTATATTTGGACTGTAATATTTATTGGCCTCGAGTGGACATATGTAAATAAGTGTGCGTGGTGTGCTATGTTAGATCGCCTGCGGAGGAGCTCGCGCTACGTTCGGACTCGCGATTTTGTGTCGGTTCTAATCTGACCAAAGAGTCCAAATTTGCAAATAGTTGTTGAGAAACAGATTTGAAAGTAGTGCCAAACATGGACTGCTTTGCAGTTACATGTCGCCACAAAATTTAAATGGAACATTAGGAAACCCTGACTCGGTGCCGAAGGCCACATATCCTCATCACGAGTTGTCTCGCTCGGAGCTGGGTACGCATCGGGAAGGTCAGCTATGAAGCACCCCCTTTGCCCGCTCCGAGACGACGCTCTACTAAATTGATATGCCATTTGATAAACATTACGTTCTTATCCATTTAGCCTAGAATAACTATATTATGCGCGAGCAAACATGTAGCTACGATGCTAATTCGGAAGAAACCATCTGTATCGTTCCTTTGTTTTAAAATGCTTTGAAATTTTACTCAAAGTAGGCTAAAAACACGGATTTAATGAGTTTCACACTCAAACAATCCAACCTTCACTCACAGGCATTCAAGCAGTTTACACTAACATAGCCTCGCATGCAGCACTAACTGTGTATGCGCATTCACACTCATGCGATAGCTAAGCGGAAATCATACATCGACTCCATGCCAAACAAGAACTTGTTAGCAAACATGCTATCAAGTCCATGTTAATCCTGATGCATGTATACAAAATTGCTAGAAATGGCTCGGTCTTACCTAAAACTGCATTGAGAGTGCAACTACATCTATTCAGTTAAATTTTGACAGTACAAATGCAGAGTTATCGTAGTATCGAGCTAGCATGTAACCAAAGCTGGTGCAACCATGCAATAGCATAAGGTATGCAAATCGAACGTGCCCTAATCTACCTATATAAGCAGGTAATAAAGGGAAGAGAAGAATGGGGATGGAAGACATCCACCACCCACACACATACTATACGATTGCCCTCCTCGAGACCCAAATAAATATTAACATTAATTAACTACGCCAAGCTAATAACTATACAAATTAATAATTAATTAACAAATTAAAATTAACTAAGAAACCAGATAAACTGCATCGGGAACCGCGCATGCATAGCGCTGCCTCTGTTCTTCCCTCGTGCTCCTCTGGAGTTGTGTCAAACACTCAAGAGACTCCTTGATAGAGGATCACACCGGCTGAGTGGAATCACCACCGCATGGTGTGTGGCATCGGCACAAATTTAGATGCTGAGAGAAAAGATTGTCGGCCGCACTTACAACTGCCGTCGCATAGTGTTTCCTGCAGAATCTGCAACATCACAGCAAGAGGGCAGTGCAATGCATGGAACACAATTCAGCAATTGCAAAACCATCGTCTTCATTGATAATACTCAAAGGGCATGTGCCCTCGATTCTCGACACAATCACGCATTTCCTGCTAATGAGGCCAAAGAAACCAGTAGCAACTTTGGTTTTAAATGCAATGCAAAAAATCAACAAGAGTCTAACCCTATCACCAAATAAGGGAAGGAAGCATGTAAAATTGCAAATGCAACCCTGGCAACAGCTAATGATGCAACATGGCATGGCACTACTTATGCAAGCATCAAGCCACATAGCAAGCAAATGGTGCAAAGATGGGATTAAACCTGAATAGCAACTCTAAATAGGCCTATAAACAGTAACCATATGTTCAAAATGAGGGCCAAAATAACATGCACACATTACACACTGTTGGAAAGGTCAACCCCTTAGGACAAGCAAGAACATTTCAAGCACACTTGAAAACATTCATGCTAAAGCATGCAACATAACGCCTGGAAAATGCATGTTAGGATGGTCCCAAAATACCCAAGAACAATGCAAAGATGTCATGCTACACATGCACAACTCAAGGCCAAAGCCCAAATACAAAGGAGCTATTATAGCATGCCAAAATCAACTCCCTAGACAAAGGGGGATTCTTTTTTTATGTTTTGACAGACTGAACATCGGCAAATATGCACAAAATCTTCACAAATAAGCCTAAAGCATGCTCAACACAGGCTAACAAACAAGACATGTTAACGACAACAAGCATTAAAAGGCAACTATGCTAAGCATTGCATGGAGTACAGAACCACTTAATCATTTTATATGATTGATAATAACATGAAAAACAGCCACAACTGTCCTAATCACATTCAAGCTAATTGCTCCTTCTCAAGAGCCAAAATGTCCCTTTTCAAGGACAACAGAGGAGAGGGATGGCCCTCTCTTAGACTTCAAGGCATATCTTCACCACTGAAAATCCTCTAAGATCATTAGTGGTGAGAACCCCCAACACCAAAATCCCGGAGCTACACAAATGCTCAATGAGACTTTTAGCCTAAGTATGTGTCACAACCCTCAAACAACAAAAACTCTTATATAAACTAACTAAAGAGGCAAAAACAGAACTTTTTTATGTTATACATATCAAAACAGCTTAAGATAGTAGAAAATCAATGCAAAAATAGGAATATAAGATGTTAAGTTCTCATCTTTATTCCTATTTGCATTTGATTTCTACTATCTTCAGAGATGTTTTTGTGCTTATTGTATACAAAAAAAAGTTTATTTAAGGCACCTTTGTTGTTTATAAGAGTGTTTTAGTTGTTGAGTGTCGTGACCACCTTAGCCCTTAAAAGCATTCTTGAGCCATTTTGCTAGTCCGGATTGTTGGTGTGGCGGTCGTTCACACACTGAAATCTTAGATTTCATGCTGAAGATGATGCCTTGATCCCAAGAGGATGGGCCATACCCTCTCTTGTTGTTCCCTTGAAAGATGGCAGTTTTGGCTCTTTGAGGAGGCATTATGCTTCGGGTTGTATTGAGCATGTAGGCTGTTTTTTCATGCTTATCTATCATAATATAAACATGATTTAGTTGGTTTGTACTACATGCATGTTAGCATAGTTGCCGTTTAATGCTTGTATGCCTTAACATGTCTAGGTGTTGAGCCTTTCTGTGCGAGCATGCTTTTAGGCTTTAGTCTTGGAAAGATTTTGCTGCATGTATTTGCCTGCTTCTAGGTTTCCTTAGTTGTTTAGTTGATTTTGCAGTGCTTATATAGTCTCTCTGCTATTTGAGGCTTTGTCTTGAGTATGTGCATTGTGTAGCGATACTCTTTGCATTGTCATAGGTTTGGGAATCACTAACATCTTTTCAGAGCTTATGTGCATGCTTAGTCCATGAATGACGCTTTTCAGTGTGCTTGATGTCTTGCTCTTGTGCCTTAAGTGTTGACTTTCAACATGTTTGTGGCACTTGTATTTTTGCCCCTCATTTAACATTACTGCGCTACTTTTGCTATTTAGATGGCTAATTCATGTATTGCCATCTTTGCCACCCATTTGCATTGCGCATATGTATCTTGTTCGGCTACTTGCATAAGTTAGTTCCATGCCATGTTTGCATCCCTAGCTGTATGCTAGGTTGCATTGCATTTTACATGCATTCCTGTCCCCTTGAATTGGGATAGGATTATGGGACTCCTTGTGTCTGATGGTTTGATGTGATTTAAAACAAAAGTGCAATACTTGTCTTGGGCATCAGCATGGAAATGCTGATTGTGTGCCGAGAAATCAGGCACATGCCCCCTTTGAGTCATATACGATAAAGGGACATGGTTTTACATACATGCCTTAATTGTGTTTGCCTATGCTTGCTCTTCCTCTGTTCCTGTGATTTGCGATTCGCAGGAACACTATGCCATGCACCGCGTGTAACGGTCGGCCGACAATTTTTCGTCTGCCGCACTAATTTTGTGCCGATGAACACACCACTGCCAGGTAGGTGATTCCACTGCACCGGTTGATGATCCCTCCTTCCAAGAGCAGTCCGAGGTTGGTGACAACCTCCAGGAGCAGAGGGAAGAAACAGAGGCAGCCTATGCATGCGCGCGTGTCCCGAGCTGTTTATCTGTTCTTAGTAATTTAATTTTTAATTAAATTAATTCATTGTTAATATCTTTATTATGCTGCGTAGATTATATAATTGGTAATTTAATTTGGTCCCCTCGAGGAGGCAAATCTGTAATAAGTGTGTGTGGGGTGTGTGTTGTCTTCCATCCACTTCTTTCTTCCCTCTTTATTACCTGCTTCAATGTGGTAGCTTGAGGACAGCGTTAATTAGCATCACTTATGATGCTATGCGCTGTGTGCATCACACGCATATTGTATACGCATGCATAGGCCGATTACATCACGCTAATGATTTGTAACTCAAATTTCTTAAACTGAATATTGTGATAGTGCCCATTCTCAATTGCCATGTTTAGATAGCACGAGCCATATTCTAGACATTTAGTATACGATGCATCAGGACTATAAATGGACTTGGATCCATAGCATTTGTAACAAGTTCTTGTGTTGGCATGGAGTACAATTATAGTATTTTCCGCTTTTAGCATATCGCATGATTTGGAATGCTTGCCATACACAGTATGCCTTCATGCGGCTAATTGACTTTATGTGTTAAACTGCTGGTCGAATGCTGTGGTGAAGTGGTGGATTTTTGAGTCGGAAAAACTCATGAAATCCGTGTTTAGCCTACTTGTGAGTAGCAAATTTCAAAGGCATTTCAAGCGACGGAATGCAATGTTCTTTTCCAAATTAGCAATCTAGTATACACTTGTTTGCTGCGCATCAAATATAAGTAATTCTTGGCTAATAAAGGAATCAAGAACACGTAAGTTTTCACATCGGAATCATGGTTAGTAGATGGACCGGTACTTCGGACGCGTGCGAAAGGGGGTCCTCATAAGCTGACCCTTCCCCGACGTACACCCAAGCTCCGAGCGAGACACCACGTGATGACGGAATATTCGCACTTCAGGCACCGAGTCAGGTTTCATCAAAATTTCCCATTAAGAAAATTCGATTTTCCAAAATGATTTGCCGGATTTGGACTCTTTGGTGATTTATCAGTCTTACATTGCACTTTGTGAGATTAGATTCAGAACCGTGATAGGAGTCCGAACTGTAGTAGCTATGAACCCAATTCGCGCCCTCGCGCACAAAGCAAGTTCGGGCGGTCTACAATAAGTTACTATTTATCCCTCACAAACCGTTGGGGCACGAGACGCACATAACCAGGACACTCTTGGCCAAGCTAGCAACAGCTCGGTTTAGACTGTGATCCTTACCCATGAATACAGCGCAGTGCTACCACTCAAAGCCCAGCCCAGATACTAGCTCGGTTAGAGACACGCAGATGCCCTACAGTTTTCTAACCAGAACTCGATCCTGCTCGGTCCTAGACAGCATGGTTGGCTCAGCATGATTCACATGAAAAACATGTCGGTCGTTAAGAGGGAGTTCGATTAGCTCTATAAGGCAGTCTCAAGTCCATCTTCAGTGGCCCAGCCAACCACAAAGTAGTGGGCTGAGCTTGGCCCATCATAGCTCGGCACAAAACTCTCCTCTCAATTGCCCCTTAATCCGGTCTACTTCAACATAAGTCGGATTACCATGACTAACTGAGCTCATTTTTTCTTGCCCGGTCGATTAATCTGCTTGATGCAAATCTCACACTTCCAAGAGCACGGCACCCCACTACTCTAATGCAATTTTTTCTCTAAGACATGAGTCATCTTGTCATGATGATGGGTGTGACTAAGTGAGTAAATTTCAAATCTTGGTGCCCCTTCATATACAATATATATACAACCATTATATACAACTCTCTCTACTGTTCACCTTATTCACCCCCCGACTGTTCATCTCTAAAAACCAGAGTGCCAAACTCTTGCCTCTCTATATTTTGTTCCAGATCAGAGTGTTTTCTTTATGGAAAACGGAGAGATATCGTGGTTTAGGCATCCCCACCGATTAGACAACAGATTCCAGCCCCGATCAGTAAGTTTCAAGCTTTTTCTCATTTTTCTCCATTTCTGTTTTACGTCGTTCTCATGGTTCTTTAGCCCTAATTGTGATATCCGTAGCAAAAATGAAACCATAGCACCCGAAATCATTAAAAACTTGATTAATCAAGGGTGTTAAACTATCTTGAGTGTTAAATGGCTCCTGGTTCTCCATCCTTAAATGTATTGTTCATTACACAGAAAGATCTAGGCCAAATCGGGAAAAAAATTCACTTTTTGATAAAAAATCATAACTTAACCCCGAAAAACTCCATGTTTAGCATTTGAAAGGAGTTATTTTATTATTTAAATAAATGTTAAACGAACCCAACTACCGAGAAAAACTTTAATATATTTGGATTTGTTTATTAAGATTTTAACGAGTTCGAACTTAAACACAATAAAAATTTAACGAATCGAGTTCGAACGAGCCGTTACTGAACCGAGCTCGAGCCTATTCATGAACATCTGTTCATTTGCATCCCTAATCATAACTAAAAGAAAGCTTATAACCAAACATTATTTAAACCATAATTAAAGAATTTTTTGGTCAACTAAAATAATAATTACAATAGATCATAACTAACATCACAATAAAACATAACCAAATATCACTTGGGGCATAACCAAAGACATCTTCCATTATAACCAAAATAAAAATCACAAGAAATTATAACTAAATAATAAGTAACACAACAATGAGTCATAATAAAATAATAATCAATACCATAATTAGTCATAATCAAATACTACAAAGGTCATTTGTGGTATTCACTTTTTTTTAGATATGAATTGTACAATTTTCTATATAGGTGTATATATTAACATGACTACAGACATATAATTAATTACAGAATTTAATCACTATACATACCAAATAGTGGGGTCCCTAACCTTATTGCATATATGATTTCCTTTATTTTATTTACTAATTATTTTTTATTTTAATTTTCTTCTTCTTTTTTATTAATAGAAAAAAAAATATCAGTACTTTTTGGATAACTATGCGGGGAGTAAATGTTTTTTTACTTCCATACTCCTTGAGTTCAAGCTCTGTATCACTCTGAACGGTATCGTACAGCTTGAGAGTACAACGACGGTGAGCTACTCGGCGGGTGTGTTGTCGGAAAACCCTCCGACAGTCAAGTTAGCACTGTTAGAGAAGAAAGACAAAAACAAAGATAGCTCTGAGTAAGGAAAGTTACAGACTTTTTGCATGGAGGTGCCACAGGGCTTGCATAGTTTATGTGCGCACTACCTTGCTCATCTTTTATTGGATGCCTGGATATACTATCCTCTATTTGCCTTATACGTGCGTGTGTTAATATAGCCAAACAACATTAACTATACCTCTAAACGGTATTGATGTGTACGGACGGCGAGTTCTCTTCTTCATAATCCGATTGAGCCATGTGGCAATTCCTACCGAGCTATCCACAGCATGATGCGATGTCGTCCGCCCTTTGAAACCATGCTATTTTTAGACAGTCCAGATCCGAGGTGCCCAACTAGTTACTTCCAGCCCAGTCAGGCTATGTGAACCTACCCAAGCCAACCTCGCTCCACTTCGAAGCGTGGCCGACCTGCTTAGCCCAGTCAAGGGCAAAGTTTCCGAATTCAACCATTCTTCAACTCGATCGAATCTTGTTCACCTTCCAAGGTAAATTTTGCTTATCTCCAGAGCTCAGCCGAAGTCATTGGCCACCAACTCTTAGCCCAGTTCAAAGCTAGGTTGCCAGTTGACCGAGCTTGATCTTCAGCCCATGCCGACTAGATATCTCAATCCAACACTTGGGCATCATTCCAGCTCAGTTGAGAGATCCAGGACAACAACCCAAAATATGAATTTCGCTCAGCCTATTTGTTCAGCACAAATTCCTCTCTTAATTGCTCCTTAATCCAGTCTGTTTTAGCATGACTTGGATTATTACAACTGGCCGAGCTAAATTTCTCACACCGGTAAATGGAACTGCCTGGCACAAAACTTGTGCCTCAAATGGCACGTCCCCAAAACATGCTGACATAACGTCCATTCACGGGCATGTGTCACCTCCCTAGCAATCTTGTGCGTTTTTTCATGGTGATGGGTGTGGTTCCCCAAAAATTTCAAATCTCGGCACCCTTTCATATATAATATATATATAACTATCATGTACCTCTCTCTACTGTTCACCTTCTTCATCCCTTACTGTTCATCTCCAAAAACCAAAGTGCCAAACTCTTGCCCCTTTGTATTTTGTGTCTAGGTCAGAGCATTTTCCATATAGCAAGCGGAGTGACGTCATGGTTTGGGCATCCCCACTGATTAGAGAACAAATTCCAACCCCAAACGGTAAGTTTTAAGTTTTTTTTCGTTTTCTCCCATTTTTGTTCATGTCGTTCTCATGGTTCTTGAGCCCTGATTATGATATGCGTAGCAAAAATGAAACCATAGTACTTGAAATCATTAAAAACTTGATTAATCAATGGTGTTAAACCATTTCAAGTGTTAAATGGCTCCTGGTTCTCCATCCTTAAATCTACTATTCATCCCCTGAGATGAACATGGAAAGATCTAGGCCAAATTGGAAAAAAAATCCACATTTTGATCCAAAATCATAACTTAACCGGGCAAACTCCATGTTTAGTGTTTGAGAAGAGGACTGAGCTGTTGCGCAGCCAAGTCGATTAGACACTCGACCGAGCTAAAACGCTTATCCGCGTGACCGGCTAAAATATAGCTCATTCGCACAACCGAACTAAAAACTAACTCATTTGTCATGACCCGAACTTGCCCCTATGGATTAGAGTCATAACCGGCCAGTAACCATGAGATTACCTACGGCTTCAGTCAGAAATCAATCATATTTAATAATAGGGGGCCAAACTGCGGAAGCATCATATACGAGAATTGTCCAACGAGCCATGCATACATGGTTCAATCAAAAAATTTCTCATATACATGAAATAACTCACACCATGCAATACTTACATTATGTATGTGTTACGTATATCCAGGATCACTTTACAGTTTTAGCACCAAGTTCCAAGGTTATACACAACGTTGGTCATACCTGACCATAAGAGAACAAAAATAAAAGTAAAACAAAAGTAAGGCCTCTGCATGAGGGACCTTGGTTGTCTTCACAAAACTTGGCTTCTTAACGCTCACTAAGGCTGGGGTTGAACGTCCCGCTACTCACCTACATACATATAAATAAAGAGTGAGCTAATGCCTAGTGAATAATACCAGAGTAAAGAGGTTAATGAATGAGTTTCGTTCATAAATGAGTCATACTTATAATGTAAACATTTGAATCACTATTCTCATTCACATCAGATTTATAAATCATAACAAAGCAAAATGACTTTGGGTCCAATACATCACATCCATATGCAAAACGATCTCAGGTCCAACTCATATGTAAAACAAAACGACCTCGGGTCCAATACTCATTCATAGACCGACTTTAGGTCTAATGGATCTATGTACCAAGGACCACCGATCCTTCATATCACATTACTAAACAACCTTGGGTCCATCATTCTTATATTCACAACTATGTGCATATAATCGTGATCATATCCATATTCATATTCAAAACGACCTTTGGTCCAATCAATTATTTATTCGAAATGACCTTTGGTCCAATTTGCATATAAGATGACCTTAGTCTATCTTGTTAAGCATTCCAAACGGCATTGGGCCCAATCCGTGCCCTTATTAAATATACCAAGCGGCTTTAGGCCCAATCTGTTCCCTTGTCAAACATGCCAAACGGCCTTAGGCCCATTTCATGCTCATATATCAATCACTTCACATACTTTATTACGAATCAAGCGAATAGGATACTCATTCACAGTACAAATTCATAGAGTTGGGAATTTACCACGTAGGTGACATTTAGAAAACAGTGCATACACAAAAATATATTTACTAAGATATTACGCACAATGTTCCGGTGCTTGATTCGTCCTTGTGCTTGACGCTATATAGTTCATAACACGTTGGGTCATAATACAATTCATTCCATTCCTTAATTTGTTTAATGTTCTTAGGCTTATTCCAGGTTCTTTAATTCATTTAGTGTACTCAATGCATGTCTAAGAGTACTTAGAAGTGAAAAAGAACGGAAAACGAAACATGAAACGTCCTTTCAAATTTCTGAAGTAGGGCCTTCTGCTTGAGCGTAACTTCCTTCGCTCGAACGGGGATTCAAAAATAAGGGTGGTCGCTCGAGTGTAACTTCAGTCGCTCGAGCGGTTTGTAAAAGTATTGGTTGCGTGAATTTCCCGCTCGACGGTCGCTCGAGCGGAAGACTAAGTAAAAAGGGTCCTCGCTCGAGCGCCACTTTGGTCGCTCAAGTGATTTGTAAGATTTTGTAAAACTTCTGGGAGCTTGATTTCCATGCTCGAGCGACACTTTCCTCGCTCGAGCGAACAGGTCGAATTCTATGTTTTTCATAACCCTGTTTGAAGCTCAAAACACATCTTCAAGTGTTCAAAACTCATATTTTCAGTCCAAAATTATGGACAACCATCATATGACATGGGAGCATAGATAATTTGAGACCAATTACTCAAATTATGGATCAAATCTCCGAAATCAAGCTTAAACCATGAGGTTGAAACCATGTATGTAAAATCCATGTTTCATATCTTGCATATACAAGCTTTAAGACTTAAAATTGGGCTTCAAAACATGACAATTCATGCATGCATGTGTCAAACAACTCTCAATTCAACGTGATCTTTATGATTTATGCTCAAACATGAAAAATCACAATAAATTCATGCATGCATGCCCAAGTTGATCTTAAATTCAACACATTTAGCTTAATTCTCATATTTATCAACATATACTTTTTGAATTCACTTAATTATGATCTTAAACTCATAAATTTGAGTTCAATTACTCTCCTAGAGTCTTTAACTCTTCCAAATCTAGTTAGTTCTTAAGCCTAGTTCTTCAATTCTCCAAGCTTTGAGCTTAAGTCCTCAAATTTGAGCTTCTTCTCCCTTAGAATCACACTTTCTCTCTCTATATAGGCCTTTCTCAGATTTTGCAAGGTTAAGAGCTCAAAAATTATGAGCCTAGGCACTTGCACTATATATATAGTGGTGATTAGTTTGACTAATCATTTTTGCTTAGAGTTAATCAATTGTACTTAACTTAATCAATTTGATCTAATTATTTTGATCCGAATCAATTTTCAATTAAATTCCACCATAGGCTCTAAAAATTATGCTAATCGCAACAATACAGCCAATTTTGGTTTATGTCGCCTCTATGGCCTTCAATTTAATTTTTATAGCAGAAAATCAAACAGATTTTCCTACAGTGAATAGATATAAATTCACAAACACTCATAATCATATAATTAGCACTCAAAATCATATCAAGCTCATAATTATAAGCATAATTAAGATTAATTAACATAACATAGAGTAGGGTTATCACAAGCTTACTCCAAGTCTGGATCTAATATGAGTTTGTGAATATTCTTCTGTTGGTGGTTAAGTTATCTTTGTGTTAGCTCTTTCTTTAATTTCAGGAATAAAATTTCCTAAGTTGGGAGATAGTATGACTCTGGAATTTTTTTTTTTTCCTTTTCTCTTTGCTCGACCGACGGATTGTTTGCTTAAGCAGTCTTTCAAGGCATTTATTACTTTTGTTTGCAGGCTTGAGATGCTGAGAGTTGGCTGTGTTTTCTCAAGCACAAGAGTGGTAGCTCGAGCAGTCTGTTCAGGATCAGCATGTATAAAACCCACTTTTTGTTTCTTTTCTCTTATTTTTCTCTCTTTTCTATCCCTCCCATTTTCATGTCCAAAAATCCTAGCCATAAAACCTTTGATTTTACCTCATTACACCAAGAAGCCACCTTAAATCATGCAAGATTAGTGAAGGAGAAGTGAAGATCTTTCTTTTGACTGATTGGATTGCGAATTCGTCGAAGTTCTTGCTTGGGTCTTCATTGTTTGCTCACTTTCTTCAGGTAGGGAGTTCTCTTAACTCTAATCATTTATAATTTCATTCAATTATGTTGTATTATAGGAAGTATGGGTCAATTTGAGTTTGAAATCTTTGATTAAAAGATGTTTATATTCAAAATTTAGGGTTTTCACTCAAACTTTTGAAATATTTAGAATGTTTTAAGATATTAATGGGTAACATTTGATGATTAGTGGATTTGATGATGAAATGAAGAAAACTCTCAATTTTCTTGAAACCTTAGATTTGGGATTTGGTTCTTAAATGAGGGTTTGAATTAAAATTGTACTTTAAGTGGAAATTTCAATTAATCTTCTTAAGTATCCGTATATGGAATGGGATTTTTGTTATGATGATGTTAATGAAAGATTTAAGGAAGTTGGTTTGGGTGGAAAATTTCTACAAAGTTAAAAGGTTCAATGTACGAATTAGTATATAATTAAAATTGATGGTGGGGATGACATGGGGACATGGAAATATATTAGCATTTCATATCGTATTCATTGGATTGGTTTTGTGTGTGATTGAATTGGACATCAATTAAGTTACAATATGATAAACTCTTATATTGCATTGCATCCACAAAATGTTCGATTAAGTGTTGGGTTGTATAATTGTGTGTTTGTAAATTTAGAACGTGTTCTGTGTGTTGAGATGCCCAATGGCCTTCCATGCTCGGAGGTCGAAGAATGTGGGAATATCATTGATATATGGTTTATGGTGCCTAATTGCCCTTACGTACTTAGCGCCGGTAAATGTAGGGATACGGTTGAATAAATGTGTTTGGTGTCCAATTGCCCCTTCGTGCTCGATGGCCGGTAAATGTGGAGGTATTTTTTAAAAAATGTAACGATGTCCAATTGCCCCTCCATGCTTAATAGCCAGTAAATGTGGAGGTGTTTTTGGAAATGTAAAAGGTGCCTAATTGCCCTTCCATGCTTGGTGGCCGATAAATATGAGGTTGTAGTTGGTTTTTCGCGCTCCTCAGAGGGGTTTAGTTTCCCTGGATGCGAGTCCCTATAGTTTGGACTCCCATGGTTCTGAATCTGGTTTCACGAGTGCAGTGTAAAACAAAAATAACGAATGAGAGTCCAGATCCAACAAATCTTAGAAAAATCCATTAATCACTAGAGATAACAAAAATGGACTACATTGCCAGATTTCAAAGTTGCCATCTAATATTTTTAGGAGAATTAGGAAACCCATGACTCATGCCAAAGGCCAATTGTCCGTCATAACCAAAGTTGCCTCAGTTCAAGAACTTAGGTATGAGAGAGAAAGGTCATGAATTGAGCACCCCACTCACCCGATCAAAGATCGACCTCTACTAAATCATGATGTGAATCTTATAGACATTATATGCTCATATTCTGATTATTAATATGCTAACATTACTATGTCAGGCAAATGAGTATAGACGACGTCACTTACTTTGGATTGCTTTGATTTCATGCTTTCTTGAAAGAGTTTCGAATATAAACAACTTAAAGGAAAAATGATCTCATATGTACAACAATCAAAGTCATTCCAATTTAAGCAAAATAGCCTCCATCCATAGGCATTCATAGAGATATTTCAAGTAAACAAGTAGCCTCATGGTAGTATGCTCAACTTGGTAACAACAAACACACTTATGATATGCTAAAACAAAAATGCTCACCTAGCACTTGTCCGCGGCAAGCCAAAGAAAAAAAGGATAATTAGAAAAATGCATGATCCAAAAAATGCACATGACTAATGCAACACATACAAAATGCAACTATTAGATTCAGCTATTAGGATGATATGTGAATCAACTCAAAGTATGAGGTAGCATACATAATTAAGTAGGAAATGATAATAGCATCAAAGTGATGAGCTGAACCTTAATGCATACAAAAATGGATACAAAGCATGGAAAGGAAAACATGATACTTTATACAACCACGGTAAGTATGTAAATAAAAAAGAGAAAGAAATGGAGTTTGGAAGACATACATCAAGTGTTACAAATTTGCCCTCTTACAAGAATGTCCAAATGGCCTAATCAACTAATTATTACAACACCAAATGAATTAACTAATTATTACATATACAAATTACAATTACACAAACAACAAAGCTAAATAAGCTAAATAAATAACGGGAAACCGTGTATGTGCAAACAGGAACATCCTCCAGAAACTACTCTGTCTATCTTTGGCAGAACTACTCTGCTATACCCCATGCCACTGCTCTGTTTTGCCAACAATAATACCTTGTTTGCATACCCTGAGGCTCGAGCGTTCCACAATAGGTCCGGCCAGGTCCAATAAGGGCCAACCTTGCTTCAGTTTCAATTAAAAGACCTATTTTGTGTAGTAAGGTAGCCATATTGCAGACAACGTGTTTCTGAAGGATGTTCATCCTTCCTACTCCCTCCTATCATGAAGATATTCGAGGAGGAAATAAGTTTGCTTCTTAAATCATCAAATATCCCAAGGGTATTACATGATGATTTTTGAAACAACGGGATGAAAGATCTAACAAATAATGAGAATTAAAGCTTGAAACTTCAAATGAAGAAATGACTCAAACCTACTACATCCCATAGTGAATAAGAGTAAATGTGTACTCGAATTAAAGAGAATAGGTTAATGGGAACCATTTTAGGTAAAAGCCTTGGAAACGAGAGGTTGCATCATTGAAGAAAGGAATTAGAGACTCCTCTCCCTAGTTGTGGAACATGGATTGATATCCATTTCCACACTTCAAAATGGAACTAGAATAAAGTCTCTAATCCTTTCAATGAAAGAGCTCTTGTTTTGCTTAGAAGAGAACAAAATCAAAAACTAAAAGAAAACAAATAGACAACTCAAAAAACAAGCTAACTATCAAAACATAAACACACAACTCGTCAAAGTTATTGAAAACTCCACTTTTAATCATGGAATAAGGATGAGACATCCATTTCCATGTTCCGAAAATGATCGAAAAGAGAATTTTTCATCACTTTTAACACGGAAGCTATCACTTAGCTTAGAGGTAAACAACAATATCATGAATACGAAAGATTTACAACTAGTTAATCAAACTTGTGACAGGGTGGCTAAGCTCTAAACCTCCCATGACCACAAGGTTCCAATATATCTAAGAAAAGCTATCAACTCAAATGGATTGGCGGTTACATCCTAAACACACCAAACCCGTGAGGACTATTTCCCTATTAAGAAAAGCTATAAAAACAAAAGAAAACTATCAACTCAAACGAATTGGCGGCTACATCCTATACACACCAAACCCGCGAGGACTATTACGCTATTACAACAATGCAACTACAATATTCAAAGCATAATTAATTAACATACTAAACAGCCCACAAAAAAACAAAAGAAAAAAAAAGTGCTAAAACTAAGAGGGGGAAAAAAAAGAATGAAGAGAAGCTGTGGTTAACAACTAGCAATCAAGCCTATGGAAGGGTCGCCAACCCCTCTACTATTTATAACCTTAATCACATATTTCAGCTCCACAAAACAACTCAAAAATAGTATACAAAACAATAAAAAGAGAGGAAAAGAGTAAAAGAGAAGTAGATGAAAAGAAAGTAAAGTTCTACCTCTTGAAAAGAGAGGAGTAACTTCTTAGTTATCAAACCTCAATCCTAACACTCTCAAGTATCTGAAATATAGTTTGAAACATTAGCAAGAAGCTTCAAGAACAACCTCTAATGTTGTATGTATTGCATATGCATAGCTAAAGGTGGTATGGAGGTCAAAGAAGCTTTTACAAGAGAGAAGGGTGGTTTTAGCTCTCAATATCCTTCAAAGCCTTTGGAAAAATTTTCTAACCCTAAATTCTGAAGGGAAAGGCTCTATTTATAGAATTTAAGATCTTTTGGATGAAAATTTTTCAAAAAAGGATAACTGGCGAAATCCTGCCAAATACACTATTTATTGATAATGAGACCCGATTGGTCCCAAATATCCATAGTTGGGCCCAAAAACCCACGGCCAAGTCTAAAAGCTACTAATTAGCCTACTGCTGCATGGCCTGTGCAGTTTGGAGAAATGCTTTGAAAATATGGTTTCAAGGCCTAAAACGTTTTGGTCAAAATGGGGTGTAAGGTTGGGAATTAGAGCTTGAATCCGGATTTCTTTGCTGAAGATTCAAAAGATTGCACAGTGTAACTTTTCATCATTGGGTGTTTGGAATGAAGCGCCCAAGTCTTAAAGGTAGTCAAAATGGGGTGTCTACAGTTGTCCCTCTTTAACAAAACTCAGTACGTCATAAAAGGACGTGAGTGAATGTCAAAGCCCGAAGACGACCCATTTGACAAGGCCGTAAGACTTGGGCAGACAAACAAAATGCAAATGCAGTTGGTTTAACTCGAAAGTTGCTTACGTATCCCTTTGCATGGAATCAAACTAGCATAGTTCTGGGGCAGGATACAAATGATACACAATGTAATAATCAAAACCACAAATGAGCATATCGCCAGAAAATCACAAAGATGAAATGGAGTAGAAGCCCAAACTACGCATCACGTAGAGAGGGTGAAAGATACAAGTCAAACTACGTATCATGTAGAGACGGTGAAAGATGAAGGCCAAACTACGTCTCACACAGAGTGAGTGAAAGATGCAAACCAAACTATGTCTCACGTAGAGATGGTGAAAAATGCAAACCAAACTACGCCTCATGTAGCCGATTTCATGATGCTTATGAAATAATGTAACTATAAAAGATGTAATCCAATAATGCGACAAGGCAAACTTTAAATATGCGTTCTACATGATATAGCGAAGACTCAAAACAAACTGGGACACAAACTCATGTGTCCCGAGATAAACCCATTTGAGGACACATTGTCACGTATCCTAAGATAAAAAAAAAAACCTCTCAAGGTCGCTTTCCTGTATGCATCCTAAAAAGACCGCTCAGGGTTGTGTTCTTGAACATTCTAAGATAAAGATTGGTCAGGAACGCATTTCACGCGTCCTAAGAAAATCGTTTAGGGTCGTGTTCTCACACATCCTGAGATAAAGACCGCTTAGGAACGTGTCTCATGCATTTTGATAAAACCGCTTAAGGTCATGTCTCATACGTCCTGAGGTAAAAATCGCTCGAGAACGCGTCTCACGTGTCCTGAGAAAACCACTCAGGGTCATGTCTCATACGTCCTGAGATAAAAATCGCTCGGGAATGCATCTCACGCGTCCTAAGAAAATTGCTCAAGGTCGTGTCTCACACGTCCTGAGATAAAAATCACTCAGGAATGCGTCTCACGCGTCCTAAGAAAATTGCTCAAGGTCGTGTCTCACACGTCCTGAGATAAAAACCACTCAGGAATGCGTCTCACGCGTCCTAAGAAAATTGCTCAAGGTCGTGTCTCACACGTCCTGAGATAAAAACCACTCAGGAATGCGTCTCACGCGTCCTAAGAAAATTGCTCAAGGTCGTGTCTCACACGTCCTGAGATAAAAATCACTCAGGAATGCGTCTCACGCGTCCTAAGAAAATTGCTCAAGGTCGTGTCTCACACGTCCTGAGATAAAAACCACTCAGGAATGCGTCTCACGCGTCCTAAGAAAATTGCTCAAGGTCGTGTCTCACACGTCCTGAGATAAAAACCACTCAGGAATGCGTCTCACGCGTCCTAAGAAAATTGCTCAAGGTCGTGTCTCACACGTCCTGAGATAAAAACCACTCAGGAATGCGTCTCACGCGTCCTAAGAAAATTGCTCAAGGTCGTGTCTCACACGTCCTGAGATAAAAACCACTCAGGAATGCGTCTCACGCGTCCTAAGAAAATTGCTCAAGGTCGTGTCTCACACGTCCTGAGATAAAAACCACTCAGGAATGCGTCTCACGCGTCCTAAGAAAATTGCTCAAGGTCGTGTCTCACACGTCCTGAGATAAAAACCACTCAGGAATGCGTCTCACGCGTCCTAAGAAAATTGCTCAAGGTCGTGTCTCACACGTCCTGAGATAAAAACCACTCAGGAATGCGTCTCACGCGTCCTAAGAAAATTGCTCAAGGTCGTGTCTCACACGTCCTGAGATAAAAACCACTCAGGAATGCGTCTCACGCGTCCTAAGAAAATTGCTCAAGGTCGTGTCTCACACGTCCTGAGATAAAAACCACTCAGGAATGCGTCTCACGCGTCCTAAGAAAATTGCTCAAGGTCGTGTCTCACACGTCCTGAGATAAAAACCACTCAGGAATGCGTCTCACGCGTCCTAAGAAAATTGCTCAAGGTCGTGTCTCACACGTCCTGAGATAAAAACCACTCAGGAATGCGTCTCACGCGTCCTAAGAAAATTGCTCAAGGTCGTGTCTCACACGTCCTGAGATAAAAACCACTCAGGAATGCGTCTCACGCGTCCTAAGAAAATTGCTCAAGGTCGTGTCTCACACGTCCTGAGATAAAAACCACTCAGGAATGCGTCTCACGCGTCCTAAGAAAATTGCTCAAGGTCGTGTCTCACACGTCCTGAGATAAAAACCACTCAGGAATGCGTCTCACGCGTCCTAAGAAAATTGCTCAAGGTCGTGTCTCACACGTCCTGAGATAAAAACCACTCAGGAATGCGTCTCACGCGTCCTAAGAAAATTGCTCAAGGTCGTGTCTCACACGTCCTGAGATAAAAACCACTCAAATCAAACAAATTCTCTCATTTTCTTTATTTCTTTAAATTCTAATTGTTATTGTGTATACAATAGAATTAAATCTTTTAAATATAGTAAAGATTGTCGAATAATGTTAAACAACCATTGAGGTATTGAAGAGTTGAAATTGTTATCAGAGATATCAAGGACGGAAAGGGAAGTGAAATTGATGTTTGGTACAGAGTGAGGTAAGCTGTGAAGTTCACAGTTTTGCAATCTCAATTCTGACAGAGAAGGAAGCATATTTAAAGCTTGCAGCCAATTAGTACTTGCCAAAGTGAGGTTCACATATCCAAGATTAAGATATCTTAGAGAAGACAGACCAACAAGCCAGTTTAAATTTGAAACCCAACTTGAAAGTGCAAAGAGATCAAGATGGTGCAAATTTGATAGATTTCCAAGATGAGGAGGAATCATTCCACCAAAAGATGCATTAGAGAGATCGAGGTAGCTCAACTTTTCAAGTGAACCTAAGAAGTTAGGGATTGCAATCCCTTGGAAATCATTCATGCTTAGGTCCAAATAATTCAAATATTTCAAGTTGAGCAAGGAGGAACTTACCTCACCACCCAAACAAGATGAGTTGGTTGTAGGTGCATAACCAATTTTTTTGTCATAACAGTCACCGAGGTTTCCAAGGTCCAGCGCTACAACATTGCCAGTCTGGTTGCTGCAACCTATACCCATCCAAGTACAACAATCATTGCCTACCCAAGAAGAAAGTAGACCAGAAGGATCTGTGAGACCTTTTTTGAATTCAACAAGTGCTTTCCTTTCAATCTCTATGCAACTGGGTTTGGAATTGCTAGAGTTGGAACTGAATCTACTGGCTTCAAGGGAAACAAACATCAAAAACAAAGGAAGGAAAAGAAGAAGTTGAAAACAACTGTTGGCCATGCATACCATGATACAACTCCAAGTTTTGTCCAACACAAACCTATTTATATGCAATAATGTAGGAAATATAGGATGTTTCATGGAATCTATCAGTCAGCAACAACCTGTTTATCCTTTAAAATTCAAAAAGTATATGTATATATATAAATAAAACACAAAATTTCATACAAAATATGGACTTCCTGTCTTCATAGTTGAGAATTTTGATTGGCTGAGAATTTAATTTTAGAAGGTTTGAATATTTATAATTTATATAATAGGCAAAGTTCGTAATTTTAAAATAATAATATTATAACATATGTTGATATATTAATTTATACATATAATACTATTATTATTTTTAAGCTTATTAATTTGCGGGGAAGCACTTGATGTGGAGTTCAACCAAAATAACACATGGTAAAATTAGTGTTTTTATTTACATATCACTTTTTCATTTTTTAAGGTTAAAAGGCAGTTTCTGGCTTAGAGAATTTCTTACGATAAAAAAAGAATAAAGGGCACAAAAGTACCTCAAATGTTAAAATAAAAAGATTAAAAAAATGTTAGCAAAAAACAAAAGCAGACAAGTCATTTCATATTTTTTTTATAACAACCGGCAGGCTGATAGACATATACAAATGTTGTAAAGACAGATGTGACAGTAATCATTTTAGAATTATGAAATAAAATGATGAATTTTTAAATTTTAATGAATAAATATAAATAGATTAATGAGAAGAAAATAAAATCCAATCCTATGTTAATAAATCAAAAGTGTCGGTGGGTCTGATGCTAATGTTTAGTTACAAGACAAAGATGTTTGAGAATATGTTATTTTAGTAATTTTTTAATTTTTTATGAAAAGATTTATAAAAAAAAATAAAGGGAGTGATGTGATAACTTATAGTAACTTTTTAATTTTTTAACTAAAATATTTAATCGTCAAATAAGGGCAGGCTATTTTTTCAATCAAAAATGTGAGCGACGTATGAGTTTTATCAAATTTTTTACCTATGTGAATGTTTGGTAGAAATTTTAATAAAATATATAATATCTTTTTTAGTAATTAAAGTAGTTAAAAAGTCAAGAAATTATTTTAAAAAAATTGGTTCTTCTTATTTTTTGTACGTTTTTTTCGTAAAAAATTGAAAATTGACCTAAAATAGTCAATTCTCAAACACAATTTGATTATGAGATAACAGTGTTGATTATAAACTAAGGGTAAATTACACTTACTTCCCCTAAGATTTCTAAAAAATATAGGGGACCACCTCTGTAGTTTTAATAATTACAAAAACTTTCCTTACTTTTGCTAACAATATCAAGATTTTTTCAATCAGTTAATTTAGCACAAATGCCGTTACTTTTCTATCTAAAATGACCGTATTGACTGTTTGAACTAATAAGTTATTTAAATAAAAAATTGCACTACCTCCCCTGAGGTTTTGTATATATATTATTAAAAATCCATGCATATTTTAACTTACACCATAATAGTTTAATATAAGAACCTAATAATTAATACAATACTTATAAGACGTATTTTACACTATATAAACAACGAAATATTTATTAATTTTAATTAATATATTTATTATTTAAATTTATTTTTTCTTTTCTTTTTTTAAGTTGAAACAAATGGATTAAAAAAATTTCCAGCAAATTGTCCTACTTATTTATGCATATGTAAGAAAATTATTTGTCCCTAAATTATTAAGATATTATTAAAAAAATTTAATTTTTACCTTTGAGTCATTAAATTTATAATCGATGCATATTTTAAAAAAACACAGGTTATTTTTACATGATTAAAAAAATTAAAAAATAAATATAGAAGTAAAAAAAGAAAAAGTCTAATCGCCTCACAACAAATTAAAATTAGTTAATAGAGAAATTATTTTAGCATACTAAAATATTCAATTAATTTGTTGCATACTTAAAATATATTTCTTCAAATTTATTTTTTTTCATTTAAACTATTTTTATTAAATTAAATCTTAAAATTAATTTCTCACCTTCATTAATGGTTAAATTTTTTACTTTATTTTTTAATTTCTCACTTTTATTTTGTTCTATTATTATTTATAGCGAAGTGTTATTGTTCAAATTATCTAATTTTATTTCTTCCGTATATCTAATACTCATACAATTTTATTAACAAGATTGAGAAATCAGACTTTAATACTAATTTAAAAACACAATGAAATAAAATGATTTCTAAAGAAAAAAATATATAAATGTAATTTAATTTACCCTATTAAATATATATGAAATCATTATTTATTTTTCATAATTTTTTAAAAATATAAATGTAATTTCTTGACTCTATTTTTTTTCATAACAAGTTTTTGACACTTTTATAACCAAAAAAATAAAATAAAAATTCAAACATTAATTTAATAAAAATAGTTTAAATGAGATAAATAAAGATAGAGAAATAGATTTTAAGTATCATACATAACAAATTAATTGAGTATTTTCTTATTCTCAAATAATCTCTCCATGCAAGTAAAGATTAATTTTAATTTTAGGCGTAAGAAATGACAAATTATTTAAAATATTTATTATTCTCAAATGATTTCTTGATCTTTCATTCCCTATTAACTAATTTTAATTTATTGTGAGGTGATTAATTTTTTTTTACTTCCATTTTTATTTATTTTATTTTTTTTAATCCAAACCATACCAAACCAAGCCTTAAGTCCCATCAAATGGAGTCGGCTACATGAATTCTTCTTCTCCACGCAGCCCTATCAAAGACTATTTCATTAGTCAAATTAAGTAGATTCATATCTCTATTTAAAACGCTAGTCAACGTTAATCTAGGCCTACCCCGTCCCTTAACACTTCCATCTACCGTTATAGCATCGCATCTCTTCACTAGTGCCTCTGTTGGTCTCCATTGAATATGACCAAATCATCTCAAATGATTTTCTCTCAACTTATCTTCTATCGATGCTACTCATACCCATTCCCGAATACACTCATTCTTAATCCTGTCTTGTCTAATCTTACCACACATCCACCTTAGCATTCTCATCTCAGCCACACTCATCTTATTTGCATGTTGTTTCTTGGTTGCCCAACACTCCGTCCCATACAACATAGCTGCCGTTCTATAAAACTTACCTTTTAGTCTAGTGAGTATTCGTTTATCGCACAATACCCCAGACGCACTTCTCCACTTACACCATCCCGCCTTAATCCTATGGGCCACATCTGCATCAATCTCTCCCGCTGTTGTGATAATCGACCCTAGATAACGAAAATGTTCACTCTTAGGCAATTCTTGATTCTCAATCTTCACTTTTCCTCTGCTTTCATTGTTACTGTTATTAAATTTACACTCCATGTATTCTGTCTTAGTTCTGCTTATTCGGTATCCTTTAGATTCAAGAGCTTTTCTCCAAATCTTTAACTTTGTGTTAACTCCTTCTCTAGTCTCATCCACTAGCACAATATCGTCTGCAAAAAGCATGCACCATGGCACGTCATCCTGAATATTTATCGTCAACTCGTCCATTACTAAAGCAAAAAGAGAAGGACTTAAGGTAGATCCTTGGTGTAACCCTACAGTGATAGGAAATTCATTTGTCTCTCCAGCTAGCAATCTAATAGTGGTCACCACCCCTTCATACACGTCCCTAATCACGTCAATATAACCTTTTGTCACCATTTTCTTCTCTAACACCCACCATATTATATCCCGGGGCACTCTATCATATGCTTTCTCAAGGTCGATAAACACCATATGAATGTCTTTTTTCTTTTCTTTATATTTTTCTATTACTCTCTTCAAAAGATAGATAGTTTCCATAGTTGACCTACCAGGCATAAACCCAAATTGATTCTCTGACACCTCTGTTATATCTCGTAATCGGCGTTTTATCACCCTCTCCCACACTTTCATTATATGACACATTAGCTTGATTCCTCTATAGTTGTTACAATTCTGGACATCACCTTTATTCTTATAGATTGGCACTAAAATACTCTTCCTCCACTCATTTGGCATGTTCCTAGTCAACAAAATTTTGCTAAACAACCTAGTCAACAAACCAACTCCCTTTTTACCCAAACACTTCCAAGCTTTAATAGGGATATCATCGGGTCCTAAAGCCTTATTTGATTTCATCTTCTTAAGAGCAATTTCCACTTCAAATTTCTTAATCCTGCGATAGAACCTATAGTCTTGGTTTATCGTATTACTGGCTATTTCTTCTCTTATTGTTGTACCTCCATGTTCCTCATTTAATAGTTTCTCAAAATAATTCTTCCATCTTTCCTTAATCTCATCATCCTTCACCAATACCTTAGAATCCTCACTCTTGATGCACTTTACTTGATTAAAATCTCTTGTTTTCTTCTCCCGTATCTTAGCAAGTTTGTATACCATCTTCTCTCCCTCCTTACTATCTAGTCTAGTGTATAGGTCATTATATACTTTCAACTTGGTCTCTCTCACTACTTTCTTGATCTCCTTATTAGCCAATCTATAGTTCTTAAGGTTTTCCTCAGTTCTATCAATCTGTCACTTTTTAAAGCACTCTTTTTTTGCCTTAACTACCACTTGAACCTCTTCCCTCCACCACCAAGGGTCCCTAGAGTTGTGTCCCATTCCTTTCGACTCTCCAAGCACTTCCCTTGAGATTCTCCTCATACAATTGGCCATCGAGTTTCACATAGTGTTAGCATCAGCTTCTAAGTCCCAAGTACCTTCCTTATCCATTCGATTCTTAAATATTTCTAGTTTATCCCCTTTTAGGCCCCACCATTTCGTCCTACGACGCCCACCATCCTTCTTAGCTTGGTATTGCCCTCTAAAATATAAATCTAGTACCAAAATTCTATATTGAGAGACCAGACTCTCTCTAGGAATCACCTTACAATCATTGCATTTTAGGCGGTCCACTTTTCTCACTAAGAAGTAATCTATTTGACTCTTAACTAATCCACTCTTAAAGGTTATCAAATGCTCCTCCCTCTTCTTATACATAGTATTGGCCACCACCAGGTCAGAAACCAACGCAAAATCTAAAATACTCTCTCCAGCCTCATTTTTGTCACCAAAACCGCATCCACCATGCACCCTTTCATAACCTAATTTATCTATGTCTATATGGCCATTAAAATCTCCACCTATAACCAGGTTCTCTCCTATGGGTATCTCCTGTAAGATCTCATCCATTTGCTCCCAAAAATCCCTCTTAGTCTGATCATCTAACCCTACTTGAGGGGCGTATGCGTTAATAATGTTCACTATATTCCCTCCAATAACTAATTTAACTAGCATAATCCTATTTCCTTTCCTAGTAACCGCCACTACACTTTTCACAAGACCCTTGGCAATTATGATTCCTACTCCATTCCTGCATCTATCCTTACCACTATAATATAGTTTAAAACCGGTATTCTCAATTTCCCTAGCTTTCTCTCCCGTCCACTTAGTTTCTTATATGCAAGCTATACTAACTCTCCTCCTAATCATAACATCTACCAATCGTCTTACCAGTTAAGGTTCCTATGTTCCAAGTGGCTACCCTAAACCTATAGTCTTGGACTAGCTTCTTTACCCGCGCTCGTCCAGAAAAACGTGGAAACCTTTGCCCATTTTTCACCGCACCCAGGCGTCGATGCGGCGCCCCTTGCTCACTTTTCGAAACACCCGGAGGCAGGCGCAACGCGTCACTTGAGGGGAACGACCTAGCATTTAAACGATTCAAAGTAGGATTCATTTTCATAAGGGATCCGAGCAACTTTTTTACATGTTGGCTGTCAACTACCTAACACACAATCCTCCTCCTTAACCTGGGCTTGGGACCGGCGGAGTTGTTAGTGGGATCAGCTTAATTTGAGGAAGTGCGGGATCTGGTTTAGGGGATGACTCAAGGAAAAGGTCGGTTACCCTGGTCTTCCTCCTTCCGTTGTATCTGTAGGTCGGTTTGAAATTGAGACGCTCGGCCCAACCTTGATTGCGGTACCGAAGTGCG
Organism: Camellia sinensis; assembly: GCF_004153795.1. NCBI lineage: Eukaryota > Viridiplantae > Streptophyta > Magnoliopsida > Ericales > Theaceae > Camellia > Camellia sinensis. Next base: position 638,543 of record NW_021030734.1, read on the forward strand.
GCACGGAGTGCGTCTAAATTGGGGTATTGGTACTGCGACTTTAGCTGGTCCAAATCTGCGTAAGGAAAAAGGCAACGGTTAGCACGATAAAAAACTTATAAACAGTAAGAGCAAAGAACGCACAAGTTAAGCCGAGGTATTCATACCGGCTGCTCCTTTATTCTAGTTAATACCGTATCCCGGTATTTGGGCTTCCTGGTCTTCGAAGTTGCCAGAAACCCAAAAGAAGTCATCATCATTGACGACTTTGACTGGTGTATTTTTAATTATTTTCTCTCGACGTCTTCTTATTCTTAAATAATACACCCAACCGTCCTCGTTTCGGCCGAGCAAGTATTGATGGAATAGCTCGGCCAAACCGAGGTTGAGGCCAAGCTAGCAGTTTAGCTCGGCGATGCCATTTATTATTCTGTATGAATTGGTGGAAAGCTGGGTGGGGCAAAGTCTTGTTTGCCTAAGGAATTCGCATAATAGTGGCTGAACGGGGAATCGGAGTCCGGCCTTTACAATGGATATGATGGTGAAGGAAACGAAGCCCAATTTTCCCCAGGGAGTTGTATTTAGCTTGGCTAATGAAAGGTGGACGTCATCAGGGATGTTGTACTCCTTACGGAATTCGAAAATGGCCTCTGGTGAGTTTACAAAAAACCGGTATTTGCCCATTTATAACTTAAATTATGTATAACTTAGCCCGGAGTCCTAGCTCGGTGTTGAGATGATGTTGAGTACCTCGATTGAGCTTGCAAAGGTGTGCCTGGCCAACCTAGTCGGAGTCTGCAAAGTGGAGATAAAAAGTGTTATGCCCAGATCACTGGACTGGGCTAAAGAAGAAGGGTAAAAAATAAAAACCCTAGTTCGGTCAAAAGGGTTACAGCCCATTCTTAGTTCGGTCGTAACACAGGGTGTGACTTCGAGTTTTTGCTCGGTCATTGAGCATAAAGGTTCTTAGTTTGGCCGTAACACAAGGGATGGCTTCAAGTTCTTGCTCGGTCATTTGAACAGGTTCCTAGTTCGGTCATCGTTATATTTTTGATCAAAAGCATCACATTACAAACTATTTGTGAATCCAGTTAAGAGTGAGATTGAAGGCCCATCATGTGGTTCTTGGGGGTTTGGGTGGTTCTTACCCATTTGTGTGAAAATTATGGGAGTACGTTTTGAAAAACGTATGTATAAATATATATACATATCTATATCATACATACTAATGAAGTAAACGGAAAAAGCAAGGGATTAAATCACCTACAGTTTTAAGATGAAGGGATGGAAATCAAAACGGTGAGAATGCCAAGCTAGAGCACGAGCTTTGCAAGCGTTATGGTCATAGAAATGGAGGTTCAAAGCACAGAAGCATGAAGATGAACAATGGTGTGTAAGGTTCAAAAAGTAGGGTTTTTGTATAAAGCATAGGTTTGGGCGGGACTGTTGAAGATACGTTTTTGGACCGGGCTCATCCGTAGCTCGGTGGAAACGGATGGCTTGAATATTTCTAGCTCGGCCGGAGAAGAATAATCCCAAATCATGCATTGCAGATGGAATTAAGGGGCAATTGAGAGAGTTTTTATGTGCAGTTAGGGCCGAGCTAGGCCAAGTCATTGCAGTGGACTGATTCGTAGGTCGAAGTAAAAGGGCTTTGCAAATTGGACCTAGCTTTGTTAGCTCGGTCTAAATATGGTGGTAGTTATTTCAATCGAAGAGATAGTTGCAGATAGCTTGGTCTATATACTCCAGTTGAAGGTATAGTTGAACAGTAGCCGAGCTAAAGCGTAGCTTGTGGATGCGTCGAGCTGAATTGTAAGAGCAAGGTGGGACCGAGCTAGGTGAAGCTCAGTTAAATCTATCGCTTAAAGTGCAGCGGTGTTAGCTCGGTCATGTTATCATTCAGCCGTAGTAAAACCATCTCACTTGGTTAAAGCAGTGAGGGGGGTATAGAAAGACGAGCACTACCTTTCTGATTCCTAGGAGGACTTTGCAAGTGAATAATAAGAGTCCTACTAGGATTGTGGCAGGTAAAATGCATAAAATCTCATAACAGGACCTATGCACAGGTATCACAACTTTGATTCTCGAATACACAGAGTTTTTGTCTATTTGTCCATTTTTCTGACTTAGGCATCAGAGAGGTATCCAGCACACACCCGCCGGCTAGCTCACGTTTGTGTTTTCAGGGAGTAAAGCGACGACGTTTGGAGGAGCACAGACTTTTTTTTTTGATAAGCAAAATAAACTTTATTGATAGAGAGGGAAAACTAATACAATAATAAAGAAAAAAAAGGATGAGTGCAAAAAGCATCAAAGCGAGCCAAATCAATTCCAACTAGGTTGGCACCAATAAGACCACCCTATCATATGCTAGCACACCATCAATAGTTGGTGAGGAGCTAACCACAAACACCCAACAACAACCACACTAGACAAACCACAAGAAGAAAACAAAAAAACAACACCAAAGTATATCAGATCAGACCAGTATTATCAGCATCAACTCCTAATTCAGCTCCCCCGTATATCAAACAACAAAACATCAAACGATATAGCAGCATACTCAACATCATACAGCAACAGCAGCCATACAGCATCATGCATTAATAGCATACAGCATCAAAACCTACCTGACCACCATTTAGCAGATTTGAGCAGCAGCATCAGACGTTACTAAGGCATTGTTTGTTTTGTTTTAAATTCTGAATCGCGTTAAATGGTCATAAGTAATTCGTTATAGCTTTGTTTTAAGCGTGGTTGAGATCATTAAACTCAGAATTAAATTTTCTATATTCTGTAAAATTTTCAAAATTTTATGAAAATAAAAAATATTTTTCCTGAAATAATAATTCATTATTTCTGATTTAAAATGCATCTGGTGTTGCATGATTAAGTTTCTGGGGCTGAATTTTTTATTGTAGACTACTGTTGTAGTTTACTATTTACTGGTATGGTTATTACATTTTACCAGATTCTAGAATATTTATTTCTAATTTTATGTGTGTTTATTAGTTATTTAAAATTTCAGAAAATACCAGAAAATTTCAAAAAAATTCAGAAGTGATATACTTTCTATTATAGCATGATTTGAATATTAAATACAGCATATTGTTATTTTTTACCTAGAGTTTCTAATATGTTGTAATTAGAATAACATGATTAATTGTTATTTGTTTAAATTCCATTATTAATTGTGACATAGTATGAGTTGGTTGTGGATTTACATTATGATGCTATTGTATGGAATTAAATTTTTTTATCATGTTTTTAGACATGCCATAGTCAGTGGAAGGTTATTCGGTTAAGAGAAATCTTTGTACATTTACTCCCGAAAACCAATATTTTGTGCATAAATTAAATTAAATTTTGGATAATTGTCACCTGTGGCGCAAGAGATGATTATGAGCTTACCGGATTTTTAATCTTGCGACTTGTGTAATATTGTCACTATTTAATTTAGATTTTTGCGAAAAAATTATATTATGCTAATAAAAAAAAATTAATCCCAATGCGAATTTCTCTCTAAATTGACTTAGCTTATGGAAGTTAATTTGGTTGGCCTAGACTTAGTAGAGATGTTCAAATGTGAACAATGTAATCATATTCTTTAGATGAGCAAAAGTCTTGGAGACTTTAGGTCAGACCTTAATTGAGCCAAAGTAAGGAAGCATGACTCAAAGTCGCCTTGGATTTGTTGCCTTGTTTGGCATAACAAAATTTGATGTGTGCGCTATGGTTAGCGGCATACTACGTAGTTTTGATTGGCGAGTTTTGGAGTTATGAAATTTGTAAGCCCTCAATAGATCTGTATATGATCTTGACTATTGAGTTGCGCAGATTGAATTTGTAATTTGACTTGTAAATAATGTTATATCATTCGATGAAGTAACATTCAAGAGTCACGTCATCCAAGAAATGCGAGCTTAAATAATTAGTCATTAAGTGTAAGACGAGTAGCCAGTATGAGCACTGTTTTGCTCTCTACCCAATTATTGGGAGTGGATGAAGCAAAATTTCATGCACTATAATAGTGTGCGTTGAAATATCACGTGAAGTTAAAAGATTAGCGCTTAGAAGCTGCAAAATTTATTAACACTATGTGAAAAGATTAGCGCTTAGAAGCTGCAAAATCTATTAACACTAAGTGAAAAGATTAGCGCTTAGTGGCTGCAAAATCTATTAGCATTGCCAACTTGTTTAAGTTTGGACACTTACTGTTTCCACACTTGAGTGTGAGACATGAGGAGGGGCTTCTTTGTATGATTCCTTAGCTAGGATAACATTTTTGAATAACGTTTACCACTAAGCGCAAACGTTGCAGCATAGTAATGAAAATGTCAAGGCCGACAAGGTTGTTATGACTCTAAGAATTCGACGCATGGCTCGTGAGAGCATTGTGTTGAATTAGACTCTTTAACCTAATTCGCGCTTAAGTTACTTCGGGAGTTGTCATAGATTGATAGCTTATTCTCTCCTTTTTGTGGATAGTAGAATTAATTGCAAGTAACTATGAAGTGAGAAACAGAGATGGCAAGAGGAGTATCGTCATCTTTCAACTAGATGCAGTAAAGTGTATAGAGAATAAAATTTACTTAAATGAGCAGGGGATTAGCACTTACTAGTTAAATTTGCGACTTAGGCGCACTTGATATCTCCATGACATCCTTTTATGATCTAGTGAATATGAATTAGTCGTGAGTCATTACCTAGTTGGAGCTAAACCTTTAAAACTTGTCTTCAAGAACTTACACATTAGGATGATTGGAATTAGTTTATGACATTGGACATAAACCGGTGGCTTATTGTACTTAATCACATTAATGAGAAGATGACATGGATCGTTTGAGTAGGCCTTTTCGGGCCCACTCGCTTATGACATCTTACTCTCATATTGTAATAACCCCGACCCCTGATTAACGTAATTCGTACTTAATTATGTCTAATAGTAATTTAGGAAGGATTTGGGATTAATTTGCATGTGTGTTGCATTATTTACGTGTTTCTATCTATTTGTGATAAAATGATCTGTTCATGTCTTTGACTTTAAATTGCGAATTGAAACCCTTATCGACGTCTGAATCAGAAATTGACTTGATTTATGTGCTAGTTAGGATTTATAGAATTTTATGGTAGGTTTAATTAAAATTCGGTTCGGAGCGATTAAATTAGATTAAATAATGTTGAATTATATTGGTTGCTTTAATTACCAACTTGCCATTGAGTAGGCCACCTTAGGGTCATTGTTTGAGGACTTAATGTATACATTTGAGGCACCTTCTTTTTAGCCATTTTCCTTAGAACAAACCGTATGAGAGAGAGAGCTAGAGAGTTAGAAGAAAAGTTGTGTTCATCTTGAGATTTGCTTGGAAAATTAAAGAGTGGATTGTGTAATTGAGCTTCTCAACTTGAAATTGAAGACATAAGGTAGAGAATTCATCTTCTCCATTGTGATTTTGAGTTACTTCTTGCATGGGTCATGGTGAACTAGAGTTTAGAGTAAAGTTTTGGTTCTAAATGTTGAATTGAGTAGGAATTCTTGCATGCATGTTCATATCTTAGCATTTTGAAGTGTTGTCATGGAAATTCTTGCATGCAAGACCATATTCTAGTTATAGTCCATGAGTTCATCATGATTTTGAGTTCAATCTTACATTTGGTCTTGTTTTAGAGCATTGAAATTAAAATGAATACTTGCATGTAAGCTCTTGTTTTGTTCTTGAAGTTTTCCTTGAAATTGTGTTTAATTGAACTACCTTTGGGCTTTGATTTAGCAAATCGATCTTCAAAACATGTCATACTATGTGTTTACAAGATTTTTCCAGAAAATTAGCCTAAAAGGATCGAATTTGATGCATTGTAGTTGAGTTTTGAGCTTGAGGTTCAAATCTGGAAATTCCAGATTTTGGACTCACGCTCGAGCGGGAAACTTCGCGCTCGAGCGTAAACACTGAGTTCATACAGTCTGCTCAAGCGGGGAAAGTGGCGCTCGAGTAGGAAATGCGTGTATCCAGTACTTTGCATGTGTTTGGAGTCCACTCGAGTGGGGTAATGCACGCTCAAGCGAGGACTTGTGTCTCACGCTCGAGCGTGTATCAAGCGCCCATCGAGCGTGAATTTCGTGCAACTAGTACTTTTACTGTAGCTTGAAGTTCGCTCGAGTGGAGTAATCCACGCTCGAGCGTATTCCTTTTGTCTGCATGTTCGCTCGAGCGTAGCAGGACACGCTCGAGCGGGACCCCTGTTTCAGTAAAATTTTGAAAAGTGTTTTAAACTGTATTCTTGTATCCTCATTCCATCCTAGGCATTCCTAGGCCATGTTTAAGACCCTATAGTGAGGATTTAAGGTTAAAAACATGCTAAGAACTAACGACATAAGTTTTGTGCAATTAGAACGTATGTTTCAAGTGTGCATCTGCTATGTGTTGTGTAGGTCACGTGCCACGTACCGTTTAACCAAGTTTACTCCGTCTGTCTGTCTCAAGGCCCACTGTGAGTAATAACTTTGTAAAGTTATGTTCAATGTTAAGTATTTTCTGAATATTATGATACGAAGTAATTAGTTCTCTGAAATGCTATGCTATGTTTGAAATGAATGAATAGTTGTCCAAAATTGTGAAATTTATTCGTGGCATCCTTAGCATCATATGATATGCGTCCCTTCATGGGTCATCAGGTCCCTTTATGGGTCATCAGAAACGTCTCTGTGCACATGAGTCATCGGAATGCCTTTAAGGCCGTCCCTTTATGGGTCATCGAATTTGTTAACACTAATGGATGTACCACGTATGATTATATGCGAAATCTGAATATAGAAATGATTATGAATATGTATATGAATCTGTTTCTGACTTGGAATTTGAATATGCGTAAGACTCTGTTTCTGATAAGAATTTGATTTCTAACCCTGTGATGGACATCATTCATTAAACCCTTTACTCTGTTATTATTCACTAGTCTTTTGCTTACAGTTTATATTATGTATGTTGGTGAGTCAGCGTACGACCAGGGCCTAAGTTGACGGCCTTCCGTTCTGTTTTTGTCAGCCAACTGTTGCGCCTCCTAAGGAGGTTCCGGTCGAAGCCTAATGCTATGGCTGTTTTTGTTTTCATGCTGGTCTCTATATGTGTTGTAAGGACGGGTCTTGGGATGTAATACTCTGTAAATATTGTGTACCTGGGCTAGCATGTTTTTTTTTATATATAGATAAGTTTTGAAATGTTCTGTCCCATGTATGTTATCACAGCTCATTGGACCTTGTCTATTTTGTATTATTGCTTCTGCAGCCCCTTATTATTTGTTAATCTGTTCAAAGGCCTTTGGTAATCCATAGATTACTGGCCGATTACGGTGCTAAACCCATAGGGGCAGGTTTGGGTCGTGACAGAGTGGTATCAAAGCATGAGTTCTATCGCACACACAGGTCCATACGAGCTTAGGAAGTCCTAGTAAGAAGTAGGGACATTCCATCTGCATGTTTATGTGTATTGTTCGATAGTGAAAACATAAGTTCAAGTATAAACATATGAATTTGAATACATAAAGTTTTGTTTACCTATAGCAAATGGACAATGCAAGGAATGATGACACAGCAGGGTCCTCTGATGCCCGAATGAATAGAATGGAACAAATGCTTGCAACCTTAACCGAAGTGGTGATGCAACAACAGAGGCAACAACCTTTACCACCTCCATTCCTGCCGGCTGAAGTTGAAATGGGCACCGGTGACATCATCAACTTGACACAGAAGTTCATGAAAATGAAACCGCCAACATTCTATGGTGGAATTGAACCGTTGAAAGCAGAGACATGGTTACTGGAAATGGAGAAACTGTATAAGGTGTTCCCTTGTTTTGAAGTCCAGAAGGTCCTTCTAGCCACCTATACTCTGAAGGATGAAGCTCGAAGGTGGTGGTTACTGGTTCGAAATGGCCACGAGAATATGACATGGACTCAATTCAATACAATTTTCTATGACAAGTACTTTCCTCAGTGCTTCTGAGACCGGAAGGTTTCAGAATTCCAGGAACTCAAACAAGGCAGAATGTCTGTAGCCGAGTATGAGGCTAAGTTTACTGAGTTGGCCAGGTTTGCTCTTCACATGGTACACATAGACTGCAAGAAAGCCTACAAGTTTGAGGATGGGTTGGACCTGGACATACTGGATATGGTGGGAGTCCTGAACCTACCCATGTACGTGAATGTTTTGGATAGGGCATTTATGGCGGAATCCATCCTAGTAGCGAAGAAACAAACCCTCGCCCCACGAACTGATTGGACGGGGAAAAGGTATGGAAACAGTTTCAAAAAGGGTCATTCATATTCTGGGAATAAGAGGCGAAACACAGGATCTTACAGTAATTCAAGCCAAAGTAGTGGTACTATACCGACTTGCTCAGAATTTGGTAGGAAACACAAGGGGGATTGTTATCGGGCTTTGGGCACCTGTTTTAGATGTGGAAAGACTGGTCATATGATGAAGGATTGTCCTATCAGGTTCGAAAATACCAACCAACCAGCGGCAAGCTCAGCCGGATCCACTTCTGCATCCAAGACGAATACGAGGGCCAATACTGGGAAAGAGCCTCTAAGATAGGGTCAAGTGTTCGCCTTAGTGCCTGGTGACGTACCAAGCACCTATACCGTGGTGTCCGGTACACTCTCTGTATGTTCTCAAAATGCATGTGTACTGATAGATTCTGGTTCTACACATTCCTTTGTATTGCATGTTTTCTCTCGAAAATTGACTAGACCACTAGAACAAATGACATATGTGTTATCTGTATCCACACCGTCTGGGGATTCTATGATGTGTACTCATGTTTATCCGGCATGTGATATTATGATTGGTGATATGGTGTTATATGTGGATTTATTACCCTTGGATATTAGTCATTTTGATTGTATTTTGGGGATGGACTGGATGACTAAATACTGTGCTACCATTGACTGTGCAAATAAAACCGTTGTGTTTAGACCACCGGGAATGCCTGAATTTACTTTTATTGGGAATCGGGTAGTTCCTCTCCCGTATTTGATTTCGGCTATAAAAGCTGTAAAACTCCTTAGGAAGGATGTAGGGGTTACCTGTGTTGTATACTGACTGCACCATCTGACGGTACTACTGCAAAAACAATCCCTATTGTTTGTGACTTTCCTGATGTGTTTCCAACTGACTTACCTGGGGACTTAGTTGATAGGGAGATTGAATTCACTGTTGAAGTGTTTCCGGGGACACAACCTATTTCCAAGACTCTCTATAGAATGTTTACCTTTGAATTGAAAGAATTGAAAACCCAATTGTATGAACTGTTAGATAAGAAATTTATCCATCCGAGTACTTCACCTTGGGGTGCTCCAGTTTTGTTTGTCAAAAAGAATGATGGATTTTTGAGATTGTATATAGACTACCGAGAACTGAACAAAGTGACTATCAAGAATAAATACCCACTGCTCTGAATAGATGACTTGTTTGATCAACTTCAAGATGCCCAGGTGCTTTCTAAAATTGACCTCAGGTCCGGGTATCATCAGTTAAAGGTTAGAGCTGAGGACATAGAGAAAAATGCATTCCGAACTAGATATGGACATTATGAGTTTTTAGTAATGCCGTTTGGGATGACCAATGCACCTGCAGCTTTCATGGACCTAATGAATAGGGTGTTTAAATCATATCTGGAAGACTTCATTGTTATATTTATTGATGACATTTTGATTTATTCTAAAGACAGGGAAGAGCATGAGAACCATCTGAGAACTACCTTGCAGATTTTGAGGGAAAAGAAATTGTATGCTAAATTGTCCAAGTGTGAATTCTGGCTTGATAGTGTGGCATTTTTGGGACATGTAATCAGCAAGGATGGAATTTCTGTTGACCCTTAAAAAATTGAAGCCGTTGTGGATTGGCCTAGACCAACAAATGTGACAGAAGTCCGAAGTTTTCTAGGACTTGCAGGTTACTACCGGAGGTTTGTGAAAGACTTTTCTAAGCTTGCCTTGCCATTGACTCAGTTAACTCAGAAAAATGTGCCATTTGACTGGAGTGAACAAAGAGAGGCAGCGTTCCAAGAGTTGAAAACCAGGTTAGTGACTGCACCAATCTTAACCTTGCCTAATGGTACTGATGGGTTTCAAGTGTACAGTGATGCTTCTTATAAAGGCTTGGGGTGTGTACTAATGCAAAATGGAAGGGTGATTGCCTATGCTTCTAGACAACTTCGACCTCATGAAAAGAATTACCTAACACATGATCTTGAGTTAACAGCTGTGGTGTTTGCTTTGAAAATCTGGCGTCACTACTTGTATGGGGTAAGTTGCGAGGTGTACACAGACTATAAGAGCTTGAAATACTTCTTCACCCAAAAGGAATTGAATATGAGACAGAGGCGATGGTTAGAACTAATCAAGGATTATGACTTTCAAATTTTGTATCATCCGGGAAAGGCTAATATTGTAGCAGATGCCTTGAGCCGAAAATCCAGTGCGAATTTGTCATGTTTGCTATGCAACCGAAAGGAATTGTTGACGGACCTAGAACAAGATGGGCTGTTATCTACTATTTCTGCTCAACCTGCTATTCTTGATGAGATCAAACAAAAACAATGTGAAGATGAACACTTGAAAAAGATTCTAGAGGAATTTGATTCGAAGCCAAGGCCAGGATTTGTGTTTGAGAATGATATACTAAAATTTTAGAATCGTCTTTGTGTACCCGATAGTGGTGATTTGAGAAAACATGTTATGACCGAAGCTCATAGTAGTAAATTTGTTATGCATCCGGGGAACACGAAAATGTACCATAATTTGAAACAGAATTTTTGGTGGCCTGGAATGAAGAAGAGTATTGTAGATTTTGTGGCTAGATGTTTACATTGCCAACAAGTTAAAGCTGAGCATCAACGACCCGCTGGGTTGCTATAACCACTCCCAATATCGGAATGGAAATGAGAGCACATTATCATGGACTTCATTGTGGAATTGCCTCGTTCTTCTTGAGGTATGGATTCTATCTGGGTTATAGTTGACCGTTTAACTAAGTCTGCCCATTTTCTACCTGTTAAAACTATTTATAACGCTGACAAATTGGCCAATATCTATATGACTGAAATTGTGAGGTTGCATGGAGTGCCAGTATCTATTGTGTCTGACAGGGATTCAAAGTTTGTATCGAGATTTTGGTAGAGTTTGTAACAGGCCTTGGGGACTGAATTGAGACTGAGCAGTGCCTATCACCCACAGACAGATGGCCAAACTGAACGAACGAACCAGACTCTAGAGGACATGCTCATAATGTGTGTGTTAGACTTCCAAGGGAATTGAGAGACCTACTTGCCACTAGCTGAATTTGTGTACAACAAAAGTTACCATTCAAGCATTGAAATGGCACCTTACAAAGCTTTGTATGGGAGAAAATGTCGTTCTCCGATATGTTGGGCCGAAGTAGGTGATAGACTTTTATTAGGATCAGAACTTGTGCAAGAAACAATCGAGAAAGTGAGGCTGATCCAGCAATGTTTGAAAACTGCGCAGAGTCGGCAGAAAAGCTATGCTGATGTTTGAAGAAGAGATAGGGAATACGAAGTTGGGGATCACGTGTTCATAAAGGTGACCCCGATGAAGGGTCAAACTCGGTTTGGTGTTAAGGGCAAGTTGACGCCAAGGTATGTTGGACCTTATGAGATTCTTGAAAAGATCAATCCAGTATCATATCGGGTAGCCTTACCCCCAGTAATGGAGCATATGCACAATGTATTTCACGTATCGATGCTTCGAGAGTATCTGAGAGATCCGCTCCATGTCATTGAGCCAACATACGTGCTTTTAAAGTGATTATACCTACGAGGAAAGGCCTATCCAGATTGTGAATTGGAGGATCAAGAGACTGAGGAATAAAGAAATACCGTTGGTAAAGGTTGATTGGCAAAACCATGGAGGAACCTATGCAACCTGGGAAACCGAGGAAGACATGATGAAGAGATATCTGGACTTGTTTCCATTAGACCCAATGTTGTCTCAGAATGAAGGTAATTCGAGTTTGGATGACCAATCTCTTTTTAAGGGGGGGAAGACTGTAATAACCCCGACCCCTGATTAACGTAATCCGTACTTAATTATGTCTAATAGTAATTTAGGAAGGATTTGGGATTAATTTGCATGTGTATTGCATTATTTACGTGTTTCTATTTGTTTGCGATAAAATGATCTGTTCATGCCTTTGACTTTAAATTGCGAATTGAAAGCCTTATCAGCGTCCGAATCAGAAATTGACTTGATTTATGTGCTAGTTAGGATTTATAGAATTTTATGATAGGTTTAATTAAAATTCGGTTCGGAGCGATTAAATTAGATTAAATAATATTGAATTATATTGGTTGCTTTAATTACCAACTTGCCATTGAGTAGGCCACCTTAGGGTCATTGTTTAAGGACTTAATGTATATGTTTGAGGCACCTTCTCTTCAGCCATTTTCCTTAGAACAAACCGTATGAGAGAGAGAGAGCTAGAGAGTTAGAAGAAAAGTTGTGTTCATCTTGAGATTTGCTTGGAAAATTAAAGAGTGGATTGTGTAATTGAGCTTCTCAACTTGAAATTGAAGACATAAGGTAGAGAATTCATCTTCTCCATTGTGATTTTGAGTTACTTCTTGCATGGGTCATGGTGAACTAGAGTTTAGAGTAAAGTTTTGGTTCTAAAGGTTGAATTGAGTAGGAATTCTTGCATGCATGTTCATATCTTAGCATTTTGAAGTGTTTTCATGGAAATTCTTGCATGCAAGACCATATTCTAGTTATAGTCCATGAGTTCATCATGATTTTGAGTTCAATCTTACATTTGGTCTTGTTTTAGAGCATTGAAATTAAAATGAATACTTGCATGTAAGCTCTTGTTTTGTTCTTGAAGTTTTCCTTGAAATTGTGTTTAATTGAACTACCTTTGGGCTTTGATTTAGCAAATTGATCTTTAAAACATGTCATACTATGAGTTTACAAGAGTTTTCCAGAAAATTAGCCCAAAAGGATCGAATTTGATGCATAGTAGTTGAGTTTTGAGCTTGAGGTTCAAATCTGAAAATTCCAGATTTTGGACTCACGCTCGAGCGAGAAACTCCGCGCTCGAGCGTAAACACTGCGTTCATATAGTCCGCTCGAGCGGGGAAAGTGACGCTCGAGTGGGAAATGCATGTATCTAGTACTTTGCATGTGTTTGGAGTCCGCTCGAGCGGGGTAATGCACGCTCGAGCGAGGACTTGTGTCTCACGCTCGAGCGGGTATCGAGCGCCCATCGAGCGTGAATTTCGTGCATCCAGTACTTTTACTGTAGCTTGCAGTCTACTCGAGCGGAGTAATCCACGCTCGAGCGTATTCCTTTTGTCTGCATGTCCGCTCGAGCGTAGAAGGGCACGCTCGAGCTGGACCCTGTTTCAACAAAATTTTGAAAAGTGTTTTAAAATGCATCCGTGCATCCTCATTCCATCATAGGTATTCCTAGGCCATGTTTAAGACTTTATAGTGAGGATTTAAGGTTAGAAACACACTAAGAACTAACGACATAAGTTTTGTGCAATTAGAACGTATGTTTCAAGTGTGCATGTGTTATGTGTTGTGTAGGTTACGTTCCACGTACCGTTTGAAAAAGTTTACTCCGTTTATCTGTCTCAAGGCCCACTGTGAGTAATAACTTTGTAAAGTTATGTTCAATGTTAAGTATTTTCTGAATATTATGATACGAAGTAATTAGTTCTCTGAAATGCTATGCTATGTTTGAAATAAATGAATGGTTGTCCAAAATTGTGAAAGTTATTCGTGACATCCTTAGCATCATATGATATGCGTCCCTTCATAGGTCATCAGGTCCCTTCATGGGTCATCAGAAACGTCTCTGTGCACATGAGTCATCAGAATGGCTTTAAGGCCGTCCCTTTATGGGTCATCGGATTTGTTAACGCTAATGGATGTACCACGTATGATTATATGTGAAATCTGAATATAGAAATGATTATGAATATGTATATGAATCTGTTTCTGACTTGGAATCTGAATATGCGTAAGACTCTGTTTCTGATAAGAATTTGATTTATAACCCTGTGATGGACATCATTCATTAAACCATTTACTCTGTTATTATTCACTGGGCTTTCGCTCACAGTTTATATTATGTATATAGGTGAGCCGGCGTGTGACCAGGGCCCAAGTTGACGGCCTTCCGTTCTGTTTTTGTCAGCCAACTGTTGTGCCTCCCGAGGAGGTTCCGGTCGAAGCCTAATGCTATGGCTGTTTTTGTTTTCATGCTGGTCTCTGTATGTGTTGTAAGGACGGGTCTTGGGATGTAATATTCTGTAAATATTGTGTACCTGGACTGGCATGTTTTTTTTTTATATATACATAAGTTTTGAAATGTTCTGTCCCATGTACGTTATCACAGCTCATTGGACCTTGTCTATTTTGTATTATTGCTTCCGCAGCCCCTTATTATTTGTTAATCTATTCAGATGCGTTTGGTAATCCACGGATTACTGGCCGGTTACGGTGCTAAACCCATAGGAGCGGGTTTGGGTCGTGACACATATCAATGTATAACTTTGTTCGCAATGGTTGCGCACAAGTAAGTAGGAAAACCATAGAAGGTCATTTGTATCGGCGCATTTAGTCCACTATGATATTTGTGACTAGATATGTATAAAGGTAAGATAGCTAAGACTCAATCTCGACACATTTATAGATTACGATACGCATCTGAGTCAAGACTATTTGATCTCCCATAAGTCAAAAGTTTTGACATGATTTTTGACATTGCACATATGAGGTCGAGATCAATTAGATAAGAGCTTTTGTGCTTTTAGTTTTGACCAAGTTGGCGAGTATCTATTTTAGTTTTTTTTAGAAAGCTCTGTGAAGAAAAATTGATGCTTAGAAAATTGATTATTCCTAGTACTCAACAACACAATGGTATAGTGGAGATAAAGAATTAAATATTGTTAATGTTAGGTGGATAATGGCGCAAAATGTTTCCCAATTGGGAATTGCACTAGTTTGTTGCCTATATCCCTAACTAAGTGCCGTCCATATAAGATTTTACACTCCATTTGAGTAATGGGTTAACGGAGAGCCATCTATGGGCGATCTGTAACCGTTAAGTAGCTTATCTTTATTTTACTTCTCATAAGATTGCGAGGTTAAGACCTAGGGTTCTATAGCGCATTATTGTATGTTGTCTTGTAAACACATAGGGTCGTGTGGCGCATTATTGTATGCGATCATGTAAACCCTCCAGGTCATGTGCATATAGGTAAGCAACTTTGTGGAAGTGTAACTAAGTCACATAAAGTTTTCTTGGTAAAGGTGACGTGAATAGAGTTTTGAAACTTTATAAGATAGAGAATTCTAAGCATAGCGCTTTTATGTAGCCTAGTTGAGAATGAAAAGAAATTTTCAATATCCTAGGGACAGTGGGAGCGATGTGCCTACTAATGGATTACTCCATTGGAGAAGAATACTTTACATTTTTAGTTGTGTGGTAGCGAATGTGAAAATTTTCCACGTCATCACTGGGTAATTGAGAAGGAAACATTTATGATTGCTCCGCAAGATGATAAAGAGCCTAGGATAATGCCAAAGGCTCTAGTCGCCTATTTTTTAGAAAGTGGATCAATGTTGCGCAGTTTAAGACAAAGTCTTTGAGGATTAACCATTTCTATAATTTGGTTGACTTTCCATTATGACGCGAAACTATTCTAAAGTTATGCGTAATTTGGATAGTCATTGTTGAGGCATAAGGCTCGCTAGATACCAAAAAGTCGCACCATTGAGGAAAGTGTAGACCATGAGAAGACTTCCTCCTGGGGAGTGAGGTTATTTTGACTTAGGCTATGATTGACATAAGTTCGGAACATCGATTTGTGGACATTGTGACCCAACTTTCTCCTTAGAGAATTGGATAAGTAGATCCGTAGGGATTTACCTTCTGCTTTTATGGTGAAAAGTTAGGAGCGCAAAAAGGTTGCTAGTTCCAATAAATCTTTTACAGCCTAAAACAGTTATCCAAATAGTGGTTCTTAGATTTCGTCAAGCCATGATAGGCCAACGATGATCGATGAAGACCACTGAGGCATGATCGATGGTCCAAAAGAAGTTTTTCCTTACTTAGTCATTATGAGCCAGGAATTTATAAGGTTGTCGCCGCTTAGGGTGGGCAGTCCTCTGTTTTAGATATGATGGACATGGGTGATGTAATTTATATGCTCGGATGTACGATCCTTAGGGATTGTTTTGGGAGAATTCTTGTTTTGTCTTCGATGACTTACATAAGGAATATTCTAGAACGATTCTAGATGCAAAATTGCAAACCCATTGACTTACCTATCGGTAAAAGCCAGAACCTTAGCTATTGAGTAAATCCTCAGATTATCTTTGGGAGAAACAGATGACCTATATTCCTTGATCTTTTCTTTGTTGTGGGAGCCTAAAGTACGCTATGTGGGTGTATTCGGCATGATAAGTGTTATCTTTGGTAAATGGTCGACTGAGTTGTTTAGACATTGACCTTGCTCATTAGACTGTGGATAGAATGCTTTACTAAGTAGTATATTAATTTGCTCCTTGTACGATTCAATGCGCTAGTTGGGCGCATCCAGAATGAACGCAAATTGGTCACCAAAATATCTTTAGAGAGGTTGTTGCACAAGAGGTAGTGATCTGGAATCACTTCATGTGAGGCTCACATGGAGGATTCCGTTGTATATGCTTATCGCAAGAGGTGCTGATAAGGCTTATGTTTGGAATCTAGAATTGCGCAAGCTGTGGTCATGTTTTTTAGATCGATCACTTATTTGTTGTGAGATGATGGGATATTGAGACTATTATGGTTTGTGTCATAATGATTAGCAGATGATGATGTTAGTAGACAAGATTGGCTTACTCACACGAGCAATCGCCCTTGGCGCTTGGGAGTGAGCAAGGATGAGACTAGTGGTTTATTTTTTATTTAGAGCCAAGAGAGGCTTAAATTATCCACTATGCATGCCGCCTTGGTTACAACCAAGATGAGGTCATGTTAAGGACCAAACATGGATGTTAGTATCCACTTTCCATGTTGTGCCTGTTATGATTAGCTCGATGCGAGATCTCATTTGGCGCTTAGAAGGCGAGCAAATAGAGAATTCGGGTTAGGCGCTAGAAAGCGACTAGACTAAGATCTGTACGGTATATCGAGTATGACGTCACTTTTTTGGAAGAGTTACTCCACCGTAACATGTATTCATACTATATGTGCTTGGCGACCGAGTAATGAGGTGAGACAATGGATCCATGTTTCCTCACCGTGTGAGTTTTACATGTCATTATTGATATGACTTTCATTTATGTACCCTTTTGTGACTTTTGACTATGTCATAAGGTAAGGGGTTGATGTTCTGCTACTTTGGTATGTTGCCTGCGGTCATGTATGATTCGGCCTTAAGGGACATCACTGGAAAAGCGGTCAATCCTAAACTAAATGGCACTCTACATTCTTAGTTGCGTGGTAGCAAATGTGAAAATTTTCCACGTCGAGGAACCTATGCAACTTGGGAAACCGAGGAAGACATGATGAAGAGATATCCGGATTGGACCCAATGTTGATTCAGAATGAAGGTAATTCGAGTTTGGAGGACCAAACTCTTTTTAGAGGGGAAGACTGTAATGACCCCGACCTCCGATTAATGCTAATTCATGATTAATTATGCTTAACAGTAATTTAGGAAGGATTTGGGATTTATTTGCATGTGTATTGCATTATTTATGTGTTTCTATCTGTTTGCAATAAAATGATCTGTTCATGTCTTTGACTTTAAATTGCAAATTGAAAGCCTTATCGGCGTCCGAATCAGAAATTGACTTGATTTATGTGCTAGTTAGGATTTATAGAATTTTATGGTAGGCTTAATTAAAATTCGGTTCGGAGCGATTAAATTAGATTAAATAATGTTGAATTTTATTGGTTGCTTTAATTACCAACTTGCCATTGAGTGGGCCACCTTAGGGTCATTGTTTAAGGACTTCATGTATACATTTGAGGCACCTTCTCTTCAGCCATTTTCCTTAGAACAAACCGTATGAGAGAGAGAGCTAGAGAGTTAGAAGAAAAGTTGTGTTCATCTTGAGATTTGCTTGGAAAATTAAAGAGTGGATTGTGTAATTGAGCTTCTCAACTTGAAATTGAAGACATAAGGTAGAGAATTCATCTTCTCCATTGTGATTTTGAGTTACTTCTTGCATGGTTCATGGTGAACTAGAGTTTAGAGTCAAGTTTTGGTTCTAAATGTTGAATTGAGTAGGAATTCTTGCATGCATGTGTACATTGTTGAGTTTTGAGGTTGTTTTCATGAAAACTTCCACATGCATGTTCATATTATGGTTCTAGTTCATGATTTCCTCATGTTTTTGAAAGGATTGGCCCATTTGATCTTGTGTTTGGAGCCTTAACTTCATTTAAGCTCATGCTTGTTGCATGTACATCATGTTCTTGATAGTATTGTTGAACTTGTGTTCAATTGACTTACCTTTGGGATTGATTTTAGCAAATTGATCTTCAAAACATGTCATACTATGTGTTTACAAGAGTTTTCCAGAAAATTAGCCCAAAAGGATTGAATTTGATGCATTGTAGTTGAGTTTTGAGCTTGAGGTTCAAATCTAGAAATTCCAGATTTTGGACTCACGCTCAAGTGAGAAACTCCGCGTTCGAGCGTAAATACTGAGTTCATACAGTCCGCTCGAGCGGGGAAAGTGATGCTCGAGTGGGAAATGCATGTATCTAGTACTTTGCATGTGTTTGGAGTCCACTCGAGCGGGGTAATGCACGCTCGAGCGAGGACTTGTGTCTCACGCTCGAGCGGGTATCGAGCGCCCATCGAGCGTGAATTTCGTGCATCCAGTACTTTTACTGTAGCTTGCAGTCCGCTCGAGCGAAGTAATCCATGCTCGAGCGTATTCCTTTTGTCTGCATGTCTGCCCGAGCGTAGAAGGACACGCTCGAGTTGGACCCCTATTTTAGTAAAATTTTGAAAAGTGTTTTAAAGTGCATCCGTGCATCTTCATTCCATCATAGGCATTCCTAGGCCATGTTTAAGACTCTATAGTGAGGATTTAAGGTTAGAAACACACTAAGAACTAACGACATGAGTTTTGTGCAATTAGAACGTATGTTTCAAGTGTGCATCTGTTATGTGTTGTGTAGGTCACGTGCCACGTACCGTTTGACCAAGTTTACTCCGTTTGTCTGTCTCAAGGCCCACTGTGAGTAATAACTTTGTAAAGTTATGTTCAATGTTAAGTATTTTCTGAATATTATAATACGAAGTAATTAGTTATCTGAAATGCTATGCTGTGTTTGAAATAAATAAATGGTTGTCCAAAATTGTGAAAGTTATTCGTGGCATCCTTAGCATCATATAATATGCATCCCTTCATGGGTCATCAGGTCCCTTCATGGGTCATCAGCAACGTCTCTGTGCACATGAGTCATCGGAATGGCTTTAAGGCCGTCCCTTTATGGGTCATCGGATTTGTTAACGCTAATGGATGTACCACGTATGATTATATGCGAAATCTGAATATAGAAATGATTATGAATATGTATATGAATCTGTTTCTGACTTGGAATCTAAATATGCGTAAGAATCTGTTTCTGATAAGAATTTGATTTCTAACCCTGTGATGGACATCATTCATTAAACCCTTTACTCTGTTATTATTCACTGGGCTTTCGCTCACAATTTATATTATGTATGTAGGTGAGCCGGCGTGTGACCAGGGCCCAAGTTGACGGCCTTCCGTTCTGTTTTTGTCAGCCAACTGTTGCGCCTCCCGAGGAGGTTCCGGTCGAAGCCTAATGCTATGGTTGTTTTTGTTTTTATGCTGGTCTCTGTATGTGTTGTAAGGACGGGTCTTGGGATGTAATATTCTGTAAATATTGTGTACCTGGACTGGCATGTTTTTTTTTTATATATACATAAGTTTTGAAATGTTCTGTCCCATGTACGTTATTACAGCTCATTGGACCTTGTCTATTTTGTATTATTGCTTCCGCAGCCCCTTATTATTTGTTAATCTATTCAGATGCCTTTGGTAATCCACGGATTACTGGCCGGTTACGGTGCTAAACCCATAGGGGCGGGTTTGGGTCATGACACATATCAATGTGTAACTTTGTTCGCAATGGTTGCGCACAAGTAAGTAGGAAAGCCGTAGAAGGTCATTTGTATCGGCGCATTTAGTCCACTATGATATTTGTGACTAGATATGTGTAAGGGTAAGATAGCTAAGCCTTAATCTCGACACATTTATAGATTATGATACGCATCTGAGTCAAGACTATTTGATCTCCCATAAGTCAAAAGTTTTGACATGATTTTTCACATTGCACATATGAGGTCGAAATCAATTAGATAAGAGCTTTTGTGCTTTTAGTTTTGACCAAGGTGGCGAGTATTTATTTTAGTTTTTTTTAGAAAGCTCTGTGAAGAGAAATTGATGCTTAGAAAATTGATTATTCCTAGTACTCAATAACACAATG
Organism: Camellia sinensis; assembly: GCF_004153795.1. Taxonomy (NCBI): domain Eukaryota; kingdom Viridiplantae; phylum Streptophyta; class Magnoliopsida; order Ericales; family Theaceae; genus Camellia; species Camellia sinensis. The sequence continues at coordinate 659,073 of NW_021030734.1, forward strand.
GTATAGTAGAGATAAAGAATTAAATATTGTTAATGTTAGGTGGATAATGGCGCAAAATGTTTCCCAATTGGGAATTGCACTAGTTTGTTGCCTATAACCCTAGCTAAGTGCCCTCTATATCAGATTTTACACTCCATTTGAGTAATGGGTTAACGGAGAGCCATCTATGGGCGATCTGTAACCGTTAAGCAACTTATCTTTATTTTATTTCTCATAAGATTGCGAGGTTAAGACCTAGGGTTCTATAGCGCATTATTGTATGTTGTCTTGTAAACACATAGGGTCGTGTAGCATATTATTGTATGCGGTCATGTAAACCCTCCGGGTCATGTGCATATAGGTAAGCAACTTTGTGGAAGTGTAACTAAGTCACATAAAGTTTTCTTGGTAAAGGTGACGTGAATAGAGTTTTGGAACTTTATAAGATAGAGAATTCTAAGCATAGTGCTTTTATGTAGCCAAGTTGAGAATGAAAAGAAATTTTCAATATCCTAGGGACAGTGGGAATGATGTGCCTACTAATGGATTACTCCATTAGAGAAGAATACTTTACATTCTTAGTTGTGTGGTAGTGAATGTGAAAATTTTCCACGTCATCACTGGGTAATTGAGAAGGAAACATTCATGATTGCTTCGCAAGATGATAAAGAGCCTAGGATAATGCCAAAGGCTCTAGTCCCCTGTTTTTTAGAAAGTGGATCAATGTTGCGTAGTTTAAGACAAAGTCTTTGAGGATTAACCATTTCTATAATTTGGTTGACTTTCCATTATGACGCGAAACTATTCTAAAGTTATGCGTAATTTGGATAGTCATTGTTGAGGCATAAGGCTCGCTAGATACCAAAAAGTCGCACCATTGAGGAAAGTGTAGACCATGAGAAGACTTCCTCCTGGGGAGTGAGGTTATTTTGACTTAGGCTATGATTGATATAAGTTCGGAACATCGATTTGTGGACATTGTGACCCAACTTTCTCGTTAGAGAATTGGATAAGTAGATCCGTAGAGATTTACCTTCTGCTTTTATTGTGAAAAGTTAGGAGCGCAAAAAGGTTGCTAGTTCCAATAAATCTTTTACAGCCTAAAACAGTTATCCAAATAGTGGTTCTCAGATTTTGTCAAGCCATGATAGGCCAACGATGATCGATGAAGACCACTGAGGCATGATCGATGGTCCAAAATAAGTTTTTCCTTACTTAGTCATTATGAGCCAGGAATTTATAAGGTTGTCGCCGCCTAGGGTGGGCAGTCCTTTGTTTTAGATATGATGGACATGGGTGATGTAATTTATATGCTCGGATGTACGATCCTTAGGGATTATTTTGGGAGAATTCCTGTTTTGTCTTCGATGACTTACATAAGGAATATCCTAGAACGATTCTAGATGCAAAATTGCACACCCATTGACTTACCTATCGGTAAAAGCCAGAGCCTTAGCTTTTGAGTAAATCCTCAGATTGTCTTTGGGAGAAACAGATGACCTATATTCCTTGATCTTTTCTTTGTTGTGGGAGCCTAAAGTACGCTATGTGGGCGTATTCGGCATGATAAGTATTATCTTTGGTAAATGGTCGACTGAGTTGTTTAGACATTGACCTTGCTCATTAGACTGTGGATAGAATGCTTTACTAAGTAGTATATTAATTTGCTCCTTGTACGATTCAATGCGCTAGTTGGGCGCATCCAGAATGAACGCAAATTGGTTACCAAAATATCTTTAGAGAGGTTATTGCGCAAGAGGTAGTGATCTTGAATCACTTCATGTGAGGCTCACATGGAGGATTCCGTTGTATATGCTTATCGCAAGAGGTGCTGATAAGACTTATGTTTGGAATCTAGAATTGCGCAAGCTGTGGTCATGTTTTTTAGATCGATCATTTTTTTGTTGTGAGATAATGGGATATTGACACTATTATGGTTTGTGTCATAATGATTAGCAGATGATAATGTCAGTAGACAAGATTGGCTTACTCACACAAGCAATCGCCCTTGGCGCTTGGGAGCAAGCAAGGATGAGACTAGTGGTTTATTTTTTATTTGGAGCCAAGAGAGGCTTAAATTATCCACTATGCATGTCGCCTTGGTTACAATCAAGATGAGGTCATGTTAAGGACCAAACATGGATGTTAGTACCCACTTTCCATGTTGTGCCTGTTATGATTAGCCAGATGCGAGATGTCATTTGGCGCTTAGAAGGCGAGCAAATAGAGAATTCGGGTTAGGCGCTAGAAAGCAACAAGACTAAGATCTGTACGGTGTATCGAGTATGACGTCACTTTTTTGGAAGAGTTACTCCACTGTAACATGTATTCATACTATATGTGCTTGGCAACCGAGTAATGAGGTGAGAGAATGGATCCCTGTTTCCTCACCGTGTGAGTCTTACATGTCATTATTGATGACTTTCATTTATGTACCCTTTTGTGACTTTTGACTATGTCATAAGGTAAGGGGTTGATGTTCTGCTACTTTGGTATGTTGCCTGCGGTCATGTATGATTCGGCCTTAAGGGACATCGCTAGGAAAGCGGTCAATCCTAAACTAAATGGCATGAGGGCAAAGGGAAGATCATCTAGTATTACACCACTGTTGTATATTCACTACCGACAACTCACATCGCTCTGTATGAGAGACGAAATGAGTGTGAATATATTGTAAGAATTGAGAGGGTCAAACATGCTCTTTTTGAGGGATTAGAGATGTTTTTTTTGGACCAGTGTAATTAGATGGGTCTGGGGTATATGAGACACTGTTTCTGTTCCTTTTGGGTTGATGTCTTTATGCTGGCTCATTTTGAGTTTCTAATATAGAGCTCCCACATGCAGGTGTTCTCAGCAGTCGAACGGTACATTGGCTAGTATGAGATTGTTCATTTTTGGGGAGATTGAGATTGAGATTGAGATGTGGCAGTGTCATGCCAACTCATGTGCGAGTGGGAGATGTTAGAAATTAGGCGCCCATGTGGTATGACCCTTTGAACCTTTTGAACCTGAATCTTTTAAACCTTATCCATGTAAGTTTAAATTTGAATTCAAAACTTATTTGCATAACCACTCAGGATATCTATATCTATCATATCAACTGATATGGATAGATGATATAGATATCTTATATATTTGATATGATATGGGATATGGTTAATCAGAAAAACAACGTATGTTTTATGTTTTTCCCATATACTGGCTCTCTCCCAAAAACAACGATCAAGCCATTGTGCACTGTGACTTGTGTGGGTGATACTCATTTTGTAGTATCACTCTACTGCTGGGTTCGATGTTCAGATTCTGGAAGCACGTGATTTACCCACGAGATTCTATCACCTAAAGGTATGATCTAAATGTTTTTCCCGCTGCGTTATAATACTTTATGATTTACAAATTCCATTAATATAACAACAGTTATGGTGTTACAATCACTCACTACCAATAATAGAATCAAGGGTGAAACACCAATAACTCTCAAAATATAACCTTGTGAACTGTTTAATCTTTCATTTTTTCTTATGAATTCAAAAGTCCCATTAAAAAGGAAATTACACAAAAAGTAGTCACTTACACATTTGGGTTTAATTTTTTCGAGATAAAAGTGAGTTTCTCCAAATGTGAAATTACATATTTGGACAATCTGCACAGGAACAAATCCCACATTACAAACAAGAATGTAACACTCCAACGTAATACTCCAATAAAGTAACACTTCAATATAACACACTAAAAAACTTCATACTATACTTTTTTTTAAATGTAACAACATAACACTTCAAACTTTTTTAAACGTATTACTCTAATCACTACAAAAAATTCGTTTTTTTGCGACGGTAAAATACCGTCGCCAATACCAAGGAAGCCGTCTCAAAAGCTTTTTTGCGACGGTAAATAGCTTTTAGCGACGGTAATAGGGGGGTCGCAAAAAAAGGGGTTGCTAAAGGTCTTTAGCGACGGTAAACGCCGTCGCAAAATATTGGCGACGGCAAAAATTCCTTTAGCGACGGAAAAATACTGTCGCAATTAATGTGTAAAAATCTGCAGACTTTGAGACGGTAGGAAAATACCGTCGCTAAAAATGGTAATTGCGACGGGAAAATACCGTCACAAAAGGGTTTATTTGAGACGGTAAAAATACCGTCGCTAAAAAAGGTTATCATTTGAGTGTTACATTTGAAAAAAATATACTAAGGATTTTTTTTTAAAATCTTACATCAGAATGTTAGATTGAAGTATTACAGTTTAAATTATACGTTTGCCCAAAACTTATAAATGAGTTTTTGTATTTTTTTAAATGTTTGAAAAATTTCATATTTCAAATCATTTGTAGTAGTTTTGAAATTTGAAAAATTTTACATTTCAAGTCTTTCCAAATAAAAAAGATTCTCATATAAAAATTAATCCCAAATTTGATTACCATATATTGTGTATCTTACATTTCTATCATAAAAGGGAAGGGGAAAAAAAAAGTAATAAGGTATAATCGTAAATCTAATTTTTAGATAATATATCAAATCTCTCTTTTCAAAATTAATGGGACTACTTAGTTTATAAAAAAACTCTTAGGACTAAATGGGTCACCATTTTTAAAGATGAGATTTATAAGTAAATTTTCATAGAATCAATGATTATGAAAATGACAAAGCCTTAATTTAAAATACTTTCCATTGCCTTCAATGCAAACACATTTTTTCAAAAATATTTTTTAAAAATTTTAAATTATACATGTCATAAAGATTTGTTCCTTAAATTATGTTGTTGTATGTACAATTTAATGCTTTATTTATAGAAATATCCATTAGTGTAGTAAAGATATATGGAGGACAGGATTTTGCAGTGAAAAAGATAATAGGTTGCAGAGAGAGAGAAGGAGAAAATTAAATTTTTTCTATTATAAAATAATTATTATTTGCAGGATGGATGTCATAATCATAGCAATATTTTTGTTTTAAGAAAGAATAGTAAAGGTATGACAATATAATAATTAATTTTATGTAATTAATATGATGTGTTAGCCAATAGGATTTTTTAAAATATTTTTAAAATAACAAAAATTTAGAATTTTAAGATGAAATCTTGGAGATTCCTTAACTTTTGTCATTGAAATGTCACTTTGCTACAATATATATAGATATAGATATAGATTTGAAAAGATCCAAAAAATTTTAAATAAATCAAAAAAGCAAGTTTTTTACTTTTTACTTTTTGTTTTTTTAATTCATCTAGTCAAGCAGATTTTAAAAGTCTAAAACTTTTTGAAAACTAAAAACAAAAATCACTAAAATCAAAAAAATAAAAACAAAAAAAAAGAAGCAAAAAGCAAAAAGTTTACCAAAGATGCCAATCTAAAAAACAATGCACAATTTCTATTAATTGTTACCATGATTCTCAACGTCCTTACCTTATAAAGATCAAGTTCATACAACTAATTATTTTTAATCTCTTCTTCGAAAACTATTAAAAGTTAGTTTATGTTTAATTTTTTATGTCACATATGTGTGCATTCTTTAAACAATATTTTACATAATTTCTCTCTTTACTCTGTTTTACCATATATGCTTATCAAATTGAGCAATGAGTTGTTCAAGCTTAATTTGAAAATATTTAACGAGTTTTAAAATGTGTTCACACGTAACTTATTATTCAATAACTTGATGTACATTGTTGAAAAATTTAGTTGTCTAACAAGGTATTGAGTTCAAGTCTCTTTGTCGATATTTGATATTCAGTCTCTTATTTTTTTTCCTTACACTTATATAGCGAGTTGAATATTAACTGAGCTTGTGTGACTTGTTGAAAACTTTTTACATTTTCTTAAACAATTTATATGTTTTTTGTCATTAGAAAATTAAGGGTTTTGAGTCTCCCTCTATATATAGAAATATATAAACAATTTATATATTTAAAAAAAATCTAAAAGAAATATTTATTGTTTTTCATGGACAAAGAAGGAAACTGACAATTTTACCAAAACTCAAAAAACCACACAAAAAGTACCTTCAAGGATTGGAGGGATATAGCAATTGCTCAGAATACACTAACAGAGTTTTTATTTTTTATTTTTTTATTCATAAAATGGTTATGCAGGTAGATTATTCAAACATATCTATCAGGGAGTATTGCCCCTTAATACCTACAGTATATTTACAAGGAATCCCACCGCACCTACATCGGGGTCAAAACTTAGGCCTGTGTGCTCTAGGAATTAAAGAGTATGTTTAACCCCAATAAAGAGCTATAGAGACTCGAACCCAAACCAATCCCATGTTGGTCACTAACAGAGTTACAGAGGTAACCAAAGATATACTTTTATTTTTATCTTTATTTATTCATTTATTTTTGGCCAGACATTAACAAACCTCACAGAATAGCCTTTCACACATAACATAACATAGCAATTTCATTACAATCACATCAAAGAAGGAATGAACCCCAACTAAATACAACCCAACATCAAATAACATGCCCAAAACAAGTAAAAGATAGCAACATTTATTTGTAAACGCACTTAAACATTTATTCTCAATTCCTCATTTCAGCATCAATCAACCTTTATTCATGGACTTCAATTTGATCATCTCAAACCTCTTATGCTCACGTTTGATAAACTCATCAGCTTCAGCATCAATGTCTTCTTCTTCAATGACTTTCTCATTACGATCTCTACCATACTCAATCGCACGCTGATCGTAGTCCACCACCATAGCCTTCTTGTGATGAGCCTCTGGCCTAACTCGTGCCTCATCAATGTGGGATGTCGTGTAAATGTTTGGATACGGAGGAGCCTCAATAAACCTTCGTGGCATGAAATCATACGTTGACACATGCACCTGGTAATTTTCTGTAGCATTCGCATGGTGGTGATGATGATGACGACGATGATGCTCTGAGCTTCTGTGATTCATTTTCTTTGGAGAAAAAATCACCGCACGGTTTAAGGCTATACTAGGATTGATTGTTGTTGATGTTTGTGAAATTTGTTTTTCGACAACATTTATAGGCTAAAGTTTTTGAAAAATGATAATGTAGAATCTGATTCCTTCTCTTTCTTGCCATAATAAACTATATTTTATGTTTGGATTAATTGTATGGTTCTAAACCTCAACAAGACAGGAGATATAAGAGGACCAAGTTTCACCCCAAGATGGAATAAGATTATCAAATGATGAATCTTTAAAGCACTTGTAACTTTATTCTTTGATGAATTTTCAAATAATAAGCTTTTCAAGTTTTTCCCCATGTGTGACATTTATTAGTCAAAAAAGGTATGTAATTTCATTTTTTAATTTTGTGCAAAATTTTCCTTTTCAAAATTAGTGTAGCTAGTTGTTCTGTAAATAAGAGAAATTGTGGGTAGAGAAACCTAATAAGGAAGAAGCATGATGAACCCAAAAAAATAAATAAAATAAAATAAAATAAGAAAAGAAGCATGCTTCTCCAGTTTTGCGACTGACCATATTTCTTGAGCCACACCAACATTATAGAATTTTGACTCTAGTTAAACCCAATCCAGAACTAGTATGATTTTGGAAATTAAATTTAGAGTTTCAAGACAGTAATGCTACACGAATAAAAAAGTGTGCCCAAAAAAAAAAATGCACATTTAGAATGAACTTTGACAGCACCTTAATTTGTTTATGTAATTTTTTTCTTTTCTTTTCATGTCTCATTATTGCTTCAAGATTTATGTATATAGAATTACCTGTCTTTTTTTAATTTTATTTATTTATTTTTGTGTGTGTAAATAAAATTACCTGCCCTTTTCACCTTTATGTAAATTCTTTCTCCTCTTTTATTTTTTATATATTTTTTATTTTAAAATAAATTTGAATATCATTTGAAGGAAAACATGTGGAAAGTGTAGCATCAATAAAGAAGAAACATGCAAGGAATATCATTTGAGTGCTAGGCAATTCGATCCCTAATATGCTTAGACCAAATTTAATGTCCCAGGACGCCATTGTTGAATTCTGGCTCTAGCTTTGACTTGTACTCTTAAAAAGGGTACAATCAAAGTTATAATTCGGAAAAGATACTTTACACAAAATATATACAAAACTTATCATCAGAATAATAGAAATGACATTTATATAATTAACAGTTAACTCAATGACTTTTCATTGTTGGCACATCTGGTGTCACATTATTCTGTACAAGTATTTTGCGTGTGTGTTTGTTTTTTGTTTTTTCCTTCTATTTTTATAGCATAACTTTATAATTTTTTGTGATCAAAATGATGAATATGTGTAATGTGTATTTTGTCAATTCGGTATAAAAGTTACGAATGTTGAATTTATGATGTATACTTTATAATGAAAGTTATATTTTTGTAGTGAGAAGAATTATATTATATTATAGTTTATGTTATAACATTTTGTTATATTTCTTGATATATTTATTTTGCTAATCAATAGGAGATTAATTATAAAGATAAAAATAATTACATTAGACATGACAATTATAGTCTAACAAGGCGTATTTACAAGCCCAAGTCCAACTACAATCACAAAGAAAACCACCAAACCAAACAACAACTCAGTGTAACCCTTATAATAAGGAAGAAATAAAGATATTAAACTTCTATCCATAAGATTTATACCCTTAATCTCACGTCACAAATCAATGCTACATAACTATTAAATCAAGGCCCTTAATAAAAATGTACTATTTTAAGAATTTATATCGTAACATCTCCTCTCTAGTTAAGCCTAAACTAGGTAGGGTCGGTATGATTCCAAAAATAAGGGCCAGGGGTTGAAGAAAGATCTAGGATTACCTAGTCTTTTGACCTTTTAAATTGATTCTTTCTTTTGTTAACTTATTCTACCCTTCCAGTGGGTTTTGCACCTTTATTTTCTTTTCTTTATAAAATTTGAAATACCATGTGATGGAAAACATGCCATAAATGTATTATCAAATGATAAAATTGTTTAAGTAATATCTAGCATGCATATATTGAATAGCTTTAAATATACTGTCCTACTTACTATCTAACATTTAAGCTTTTAAAACAATGGTCGAATTTTTTTCATATTATAATCTCAATATGGGAACTTAAAAGGCTTATAAGACATGCTATAGAAGTCTCGTTTTATGAAAAAAATTAAGTTAATTCAATGATTGTAATTTTTTTATTTTATAGTATTTGTCTATAAAAAAATAGATAATCTATTTTAAAAATATATTTGTCGTTCATTTTTGGAAAACAAATGCAATAAAATGAAAACGTTACGATTATTAGATCAATCTAATTTTTTTATCATGGATAATATATATCGAGGGTCCTATAAAATAAATGATTAGAATAATCAAAACAGGACCTATGGTAAACTTTATTGGTCCCTCAAGTTCTTTCATGTTGAGGTCTCAAATCACTTGTGAATTAAATAGGCATAATGGGAGAACTCAAGACTTGTTTGTGAAAAAAAGTCTTGGATAACTTGATATACCACATAAAACTCAAGGCAAAATTAACATTTGTGAATGATGCCAACCTCTTGAAAATGTTGAAAACAGAAAAACACAATATATCTATCAAGGCTATAAGTTTAGTACCCTAAGATTTAGAGTTCATGTTTACCTATCAAACTATTTTTTAAAAAATCAATTAGATCTCTGTCTTTTTAATTATATCAATTTTAAACTTAAACTATTTTAGTTTGGACGAATGTGATCCCTGATGTCATCTACCATCTATAATTAAATGAAATCTTCATTCTACCTTTTAAACTATCGTGAACAAGGTACAACCACCATACACAGGCCTAAGTTCTCATCCTTCCAACATTAACCACCATTGGCATAACACAATGGGCCAACTGAAATTAGAGATAGAATACATGAATAACCCACTAAAAAAGGGCCCTTCTTATATCACCAAGCTCAGGGCCGGCCCAACCCGTATAAAGGCCTAAAGTAAGAGGCCTTTTATATTTCAATGATATTTATTATTTATTAGTTTTTGTATCTTAACTTTGCATGTAAATTTTATTTTTCTATTATTGGAAATAAATTTTGATAATTTATTTACAACCTTTACTAATTAGTACATCTCATGCACTCGATTACCTTTTTTTTCTTCTTTTCTTCTTCTACTTCTTTCTACTTTAATCTCCTCAATTTTGTGTTTATTGCGGGCCACACAGTTTGAGTAATTGATACACTCTGATACAGGTCCCGTTTGGGGACTTACTTTTTTAGCCAATTAGCCAAAAAGTTACTAAATTAGTCAAAAATCCAACAATTTATACAAAAAAGTTAAAGATTCACTTTTCTCTCTACTTTTTGCATATCTTTTCGTAATTAGTCAAAAAGTCATCCCAAACATACAAGTTTTTTTTACCTACCATTTTAGCCAAATAACTAAAAAATTACTAAATTAGCCTGTTCCCAAACGAGACCACACTGGCACAGTTTAGGAGAAAAGTAAAAGGAGTGTATTGGAATTGTGAAGCTCTCAATATTTATTGATTGATAACAAGCCTTTATATAGACTTTACATCAGTCTTGCAGAAGCACACTTCCTCAACTAACATTAGCACTAACCACAACTCCTATAAAATAAGATAACAAATAAAACATTTTCTCAGCCATGAATCAAGTAACTGAATTCCTAAAGACTTGGGTTGTATTTGGTAGAGCTTTGTAACTATGATTTGAGAGTATGAGTTATATTTTGAGTTTGTGAGGTTTGAAATTATGATTTGAGTGTGGAAAATTTGTTTGGTAAGAAAATAGTTTTGAAAAGAGTGAGGAATTGTTGATGTGACATTTGATATTCGATACAAAAATTTACAACTCATAACCAAACATACAACTCAAAATTATTTTAAAACACATAATTTTTTTTTAAAAAATTAGAAAATATTTTTTTCGAATATATAAAAATTAGCATATCAATTGCAAAAAAAAAAAAAAACTCTTTCTCTGTCTCTCTATCTCTTTTCTCTATTCGTCTCTCACTCATCTCTCTCTCTCACCACCCATCTTCTCTACCACATTTACCACTACTGCAAATGCCATTCAACTACCACCACTCTTCTCTTTCTCTATTTCACTCATCACTCTTCTTTCTCTGTCTATTTGTCTATCTGTCTGTTTGTCTGTCTATCTGTGTGTCTTTCGTTCATCTTTCTTCTTTCTATCTCTTTCATTTGTCTTCTCTTTATGTCTCTCTCGCTCATCTCTCTTCTCTCTATCTCTCTCATCTCTTTTCTCTCTCTGTCTCTCTCGCTCATCTCTTTTTTCTCTCTTTGTCTCTCTCGATCATCTCTCTTCTCTCTATCTCTCTATTTTTCTATTCTCTCTCTCGTTCATCTCTTTTCGCTCTCTTTCTATATGTCTCTCTCATCTCTTGTTTCTCTCTATTTTTCTATATGTCTCTCTCTATCTCTTTCTCTCTTTGTCTCTCTATATCTCTTTCTCTCTTTATCTCTCTCTCACTTATCACTCTTCTCTCTTTCTTTCTCTCTCCGTGTTTGTTTGTTTGTCTCTCACTCTTATGTTTCTCTCTCTTTCTCTCCATGTGTCTGTCTGTCTGTTTGTCTCACTCTCCCATTGTGTTCACATTGCTCACTCTCTCTCTCATCTCTTCTCTATTTACTAAGCTCTCCACTACAAGAAAATGCACTTTTAACAACCACTTTGTCTCTCTCTCTCGCTCATCACTCTGTCTCTGTCTCTCTCTCTTTCTCTCCTCTATCTGTCTCTCACTCATCTCTCTCTCTCACCACTCATCTTTTTTACCAACTTCACCTCTACGACTACCATTACTACTACCATTGCCACCACTCCACTACCACCACTACCACTACTGCCATTACTACTACCATTACCTCTCCTTCACCCCTGCCACTCTATCTATTCTACCACTACCACAACTTTACCACTAATCTCCTTTGCTATCACCACCACCACCACCATCATCTCTTATCCACTACCTTCACCACTACTGCCGCTCTCTCTTCTCTACCACAAAAAATTAGTTTATGATTTTTAATAACAAAAAAAAAAAAAAATGGGCCGCAGAAAAATATCGATCCACTACAAGAAAATGCACTTTTAGCGACCACTTTGTCTCTCTGTTGCTTATCACTTTGTCTCTCTCTCTCTCTCTCTCTCTCTCTCTCCTCTATCTGTCTCTTACTTATTTCTCTCTCTCACCACCCATCTCCTCCACCACCTTCACCACTACTGCAAACACTATTCCACCACCACCATTACTTCTACTGTCGCCACTTCACCTTTACGACTACCATTACTACTACTATCGCCACCGCTCCACTACCACCACTACCACTACTGCCACTACTACTACCATTACCTCTCTTTCACCCCTGCCACTCCATTTACACTACCACTACCACAACTTCACCACTAATTTCTTTCGCCATCACCATCACCACCACCACCACCATCATCTCTTATCCACCACTTTCATCACTATTGCTGCTCCCTCTTCTCTACCACAAAAAATTAGTTCATGATTTTTAATAACCAAAAAAAATGGGCCGTAGAAAAATATTTTTCATTGATCACAGAAAATTAACTTTTATTTTAGTGGAAAATATTTTTCATTAAAAAATATATTATCCCTACTTCTACAAAATAAAAAATAATAATATTTTTTTTTCATTAAAATAAAAATGAAACAAATAAATTTTCAATCTTAATAACTAAAAAAAAAAATTAAAAAAAAAATTCATTAACTACAAAAAATATATATATTTTAACAAAAAATAAATATATTTAATTATTTTTTTTATTTTTATTTTTATTTTTTCATTCCTGTCCCTTTATTTTTTTCCATTTCCGCTCCCCCCTTTATTTTTTTTCCCATTCCCGCTTCCACACACACCCCTCCCCCAAAAAAAATCCCTAATCTCAAACCCAAACCAACCCAAAATCCCTAAAACCCTCACCCTTCTCTTCACCTTCACCCTTCTCGCTCTTGCTATCTCTCTCTCTCTCTCTCTGCGAGTGTACTGCAAAAAGCTTCGAAACCCTTGGAATCTCTCAAATCTCGAATCTCATTCACTCATATCTCTACAAGCTCTGCTCTGTGTGTATTGCTCTCTCGCTGCTCTGTTTCCTCCACCCCTAATCACTCATTTCCCCTACTCTTGATCTTCTCACCAAACTCCCTGACTCATCGACAATCTCATGGCTGAAGGCAAGCTTGATCTTCTCTCTTCCAAATCGTCTGATCGTCCGATCAATCTTAGGGATTTTGGAATACATGGTTTTAAAAAGTACTTTTAATAGCTATGACTTTTTCTGTTTCACAAATATTGGTGCTCTGTACATGAATATGCAACTTTGTGTTATTATGTTATTTCTATACTTCATATATTATTATTCTGAACTGGTAGTTTGGTAGTGAATCAGGGGCAAGCATTAGCGAAGATTAATATTGGAGATGTTTTGGATTCTGATGGTAATTGTGCAGGTGTTGTAAGTGCATTTGAAGAGGGTTATGGGTAAGAGTCTTCATTCTTGGATCCTATATTCTATTTATTGCATTTGTTTTGTGGAATTTAAAATATTTTTTATATTTTTGGATGGAGAAATATGCCATGTGCTGGCTGCTAGAATTCATTTGTTAATGGACCTTATGATATTCTGAGCATTAATAGAGTTTTTATTTTGTTTTATTTTATTTTTTGTGATATTAAAGAAAGACGTTGAAGTCCATTTCAATTGCAAGAGAAGTACGTCCTTGAGATAAATGCACAGTATGCCTTCTTTAATTGTTCACGTTTACTTTGGGCCTTATACTTTGTGAAATCTAGTTTTGTCCAAAGAGAAATGCATAGTATGCTTTAAGCATGCATTTTGTATGTAGTTGGGTTCTTATCTGTATGCTTTTGTCTCTATAAAAGATGTCATTTTCTTGTTTTTTTTCTTATTCGTCATTTAACTCGTCTTATTATCATACTTTCCTTTTTGGACAAATAATGATTTGGTTTGGGGCTTCTCTTGTTCATCAAGTGTAATAGATCTGGAACTTTTCATTGCCCTCTGGTCTGTCACTGCACTTTTTTCTTCTTTTTTTTTCTTTTTTTCTTTATGATTTCTTGAATGGAGAAACTTGATCAGCCTGACTTCCCCCAAGTTCCTAATCATTGACCCATCTCCTTTTTGGTTAATGGGGAATAAAGAAATGAATGAATTTTCTTTTCAAAAAAATATAGAAAATACACCTATCAAAGCAAAGGTGACTGATGAGTCTAGTAGGTGGATGTGACTAACTTGTCTACCTAGCTTCTTGTACTTGAAGAAATTTACTGGTCTGCCCTGTTGATATTGCTCTTTGTGTACCATATTGGAAAAGATCCAGGTAAGAGATGCATTTCCTCAAGTATAAAAAAGTTTAATCTGCTTCATGCGGTATTTTCCCTTATATTCCTTGATCACTCAATATTCAATCAGATCCAGATGTTTTGTTTGGATGTATAAGTGTCATTATGTAGTCACATGTTTAGTAATTCTTAAACCTTCTCTTTTGTGTTTCACATTAATATACAGAAATTCCGTAATTATATTTTGATTTCTTTTTGGCCACAAATAACTCTCATGTACCTTGCATCGGTGTTTCATCCTTTTTCCCAGCTGGTGTTTTTTTGTGTGTTAGCCAGGTGAAAGGCTTTCTTGACTATAAATAGATTAGTAATAAGGTATTAAGGAACTACTAAAACCACTATTCCCGTTTTTGGGCTATAAGACTCTTAGCTTCCAATGAGCTACGCGCATAAGCTTTTTTTACTACAAAAATGATTCCAATGTTCACATGTCCTGAAATGAAGTATTCTCAGCTTTAATGATCAATGGAATATGACCTAAGATAAGATGCAGGACTTGCACGATTAAACATTTTGCAGAAAGAGGAACTATGGTTATATCATTTTGTTGATTTTTTAGTAGATCACTTTTGCTTGAAGATACCTCATTTAGGTAATTCCTTGTCAAGAAGTCACTGCTCATTTGTTTTTGCTGTGTAATGGAAAAGGATAACTTGCAATCCTTGTATGGTTTTTCCTTTTATTTTTCTCATTGAGAAACTGTGTCAGTGGTCTGTGTATATGCAAGTGTGCTTGCATGCTTTTATAGGTGTTTCACCATATTAAACTTAACATTGATATTAATGGTTACTCCACTATCGTGCTTTATGATTAAATGCATGTTGTTCTGCAGGCATATAAAGATTGGATCTTGAGGACAATTGACGAGACTTGGAATTTATTCCACAAAAAATTTACTGCTTTGTGGGACAAACACAAGGATGGCTCTGGTGAGGCTTATCTTCCAGCAATTTATAACAACCCTCAACTTCAGCTGCTTGTAAAACAGAAATTCATGAAAGATTTGTTCCATGACACTCTTGGTTTTGGTGCTGCCAAAATGATAAGGTGAGATAGTGATTTCCTTCTCTGCTTACTAGAATTTATGTACCCTCTTTCTTTATCCCTGCTATTCCTGTGTTTTTTTTTTCTTTTCATTTGCCAAAATTCCTTTGTGATGCACCATTTCCTATTTGCATGGACCAGGTTTTAAAGATTTGTAACAAACCTTGATCATAGGAATGCCAAGAAAATATAAGTTATAATTTTTCATGTGATCATCCATTTTATTTCTATTATTTCATTAACATCTGTTTACTGGTGTTCGTTTTGTTCACTCATACATATGCTTGGTGGACTTGGTTATATTTGCTGAATAAAATTCTTGAAGTGTGTAGAATATCTGCATTTGAAACTTATTTTTGTGACCTTAAGATTACTCATTCACTTCTAAGCACCTCCTTTTATGGACGCAACCTTAATTGTCAAATCGAGATTTGTATCATGAATCGAAATGACCTTGTACCGAATCGCGAATCGAATCGAATCGAATCGTGAATCGTAAAGGTATAAAATTAACAAATCTATATGACACCAGTATAGATTCTTTACTGTACAGGTATAAAATTAACAAATCTATATGACACCAGTATAGATTCTTTACTGTACAGGTATAAAATTAACAAATCTATATGACACCAGTATAGATTCTTTACTGTACAGGTATAAAATTAACAAATCTATATGACACCAGTATAGATTCTTTACTGTACAGGTATAAAATTAACAAATCTATATGACACCAGTATAGATTCTTTACTGTACAGGTATAAAATTAACAAATCTATATGACTTCTTGATATAGATTAGAGGCATACTGGATAAAATTCTACGTAACTCTCTTATGTATACCATATTGTCACAGATGTGTGCACATGTGCACGTGTTCAAAATGCGCAGACAATCTGGTCCAAGGAAGAGTAAAGTGTCCATTGTGCCTAGCACCTGTAATTGAGACGATACGTGCCTATTCTATCCAATAATAATAACCAAGAAAATAATATGATATGTGCCTATCCTTATTAGTTACTCCCCAACTCCATCCAGGCAATATAAATAAATTTTACCTTTTTTTTTTTGGATTTGTTTTACAATAAGTACATGTGATTTGCTTAATTTATGAATGGAATACCAGATGGCATACCGGAATACCAGATGACAATAAGTACTTGACAGCATTTGCAATGTACTATAATTGTGTTTTGGTGTTTGATTATCTAAACGTTGATTGATGAAACTAACCTTAAAATCTTACTATACATGTTCTTATTATCATGGGGATTTATGTATTAGCTTTTATCTCTTCATGATTTTGATGGTATTTATTGCTTTGTTCTAGATTTTTGTACGGAAAAGAAATAAACATTCTCGTATAATCCTATTGATCAAGTCTGCGCTCCTCCGTCCGACGTCGCTTTACTCCCTGAAAACACAAACGTGAGCTAGCCGGCGGGTGTGTGCCGGAAACCCCTCCGATGCCTAAGTCAGAAAAGCAGACAAATAGACAAGAAGCTCTGTGAATTCGAGAATCAAAGTTGTGTTACCTCTCCAAAGGTGATGTTTGTGAGCTTTTATAGGTTTCGTGTGGCACAATCCTAGTAGGACTTCTACTCCTCCATGCAGAGTCCTTCTAGGATTCATACTCTTGAAGGATAATGCTTATCCTTCAACAACCCCCTCACTGCTTAAACCAAGTGAGATGGTTTTACCATGGCACGACCGAAGTAAGCATGGCCCTACTTAGCCGAGCTATAATTAGTTTGGTTCTCTGTCCTTTGTTCCTCTTCCACTTACCAGGGTATGCCCAAAACCGAACTATCTTTTTACCAAGGTATAGATCGATCTAGTTTAGCTGCGCCATGACCAGTATACATTCAAAGCATCCTTCAACCGAGCTAATCACCAAGAGTCCTTCGGACCAGTCTAACTTCTGGCCTTGAGACCGGACTAAATTTAAGCCTCTTCAAGACCGGAGTAACTTTTTGGCCTTTTTACTCACCCTTTACACCGAGGCCCATAACAACCCAGCTCGGCCCAATTCGCATATAAATTACCCTCTCAATTGCCCCTTAATTCCATCCGCATAGCATGATAGGGATTACTTGTTTATCAGCCGAGCTAAACTACCTTTTAGCCTCTCCAGCCGAGCTAAAACCTTCTAGCCTATCCAGCCGAGCTAATTACACACCGGGCTCCGCTTGTCCGGTCAAAATGTCTCTTCAATCACAACATCTAAATCGATTCCCATTCTAACGACACGTGGCAGGTTGCTATTGGCCATCCACAGCTGTAACGCCGCCCTCGTACTTCGTAATATTCGAACAGTTCCCGCCTCCAGCTCTTTCACCAACACAAACTCTTTTGCATTTCAAAATCACTCACCATACTATTCAACTTCTCTCTCTGAACCTCCATTGCTCTTCAACCTCTGAGCTCGTGTTCTCCATTGCTGCTGCTCTCATCTCCAGTTCTTGCCTCTTCATCTGGTAAGCACTGCACCTCTATCCTGCTTTTCTTGTTTTTGTACTTTGTTTTGTGTGTTTTTGCAAAACACATTTTTTTCCATTTGCTTTGCTTCTTCTGAAAACACTATGTTAGTATAATCCTCAGGTATTCATGAAATAACCTGTAAAACACTGCTTTTGATCCAAAATTACACATAACCGAACTAGTAAACTGTTTGTAGTTTGATGCCAGTGAGACCAGACTATACAACCGAACTAACACTCTTACCAGTAGTTTCAATAAGTCAAACCTTTTGTTTTATCATAGCCGAGATAAGAAACCGAACTAATTCTGTAATCAGTGTACTGGGAAAACCTCAATTTCGACCGAACTACGACTTTGGGGCTAAACCAGCTTTCTAAGTTTTTAGACCGAACTCAGAAAGCTGCCCCCTAGGAGCTCAACCGGTCTAACAGAACCTCCCCTCAACCGAGATATCAATCACCTTGTTGGAACCGAGATAGATCTTGTAACATCCTACATAGCCGAAGTAGGTCTTTTATTTTCTTTGCTTTTTTTTTCTTTGTAGCACGGTCCAACGATCTGTGCTTAACACCTTTGTTTTCCACTTTGCAGACTTAGGTTTCCCAGGCACTCTGAGCGCTCAGCCGAGCTACTGAGCACAATTTTGCCACCGATCTAATTTATTCATAACTTATAAAATAAATGGGGAAGTATAGATTTTTAGTAAATACTCCGGGTGGTCTAGCCGAATTCCGAAAGGATTACAATATACCCGACGACGTCCAACTCACTTTAGCCGAACAAGATGTTGTACCATGGGGCAAAGAAGGCTTTGTACCCTTTACCCTTCTTTCAATAATAGAAACCGGGCTAAGATTTCCAGTCCAACCCCTAATTTGTGAATTCCTTAGGTAAACCAGACTATACCCAACCCAGCTTTCCACTAACTCCTACCGTATAATAATGGGTATAGCCGAACTAAACCGCCAAGCAGGCATTAACCTCGGTCTAGCCGAAATCTTCCACCAGTATTCCATAGGTTCAAAGGAAGACGGCTGGGTGTACTATCTTAGAATACGCCGTCGACGTGAGAAAATAATAAAAAACACACCGGATAAAGACTTGAATGATGACGATTTTTTCTAGGTGTGTGGGAACTTTGAGGATCACCAAGCCCAGATTCCTGGCCGAAGTATTAATTGGAAAAAAGGAACACCTGGTATAATTACTTTGGTTTCCTTGTCTGCTTTGTTTTATTTTGGTTTCCTATTCTGCAGCCGAGCTAACAGTGTCTTTTTCTACAAATTCAGCCCATCTGCAATCACTTTACAGCTACCCCAATCTAGGCATTCTTTGCTCCGCACTACGGTATCCAGAACGGAGTTGGGCCAAGCTGTTAAGTTTTGAACCGACATACAGATACAGCGGCCACCGAAAAGCAAGAGTGATCGACTTTCTGCTAAAGGAGGCCCTCGAACCGGACCCAACCTTGCCACAAATTAGACTAATCCCACTGACCGCTGAAGAAGAAATGGCCAAGAGAAACAGAGTCAGGGCCCTCTTGACCGAGACAAACAGGGCCGAGGTACCACCACCAAACCAAACACAAGAAGCCATGGTGGCCCTACCATCCCAACAACCTTCATCATCTCGGGCAAATAAGCGTGCCCGGACTAGCCAAACCGAAAGCGCCTTGTGGACGAAGATGAGACCATTCTTCCGCCACCAAGCCTTCTACCGAGCCCTCAGCCGGAGCGATCCGACCGATCTAGCTCTTCCAAGTGGGCACCCAAGCTCACTTTCCAGAACCGAGATATCCTGACTCGGTGGTCGCAGAGAAGGATCGCGTACTGGCCTTCAATCTGGCCAAGAGTGTGTGTCTTCCAAAAGACATGGAGCACCACCACAATCAACTGAATACCGAACTGAAGTCCATCCGGTCTTCAACGAAATCAATGATTCTGGTAAGTAGCTTTTTTCGATCTTTCTAATTCTTCCAAGTTTCAGTTCGGCTAAAAAAGAAACAATTCTTTTGCAGGCCATTCAGAAAAACAATATCACTCACAGGCGAGTGTTGGAGCTAAGGAAAACAACTAGGCAAGCCATGGCGGAAGCCGAAGCCAAGACTGCCGAACTAAATCAAACCCAACAGAGGACGGCCAAGCTGGAGGCCGAGATAACTCGTCTAACCGGACTAGTTACCTTGGCTAATACCGACAAACAAAGAGCGCTAACCGAGATGAAAGACAAGTATTTACAGGAACTGGCGAAACTTGAGGGTGTTAAGGACGCCGAAATAAACGTTTTGAAGAAGAAAGCTGAAGATGTCGAGCAGAAGGGCTTCAAGGCAGGTGAAGCTGCATACATCCAGCAGTGTGAAGCTGCGAAGGACTTGTTCTTCAAGTGCGGCTGGAGGGGTGCCGTGGAGCAGCTCGGTTGCGGTCCCGACATCGAGGTCTACAATGCTCCTTAGTATTTTATTCCGGCCTCACTGGCGGAGTATGCAGCCGATCTTCAAAAGCAATTCCTTGAAGCGTCTGACGACGACGATGAAGAGAATGAGCCAACTGACACTCCGGTTGACAATGTTCCAACTAACCAATTAGTTCGGGCGGAGCCTGCGGTAGAAGGTTTGACCATTGAGCAACCTGCTGAAACCGAGCGCCAGGGCCGAGACCGAGCTCCCAACTCAGACTGTAATTCCGTCTGAAACCGGATTTCGGGTTGATGCCGAGCTGGATGTCGAAATAGATGACCTTTTTAGCTGATTTTGTATTTTTTCTTTTTCTTGTTTTTTGCTTCGACTTGTAACCGGACTGGGAGCCCCTCCCTTGTAATCACTTTGAACTTGATTAATGAGAATCATCTTCTTTTGCACTAACTGTTATTCCGGTTTAAATACTTTATTCTGGTCCTAGCTTATCAATCTGACTAGGCTCTTGCCCACCACTCTTTAACTGATATAAATACTGTGGCTGAAGAGTACAAAGAGTTGGTTTAATCCCGCCAACCACTTCTTCAGCCCAAACCCTTATTTCGGCTGAAGAGTAATAAGAGTTGGTTCAGCCAACCACTCTTCAGTCATATCCTTACTTCGGCTGAAGAGTAATAAAAGTTGGTTTAATCCAGCCAACCACTCTTCAGCCATACCCTTACTTCGGCTGAAGGGTAACAAGAGTTGGTTCAATCCAGCCAACCACGTCTTCAGCCATACCCTTACTTTGGCTGAAGAGTAACAAAAGTTGGTTTAATCCAGCCAACCTCTAAGTTTTTCCAACCAACTTAGAATAGAATGTTTGGTTATTCCGACCAAACGTCCTGCAGCCTGGATTCTTATCCTAGGCTTAGGAGGGGTGTTGGTTTAATCCAGCCAACCTCTAAGTTAGTTTTTTCCAACCAACTTAGAATAACATGTTTGGTTATTCCGACCAAACGTCCTGCAGCCTGGATCCTTATCTTGGGCTTAGGAAGGGTGTTGGTTTTTCCAGCCAACCTTTAGATTGGTTTTTCCAGCCAACCTAAAGTAAAGTGTTTGGTTATTCCGACCAAACGTCCTGTAGCCTGGATCCTTATCCTGGGCTTAGGAAAGGTGTTGGTTTAATCCAGCCAACCTCTAAGTTGGTTTTTTCAGCCAGCTTAGAATAAAATGTTTGCAATGTTCCTAACTTCACTAAAACTAACTTTTACAGAAAACAACTATGCTGAAAAGAATCGACTTGTTTTATTGAGGAAAGAGAAAATTACACATGTTTGTAAGGGGAACGCTAAAAATAAAATAATTTGAGATTGGCGGTGTTCCATGGCCTAGGGATTTCTTTGCCGTCCTTGTCTTCTAGGTGGTATGCCCCTTTGCCTACTAACCCAACCACTTTGTAAGGACCTTCCCAATTAGGCCCTAGCTTGCCATCTCCTGGCACCAGGGTGTTTTCCATTACTTTGCGCAGCACCCAATCTCCGATTTTGAATTGCCTTAGGTGCACTGTTTTGTTGTATTTCCTGAATAACTCTTGTTGATATGAGGCAATGTGGACTAGTGTTTTTTCTCTTCTTTCTTCGGCGAGGTCGAGCTCCAATGCTATGGCTTCTCCATTCAGGTCTGGATCAAAGTTTTCGCTTCGAATTGTGGGGAGGCCAACTTCTAGTGGGATTACTGCTTCCATGCCGTAGGCTAAGGAGAATGGTGTTTCTCCTGTTGATCGTCGAGGTGTGGTGCGGTAAGCCCATAAAACATGAGGAAGTTCCTCCGCCCACTTGCCTTTTGCCTTCTCTAACCTTTTCTTCAGTCCATCCAAGACAACCTTGTTTGATGCTTCTGCTTGGCCATTTGCTTGAGGATATGCTGGTGTAGAATTGTAGAACTCTATCTTGTACTCTTCACAAAAGTCTCTGAAGATTCTGCCGTCGAACTGAGTGCCGTTGTCTGAGATTAGGGCTTTTGGTATGCCAAACTAAGTGATGATATTCTGCCAGACGAACTTCTTTACATCTTTTTCCTTGATTGATGTCAATGCTTCTGCTTCCACCCACTTTGTGAAGTAGTCTATTGCTGTGAGAAAGAACTTCCTGTTGCCGGGTACTGTTGGAAGTGGTCCTACTATGTCCAAGCCCCACATTGCGAAAGGCCATGGGCTAGTCAATGGTAGGAGTTCTCTAGCTGGTTGATGTATTTGGTGTGCGAATTTTTGGCATTTCTTGCACTTCTTCACATATTTCTCTGAGTCTGCCTGCATGTATGGCCACCAGTATCCTTGCGAAATGGCCCTGTAAGCTAATGATCTTCCTCCTTGGTGGCTTCCGCACACCCCCTCATGTATTTCGAACAAGAATGCTTCTACTTTACTGGGGTGGACACACTTTAGATAAGGTCCTGAGAAGGATTTTTTGTACAATGCCATAGATGGGAAGAGCCAAAATCGCTGCGACTTTGCTCTAATTTTGTTGGCTTCTTTCTTTTCTTCCGGTAAGACGCCATCTTTTAAGAACAGTATGATGGGATCCATCCATGAGGGGCTTAGCTCGGCACAACATACCTCTTCTGCTTCGGGGTCTTCAATGCTTGGTCTTGGTAAGTAGTCGGTGAGCAACGGATGAGGGATGGAAGTATCTGCCATTGAAGCAAAGCCTGCTAGTTCGTCTGCTCTGCTATTTTCCTCCATGCCAATCTGTTCTATCCTCACTACTTCAAATTTCTTGATCTCTATTCTGACTAATTCTTGGTACTTGGCCATCCTATCATCCTTTGCTTCATAGTCGCCAGAAATTTGGTTTACCACCAACTGTGAGTCGCTGTAGACCATTAGTTCGGTGGCCTTCATGTAGAATGCTGTTTTGAGTCCTGCAAGAAGTGCTTCATACTCTGCTTCGTTGTTTGATGCTGGAAAGCCAAGGTTGATTGCTTGCTCCACAACCAGGCCGTCTGGTAAGATGAGGACTATGCCAAGTCCTGCACCATGCCGGTTGGATGCTCCATCCATAAGAGCTTCCACATCTCTCCAACGAACAATTTTCAGCAAGTGGAGGGGTCAGATGATGTCGTGGGGTCAAGAATGTTGCTGGTGTTTTCTTCAAGGTCCACGCTTGCGGTCTGCCCCTCGCTATCTGATTGTACCAAGTCTTTATTTGTTGGTGAGTTTTGGTTTGGTATAGCTTGGTTTGCTTCTTCCTTGTTATCTTTAGTCTGGTCTGCCATGGGATCTGATTGAATATCCTGCACCAGGGGTTGCGCTATTCCGGCGTCAATTTCTATTCCTGGTTTGGTTGTATCAGTTAGGTCGACTGGGCAGATATGATGACTTTCTGGGGTGAATTCTGCGACAAAGTCTGCCAAAGCTTGGGCCTTTATCGCGGTCCTGGGTTGGAACTTGATGTCGAATTGTCCCAACTCAACTGCCCATTTCAAGATTCGCCCAGAAAAGTTTGCCCTCTCAAACAGAGCTTTTAATGGGAAAGCTGTGAGGACAACTATGGTGTGGGTGTGAAAGTAGTGCGACAACTTCCTTGAGGCCATCATCAAGGCCAACGCCAGTTTTTCCAGTGGCAAATACCTTGTTTCGGCTCCCAGCAATGTCTTGCTGACATAATAGATGGGCAGATGTTGAATTCCTTTCGCACGGACCAACACTGCGCTAATTGCGTACTGAGAGACTGCCAGGTACAAGAAGAGTTCTTCTCCAGGTATTGGGGTGACCAGCAATGGTGGAGAAGACATGTATTCTTTCAAGCTTTCCAGAGCTTGGTCGCATTCTTCATCCCATTCGAACTTGGCTTTTAGTGCATGGAAGAATGGTTGTAGTCTGTCCGATGACCGGCTTATGAACCGATTGAGCGCAGCTGCCATGCCGATGAGATGCTGCACTTCTTTTACTGAGTTTGGTCTCTCCAAATCCTGGATTGCTTTGATCTGGGAGGGGTCTGCTTCTATACCCCGGTTGGTCACAAGGAAGCCCAGGAATTTGCCAGATCCTACTCCGAACGCACACTTGGATGCATTGAGGCGCAACTTGTGTTTCTTTAGGATCTCAAACATCCCGCCTAGGTCCTTGAGATGGTCATTCTCATCCTTGCTCTTGACCACCATGTCGTCGATGTAAGCCTCCATTGTTCTGCCTAACAATGGTTCAAACATCTTGGTGACCATCCGTTGGAATGTTGCCCCTGCGTTCTTTAGGCCAAAGGGCATGACCTTGTAACAGTATAGTCCTCTTGGAGTTGTAAAGGATGTGACCTCCTAGTCTGGTTCATGCATGGCGATTTGATGGTAGCCTCTGTATGCATCCAGAAAGCTAAGTCAGTTGTGCCCCGCCGTTAGGTCGACCAGTTGATCTATCCGTGGTAAAGGAAAGCTGTCTTTCGGACATGCCTTGTTGACTGTTTTGTAGTCGACACAGACACGCCACTTGCCATTCTTCTTTAGCACCACAACTGTGTTGGAGATCCATCTTGGGTAGTGCACCTCTCTGATTGCTTCTGTCTCCAGCAGGTTTCCTACTTCTTCAACCACTATCTCAGCATGGTGGAGTGCCGATCTATGGGTGCGTTGAATAATTGGTCTGGCAGATGGGTGGACATTGAGTTGGTGACAGATGAAGTTGGGATCAATGCCTGGCATGTCGTATGGTGTCCAGGCAAACACTTCGATATTAGAGGTTAAAAATTCCAAGACCTCTAATCTCTCAGTGCTGGACAACGATGAACCAAACAAAAAGAACTTATTCAGGTTCTTTTCATCTATTCTTACCTCTACCAAGTCTTCCACCACTTTCTGATTAGCTGCTTTGCCTACATCTGCGAACAGTTCATTGCTCTCAGGTTCTTCCACCGAATGAACGTATCCTTTGGCAGCGCAGCTGCCATTCACCCTGATAAAGCATTGCTTGGACATAATCTGATCTCCATAGACCTCTTCAATTACACCGGTGTTGTTGGGGAACCGCATTACTTGGTGGTAGGATGACGCCACCGATCGCATGGCATGCAGCCATGTCCTGCCCAAGATGATGTTATAAGTGGAGGGGACCTTTAATACCCAGAACTCCACTTGTTTCGTCACGCTTCCTGCCTTGACTGGGAGGATTATTTTGCCAATGGGCCATTTTGGCATGGAGTTAAATCCAATCAGGGGAGATACGACAGGTGCCAAGTCTTTATCTTGTAACTTCAACTGTTTAAAGGTGTCGTAGTACATTATTTCACATGAACTGCCTTGGTCTATCAAAATCTGCTTGACGTCAAAATCCTTGACTCGGAGAGTGACAACCAAGGCATCATTGTGAGGGAAATATATCCTTGCCAAGTCCTTATTCGAAAAAGACATGATGTTCGTGGCCTCTGTCTTCCCCTTCTTGATGGCAAGTTGGGCACTTTGTACCTCTCTTAAATGCTCAGCCTTTTTGATTGATCTTCTGAGCTCGCATACACGCTCAAGTTCGAAAACTCCATGTATCATATTGATAACGCCTTGAGGTGGGGCGTCGATTGGCATTCCGTTGGAGTTGTTATGGTCCTAGGGGGCTGGTTGGGCCCCTCCTTCAATGTATTTATCCAGGTGACTTGCTGCTACCAACTCCTCCAGGTGCTGTCTCAATGGCGTGCAATTTTCAGTGCGGTGTCCCTTTTCTTTGTGGAAGGTGCACCGTGATCTTTCGTCATAGTTCTTCTGAGCTTCCCCAAGCTTAGCTGGCCATCTGACGAAAGGCTCATCCCGTATTTCACTTAGAATTCGGTAGATCGGTTTCTTGAAGACCATGGTTATGGTAGTGCGGACTCTCAACCATCTTTTATCCTGGTCCTCTTCGTTGTCTCGTCTGCCTCGTCCGTTTTTGCTTGGACGGTCTACCGCGTTGACCTTTGCTGAGGCCTTCTTCTCTGGTACTGTGGTCGTGCCAAAGAAAGAAGAAAAAGTGCAAAATCAACTAAAAAGGTCATCTATTTCAGCATCCAACTCGGCATCAACCCGAAGCCCGGTTCAGACGGAATTACAGTCTGAATTGGGAGCTCGGTCTCGGCCTGGAGCTCGACCTCAGCTGGTTGCTCAATAGGCTCCACTCAAAGTGATTGGTTAGCTGGAACATTGTCAACCGGAGTGTTAGTTGGCTCATTCTCTTCATCGTCGTCATCAGATGCCTCAAGGAATTACTTCTGAAGATCGGCTGCATACTCCATCAGTGAGGCCGAAATGAAGTACTGAGGAGCGTTGTAGATCTCGGTGTCAGGACCACAACCGAGCTGCTCCGCAGCACCCCTCCAGCCGCACTTAAAGAACAAGTCCTTCGCAGCTTCACACTGCTGAATGTATGCAGCCTCGCCGGCCTTGAAGCCCTTCTTTTCGGCATCATCAGATTTCTTCTTCTGCTCTTGTATTTCGACGGCCTTAGAGCTTTCAAGCTTTGCTAGCTCCCACAGGTGCTTGTCTCTCATTTCGGTCAAAGCTCTTTGCTTGTCAGCGTTAGCCGACGTAACTAGTCTGGTTAGACGTGTTACCTCGGCCTCCAACTCGGTCATTTTTGCCTGGGATTTTTTCAGCTCGGTGGTCTTGGCTTCGGCTTCGGCCATGGCCTCCCTGGTAGTCCTCCTAAGCTCCAACACTCGCTTATGATCCGCAAATCGGATGATCTGGGCAACTCCGTCTGTTTGGATGATGTTTGGTGCGAGTGTGAGGGTCGGTAGGTACTTCCCTCTGTGTAAAACCTCAATGATCTCGTTCTCTCAGACCTGGAGTAACAAGTTCCGGAGGTTCTAGACTGAGTATCGTCTGTTCTGAGGCTTCTACTCTCTGCTTGTGATGGTGTGGGATGCCTTCCATGGTCTTCTGAGTGGCGAGGGGGCGTCTTGTTTTTTGCGTCCCTCTCCTGTCGCCACTCCTTTTCCCTTCATCTGGCGTTTCAAGGCCTCCATGTCCACTGCCATCTTCCTTATTAATTCGTCTTGCTCCTTCACGTGGTCCTCCAGAACTTGAGGATCAATCCTCCGCCTTTGCATGTCAGGACTTTGTGAATGAGAGTGACGGGGGCTGTTAGTCCGCCTTCCCCTAGTATCCCTCCTGGAGTTATGTCGTTGGGGCTCCAAGTCTGCCATGGGAGGGATAGAAGGTAGTCCATCGCGCCTTGCACCCCCATCTGGTGTTTGCCCGTCGATGGCGGACTGTGGTAAATCTTCATTGTGCGCCATTGTTCCTAAAGAGGTAAAGCTTGATCAAGAGGTTTTGTCCTGTCTGTTTTTTCCACAGACGGCGCCAATTGTATGGGAAAGAAATAAACCTTCTCGTATAATCCTGTTGATCAAGTCTGCGCTCCTCCGTCCGACGTCGCTTTACTCCCTGAAAACACAAACGTGAGCTAGCCAGCGAGTGTGTGCCGGAAACCCCTCCGATGCCTAAGTCAGAAAAGCAGACAAATAGACAAGAAGCTCTGTGAACTCGAGAATCAAAATTGTGTTACCTCTCTAAAGGTGATGTTTGTGAGCTTTTATAGGTTTCGTGTGGCACAATCCTAGTAGGACTTCTACTCCTCCATGCAGAGTCCTCCTAAGATTCATACTCCTGAAGGATAATGCTTATGCTTCAACACCCCCCTCACTGCTTAAACCAAGTGAGATGGTTTTACTATGGCCGAACTACCATACGACCGAAGTAAGCATGGCCCTACTTAGCCGAGCTATAATTAGTTTGGTTCTCTGTCCTTTGTTCCTCTTCCACTTACCAGGGTATGCCCAAAACCGAACTATCTTTTTACCAAGGTATAGATCGATCTAGTTTAGCTGCGCCATGACCGGTATACATTCAAAGCATCCTTCAACCAAGCTAATCACCAAGAGTCCTTCGGACCGGTCTAACTTCTGGCCTTGAGACCGGACTAAATTTAAGCCTCTTCAAGACCGGAGTAACTTTTTAGCCTTTTTACTCACCCTTCACACCAAGGCCCATAACAACCCAGCTCGGCCCAATTCGTATATAAATTAACCTCTCAATTTTCTTGAAAAAGATTATAATTTGCAACTGTTATCTATTTATTTGTAGGTCAAAAGGATAAATTTTGCGGAGGGGAAGATCTGATTCTAGAAGGAATTTGCAGCTTGATTTTTGAAATAGGCCCAAAATTGAAATCTTGTTGGAAAATTTTTTTTATTTTTATTTTTTGTAAGAGCATTTAAATATGCAAGTGTGCTAATTGGTGAATTTCAGATTTTATTTTATTTTTTTTAGGATTGGGGTGAATTTTATAATTTAAATATGCTTTTATGAACATGTACAGTTTAATTATTCTTTGTAAAATATTGAATTTGATGGTTTTATCAATTTTTATTTTTATTTTTATTTTCTATTATGATGTTTTTGTGCATGGAATGTAAATAACCAGCTCAGAGCATATTTTATATTAATTAAATTATGAAACTAAGTAAAAAGGTGGCGTTTTTGTTCAAAACACCACTATAAGTATCAGTGACGTTTATAAAACGCCTTATACCTATAGCGACGGCGTTTTGCCGTCGCAAAAAAGTAATTTTTTTGAAACGTAACGCCTTTAGCGACGGTATTTTTGCCGTCTCAAATACACTTTTAGCGACGGTATTTTTGCCGTCGCAAAAAACTCAGATTTTCATTCATTATTGGCGACAGAAATTTACCGTCGCAAAAAAGACATTTTCCCGTCGCAAAAACAACAGTGCCGTCGCTAAAACCCTTTTGCAACCGCCTTTGTTGCGACCCCCATTTGCCGTCACAAAAAGCCATTTTACCGTCGCAAAAACCTTTTGAGACGGCGTTTGGGGCATTTGCGACGGCATTTTACCGTCGCAAAAAACAATTTTTTTTGTAGTGTAGCTTTTAAACTACCGTGAACAAGGTACAACCACCATACACAGGCCTAAGTTCTCATCCTTCCAACATTAACCACCATTGGCATGACACAATGGGCCAACTGAAATTAGAGATAGAATACATGAATAACCCACTAAAAAAGGGCCCTTCTTATATCATCAAGCTCAGGGCCGGCCCAACCCGTATAAAGGCCTAAAGTAAGAGGCCTTTTTATATTTCAATGATATTTATTATTTATTAGTTTTTGTATCTTAACTTTGCATGTAAATTTTATTTTTCTATTATTGGAAATAAATTTTGATAATTTATTTACAACCTTTACTAATTAGTACATCTCATGCACTCGATTACCTTTTTTTTCTTCTTTTCTTCTTCTACTTCTTTCTACTTTAATCTCCTCAATTTTGTGTTTATTGCGGGCCACACAGCTTGAGTAATTGATACACTCTGATACACTGGCACAGTTTAGGAGAAAAGTAAAAGGAATGTATTGGAATTGTGAAGCTCTCAATATTTATTGATTGATAAAAAGCCTTTATATAGACTTTACATCAGTCTTGCAGAAGCACATCTCCTCAACTAACATTAGCACTAACCACAACCCCTATAAAATAAGATAACAAATAAAACATTTTCTCAGCCATGAATCAAGTAACTGAATTCTTAAAGACTTGAGTTGTGTTTGGTAGAGCTTTGTAACTATAATTTGAGAGTATGAGTTGTATTTTGAGCTTGTGAGGTTTGAAATTATGGTTTGAGTGTGGAAAATTTGTTTGGTAAGAAAAGAGTTCTGAAAAGAGTTTTGATTTGAGTGGGGAATTGTTGATGTGACATTTGATATTTGATACAAAAATTTACAACTCATAACCAAATATACAACTCAAAATTATTTTAAAGCACATAAAAAATTTTTAAAATTTCGGAAAATGTTTTTTTCGATTATATAAAAATTAACATATCAATTGCAAAAAAAAAAAAAATTCACTATTCCGGTCAACTGGGTGGACGACCGGTTAGGCAAAATTTGCAAAAAAAAATTTTGAAAATCGCGCCTGAGACAGAGTTCTCTGCAGAGTTTTGGAAAACTGATTCCAAAACTCCTTCCAAACATCATATTCAAATATAGGTGTAGAATTATGTTTTCAAAACACAACCAAACGGAGCCTAATTTTGTAGACTAAACCAAACATACTGTGTTTTGGACATTTTTATGAAATCTCGCTGTGGGTTTTAGTCAGTTTTCTTAGGATAGTGGTGATTTATGCACAATGATTGTCATGGTGCAAGATTTTCTTTTCCTTTTCTTCACTCTCATTTGTTTTATGGGATGGGATTGTAATGGTGCCTCAGCATTACATGATTTCCCACTTTTTGATCTTTAACAGTGCACAATTTTGCAAATTCTGGGCTTGATATATGTTATATCTCCTGGATTATGCCTTGTTAATATTTTATGTTTATTTTGTGTTTGACTATTACCTGCCATTGAAGCTTTTTGCATTTGATTTTCTGATTCTTGTTTTGCTGTTTTTATGCTGCTTTTTTTTAAGAACCAGAATTGATACTCGACTTATTACCAGAAATCCATTCTTGAGGAGGTTCAAACTGATTGATCATTTTTTTTTTTAGTAATATTTAACCTTGAATCATATATTCCACGTCTAAATCTTGAATGGGGGAAAACATTGCAAGAGAAGTTAAATTTTTTTGAATCTAATGTCGTATTCTGGAAAATTTGTATGTCATTCAGGTTTGACATCTCCCTTATTTAACCTGTATCTGCATTAACTTTACCATGTGACAGGCTTTGAGGGATCCTCTGGTAATGATGAGAGAAGAGAAAGAAAATCTGATTTTGAAAACTCAGAGGATGAAAGAAGGACGAGGATCGGTTCACTGAAAAAAAAGGCATTAAGTGCATCAACCAAGTTCAAACATTCTCTCAAGAAAAAGAGCAGAAGAAAGAGTGATGGTCGAGTTAGCTCTGTGTCAATAGAGGATATCCGGGATGTTGAGGAGCTACGGGCTGTTGACGCATTTCGACAAGAATTGATATTGGATGAATTGCTACCTGAAAAACATGATGACTATCATATGATGTTGAGGTACAGTATCCCTCATCCTTTTTTATCGTATATACTTGCATGCAAAAGTTTGGGGGACAGTGATGAAATGTGTCCTTCAATGTCACATTTATTGATGGTATTATCTTTTCATTGTGCTGTAAAGTTATTTGGAACTTAGGTTGTGTTTGGATCTTGGATTTGCACAGGAATTTGTGGAGGGAAATGAAGAGGCAAGGGAAAATTGACAAATTTAGCTTCAATTTTTGTTGCTTTCCCTCTTCCTTTTCATTTTCCTGCATAAATCGCTGCTCAAATCCATGATCCAAGCATCCCATCTGAGCAATGTTGGATTAATTAGTGCATATAGGTATAAGAAGTACTTCAAGATGTAAAAATAAGAAGAATTTTCCCACAAGTGCAAAATAGTGCATTAACGGATCAATTTATTAATGGATCTAAAATCAATTTGAATCCAATGTAATGGTAGGGTTTGTAATGGTCTGATTGATTGCCATGATTATGCTCCTAAGTCCAAACTAATTTGAATCCAATGTAATGATAGGGTTAGTAATGGTCTGATTGATTGACATGATTATGCTCCAATATCCAAACTAAGAAGCACACATTCTTTTAAAAAGGTGTCATGTTCGTGTCAAACACTGATATTTGTCGAGGGATGCATATCCAAATGTGTCTTATTATTTTTTAATATTTTTAGAATTGGACAGGTTTTGGACATCTAGGGAACACGTGTCTGCCACTTTGATGCACATAAAACACATTGCAAATTTGAAGAAAATAACTCAAGATTTAATGATAAAATAAAAACAATGTGTATGAATTTATTTATTAATAAAGTTTCCTAAAATAATTGTTCACACTTTTTTTTCTATTAAAAAATAAAGAATGTAGAAAATGGTTTCTTATGAGTTTTATATGATAAGATATAAAGGTAATTCTACATTTCTAATTTAAAAATGAAGAAATAATTATTAATTTATATATGCATATAAAATGTATTTTTATTTTCTGTTGTGATCTTGTTGTGTTGTGTCTTGATTTTTATTTTTTTTGATGAAAATTATATAAATAACCTCAGGGTTTGACCCTTGTATTAAATCAAATTGTGTTTTCAATTTTTTCAAATAAAACCCTAAACTTTTAACATTGTATTGATTTCAACCATCAGTTTAATTCCATTTACTAAATGATCGGAAAAAGGATAATTTAATCCTTTTACCCAATATATTAGGGGTAATCTTGTCTATGCAATTCTTGCCCTCTTTTCTCTCTCTGAGCACCACTAGTGGCACTCACTTTCTCTTCATTCCAGCCACCCCACCATCTCTCATCCCTCCCTTTCCAAGCACCATCCCCACTCCCTGCCCATGCAGTGCAAGTTTCCAAGGAACACCATTAAATATGAAACAATTCAATTGAAGGTGAAACATGAAAGGTAAAATCCATTAAATATGAAACAAATTGAATCAAAGGTGAAACATGCTTGATTGGAAGTATTTGATCTGTGTGCTATGGCTTGTGACGCCTCAAACTTAAAAGCAGCTGTAATAAAATCATGCTTTATTGGATGTATGTAATCTTAGAAGCAAATAGATCACAAGATGGAAAGCGAACACTCCAAAGTGATTCATGAATGGGGCATTCATATTCTCCCAATAAGACAATTTATTACACATCACAAGCTTCAATGTAAGAGAGAAGCGAAGCTGATGCATTCAGTGGGCAATTAAACTGCAACAAAATAAAATATTTGCCCCCACCCTATATTTAATCTAGGTCGTAGATTTCATCGTCCCCTTTTGTAGTCTTTCTTGTTCTACAATGTTCATTGTCCATTGTCCTTGATATACAAAAAGCTTGGGTTGATCCATCTTTTCGTCCCCTTTCATTGTTGGTTTTGTCCTTGATTTTATGGATCCATCGTTGGGGAAAGGGAGAGAGGGATTAATCAAGTGTAATGAGGTGTATGGTAAGGTTGATATGGATGCTTAGGATGGTTGATAGTAATGGTTGCAATTAGGCGTGGTTAAGGTAGAGATGGGACTGAGATAAATGGGAAATTTAGTTAAAAGTCCCTTGATATAATTGTATAGTGTCGAAAGGACAAGTGAGTCTTTTAAAATTTATTTATCATGGATTAATGACATAAAAATCATGTTAACTTTGTCCTTTATCTTCCATTACTTCTCTCTTCGTATTTCAACCATCAATGTGGTAAAGTCTCTCTCTCTCTCTCTCTCTCTCTCTGTGTATATATATATATCGTCTTCAATATTCCAAGTTGAAAATTCCTACAAGATTGCAAAAGATAGTTCTACAATTGACTCATAAAACTTCGATAATTGCTATATTTCAAACTTTATTCGTTGTATTTTGATGATAGTTTGGATCGAAACTTGTGATTGAACTGTACAAGATATGTGTATTTTGTTTGTTTCTATGGATGAAAGAGTGAATAATTGTTGAAAGTTTTTTTTTTTTTAGTAAGATTGAAGATTGAACAATGTGGATTTTGTTTGTTATGATTATTTTTTATCGAGTCTAATTGAATAACGATGTTTTTGTTTATTGTTATATTAACTTTACTTTTGTTTGCTTTGGTCGATTCATCTCCTCCTTTGAATAAAGCTTAGAACAAAAGTCAAAAATTCCACTAACAATCTGATCCTTCTTCTCCTCAACCACTCTTGGGCTCACTTCCAGTTTTTTGATAAACTTTTTTCTTTTCCCGTCTAAAAGTTTGAGTTGATATCCCATTCCTTCAACCATTTCTTGATCTCCCGTCCATCTTGTGTCCCGTAGAACTAGAACAGCAAGGTTCCCTTGTTCTATCCGATGTAAAACTTGGAGTCGGATTTGAACTACACCGAGATGGATGTACTGCATATGGCTCCTTCGTAGCTCTTCATAACTTTCTTCCTGGATGAAGGGCCTTTCGATTTGCGTTTCTCCTACGCAAAGTATGGCTTCCTCAGATCGATGAACATAAACTCGATGATGAGCATCATCTCGTCTAGTCCTGTATAACACCTCAGCTGGTGCTATATTTGCTCGTTCCGCCATAGATAATTGTAATTGCACTTCTGGAGAGAGCTGCTGCTCTAAGGTATTTGATGTCGAAGGACGCCCCCTTATTCGTTGAAGTGCGTTTCTTGCTCTTCTCTGCAAAACATAGTTTCGTCGCTGGTCCTGACGATACTCTCGGATTTGATCTTCAAACAATGGTGCTCCAGGTGTTGCTGTTGTTGGCCGTGGCTGGTTGGTAACTCGTGGCAGTGTCACCGTCCTTGTCCTGGATGTTGAGGCCATTATGAATTCTTAAGCCTGAGTTTGTCAAGCTCGTCTTGTAGCAACTTGTTTGGATCACGATGAACTCTGAGAAGTCCCTTCCCTTCTTTTGACTTCTCCTTTACCTATTTATAGAGAAAATATCAAAGATGCATGCAATAATGCCGAGTACACTGTTAGCCTCATCGACGCATTATTGGTGTCTTGATGATTCTCCATTGACACAACTTGACTACCAGGATATGACAGGTTCATAACTCTGGTTCACACAATTACATTGATAGACGAGCCAGATTATGACAGGTTCATAATTCAGGCACATTATTGCAAAAATATCTATAATACGACAAACTGATATTATTCCAACAGTTTTTCTCAGATGCCTGAGTATTGATTAAAGTGGAATAATACTGACCGACACTATTGACAGCTGTTATTTAGACTGGACCATGCCCACCACGTTCTTCCATTATTAAAGAGATAAGCATGGAATAAGTCCCACCTGTTGATCTTATCAGTAACGAAACATTCTCATCAGCATGACGAGATCAAATAATTCTCCATCGATCTCATTCAGTTCACAGGTCTGCTGATGTACTTCTGGCAGTTTGTCAGTGTATTGATTGTCACTGCAAGCGGCTCTAGCGATGGCTTCAAGCTTGAGCTGCTGGATCTTTCGTAACTGTTGAACTGCTGTCCTTGCCTGTTCAATGGCATTATCTTCTTCTTCGGCAAGACTGGCCTGGATTTCTGCCATTTCATCAAAGGAAATTCCTGAGTCGTAGGTGAACCTATCTTCAATTTGCTGCAGAAGAGATTGGTATCGTACAGCAATGGGATGAAATTGAGGATCAATCCAGCGACTTGATGGCTCTGTTTGAGAGAGGATGATCCGTTCATGTCTCTGAAGGGCTGGATAAGTTCTTCTAACTGCTGCAGGCCGATTAACACCTCCATATCGTCCGGCTCCACCTCTGTTGGCCATTCTGTACAAGAAAACAATGGATAAACAAGTCTGGAGAGAGCATCAGCAAGAGTATTGTCAGAACCAATGATGTGTTCTAAAGATACTTCTATGCCTAAACCAGTGATTTAGTCCGTAAATGCTATCCATCTAGACCGTGACGGTTTGTGGTCCACTGTTTTATTGAAAAAGCTAATTATAGCTTGGCAGTCTGTTCGTAGAGTTAGCTGTGGCTTATCAAGATAATATATCTTGAAAGCATCCAAGGAATTCATGCAAGCATATATCTCCGCACTCATTCAATTAGCGCCTTCTTGAGTTGTTGGAGGGTCTCCTCTATTGATCTGAGCTGACTTAGAGGATTACCTTTGTTCCAGGACTGGTTTTCTAAGCAAACCTGGGTTAAAGAAAGTAGTATTTTTACTTCTCCACGATAATCAGTATCGATTACTCCAGCACCAACATCAATTCCATGGTATAGGGCAAGTCCTGATCTTGAAGCGATTCTTCCATAGAGCCCACATGGTATTTCTAGTGCTATACCAGTAGCGATTAGTGCTCTATCTCTAGCCGGAATTATGTACTTGCCAATTGATGTTAACCAGAGTTATGAACCTGTCATATCCTGGTAGTCAAGTTGTGTCAGTGGAGAATCATCAAGACACCAATAATGCGTCGATGAGGCTAACAGTGTACTCGGCATTATTGCATGCATCTTTGATATTTTCTCTATAAATAGGTAAAGGAGAAGTCAAAAGAAGGGAAGGGACTTCTCAGAGTTCATCGTGATCCAAACAAGTTGCTACAAGACGAGCTTGACAAACTCAGGCTTAAGAATTCATAATGGCCTCAACATCCAGGACAAGGACGGTGACACTGCCACGAGTTACCAACCAGCCACGGCCAACAACAGCAACACCTGGAGCACCATTGTTTGAAGATCAAATCCGAGAGTATCGTCAGGACCAGCGACGAAACTATGTTTTGCAGAGAAGAGCAAGAAACGCACTTCAACGAATAAGGGGGCGTCCTTCGACATCAAATACCTTAGAGCAGCAGCTCTCTCCAGAAGTGCAATTACAATTATCTATGGCGGAACGAGCAAATATAGCACCAGCTGAGGTGTTATACAGGACTAGACGAGATGATGCTCATCATCGAGTTTATGTTCACAGATCTGAAGAAGCCATACTTTGCGTAGGAGAAACGCAAGTTGAGAGGCCCTTCATCCAGGAAGAAAGCTACGAAGAGTTACGAAGGAGCCATATGCAGTACATCCACCTCGGAGTTGTTCAAATCCGACTTCAAGTCCTACATCGGATAGAACAAGGGAATCTTGCTGTTCTAGTTCTTCGGGACACAAGATGGACGGGAGATCAAGCAACCTTCGCATCTATGGAGGTTGATCTTACACGAGGGATACAGATGGTCTACATAGTTCCTAATACTATGATGACTATCGGAGATTTCTACAATCATGTGCAGATCGTGATTCAGACAAGGGGATACGAGAATTGGCAAGGAGGTGAAGCCAACCTATTAATCACTCGAGGATTAGTCGGAAGATTATCCAACACTCCCAACGTTGGATTTGCATATGAGATTCAAGGAGTTACTGAATTTCTAACATCTCGAGGAGTCAAAGCCATACCAGGAGA
Organism: Camellia sinensis; assembly: GCF_004153795.1. Lineage (NCBI taxonomy): Eukaryota > Viridiplantae > Streptophyta > Magnoliopsida > Ericales > Theaceae > Camellia > Camellia sinensis. The sequence goes on from NW_021030734.1 coordinate 696,233, forward strand.
ACAAGTCCCTACTGATGTCTTACGAGGACGTAACTGGATCATTAGACCTCCAGTTAGAAGGATACATCCTCAACAGCCTACAACTGCTGTCTCTCGAAATTTGCCAGGAGGTAATTTCAGCCTGAGATTCGGAGATTATGTAGCCGCTCAACGTGCAGATCCAGTTCATTATGATGCAAATGATAATGAAATTATGCAATCTGACGATGACGCTCAATCGATTCAAAATGAATCTCACAATCGGCAGGAGACATTGTTATTCTTTGAAGAACAACCCAATGTTTTCAAAGAAACACTTGAAGAAGCAAGCACAAGGTATGCAGAGTTCCAACGACGAACGGAAGGTGGTGAAAGGCCGTCCTCAGAGCAACGACAGCGGCCGTATTCAGAACGAAGAAAATGGAAACCACGACCTCAACAAGGAACTTCTGAATTGCATCCACAACAACATCGACACAGGCAAAGAATGTTGCCTACACCAGAGATTGATACTGATGCTGAATCATCTTATCCTCCTCAAGAACAGCCCAGGAAGCAAAAGAAAGACAAGAAGGAAAAACCACTTTGTCGAACTTGCTATCCTATGAGCGAATACGAAGGGTTCGATGCTGTCCAATTCATCAAGCTGGTACCACATGCAACCAGACCAATCCGAGCAACCGATGGAGCTGTTGGTTATGATCTAACATCAATAGCCATGTATGTTATTCCAGCCTATGGAAGAACATTAATCTCTACTGGTCTAGCCATGGAAATACCCTGTGGAATGTATGGAAGGATTGCCCCAAGATCAGGGCTTGCCTTACTACATGGCATCGATGTTGGCGCAGGAGTAATTGACCCTGATTACAGAGGAGAAATTAAGGTCCTTCTCTTTAATCATAATCAGGAGGAATTTGAAGTTCGTGCCGGTGACAGAATTGCTCAGATCATCTTTGAAAAGGTTTCTTTACCAAGAATGGTGGAGAAAGATGCTCGCAATCTCTGTGACATTCGGAATGATGAAAGACATGATGCTCGCAACTGGAGGAGCACTGAAGGATTTGGAAGCACGGGGAAAGCTGCTTTGCAGTACAAAAATGATGATTCAGATGATTCTTTGGAGTACCATGATCCTTTGGGATATCAACATGATGAAGAAGAATCTGACTCTACTCTTAACATAATCGCTATGATGGAAGAAGCAGACAGAGAAGCGGAAACCGAATATCCGCAGATTGCAAAGATAAAGGCTTTAATTGAAAGACGGCAACAGAAGCAGCCTCATTATCTTTTATCTTCATCATCAGCCGTAACCTCTCATTATAATCCTCCACAGGATTCAATGATGGGTCCCCCAGGTTATCCAC
>NW_021030734.1:702581-723920 GCF_004153795.1 Camellia sinensis
GCTAGCAGAGGATAGTCCCTAAGCACATATGTGATTGTCTTGTAGATATGGACTCACATATCTCCAACCCAGATTCTAATTGACCACCAAAATTAGTGGAATTAAACACCATCAAATTTGAATTAAGTTTAAGAGTTAAATGAATATAATTTCCAATTAAGTTTAGAAAATTAGTAAGTGTTTCATATTAAGTTTAAAAGGTAGCAAATTGGGGTTAATAGATACTTGTAAGGTTTAAAATTATATATATATATATATGTATGTATATATGCAATAATAATGTAAAAGAAGACGAAGAAGGATATAAACGACTTTTTCTTGTTAACTTTAACGAAGTTAATATTGTAATTTCGCTCTCGTTTATAGGGAAAGTCTCTACTTATGTTTGAATAATAAAAGGGTAAAACTGTTCAAGCCTTTAACCATTAGGGGTGGACATCCGCTCATTGGTCTGTCCAACCTGCTCGGTTCAACCCTATTTTTCTAGGGCTTAAAAAGGTTGTTTTAACCCATGAGGCCAGGTTGTATTGACATTTTCAACCCGAAACATCAATGGGTTAGGCTTGGGATTAATTAATTATTTATTTATAATACGTTAAAATATATATTTTTTTTGTTAGAATCTAGACTTTATTTTTGTTGATTTTATTGAAACTCACATTTATGATGATGTGTGATTGAATTTATTTAATAAATCCTTCAATTTGTACACAAAATCCTTCAATTTATAATAATGTCAATATATTTATTTAATACGTTAATATATATATATATTTTTTGTTAGGATCTAGATTTTATTTTTGTTGATTTATTGAAACTCACATTTATGGTTGATGTGTGATTGAATTTATTTAATAAATCCTTCAATTTGTACACAAAATCCTTCAATTTATAATGATGTCAATATATTTATTTAAGAAATATAATGTGTGATTGAATTTACTTATGAAATGATTTAACTTTTTTTTTTAACATATAGCCCGATGGGTGAGTTCAGGATTTATAATTAGTTTTTGGACCGGATTTGGACAGATTATAAAGGCCCGATGTTAGAACTGGGTCAGACTTGAACAAATATAAAATCTCTTATTATATAGTGCCATTCTGGCCCAAAATCGGCCCGGCCCTATGTTTGTTTACCCCTATTAACCACAAGGGAATAAAATTAATTTTATCCTAATTTTTATTTTTACCATACTAAATTTCAACAATAATAAAATATAGGGTTAATTACACTTTTCACCCTAATAGTTTGATTCAAATTTCATTTTTATTCCTATAGTTTGCAAGCTTCACTTTACCCCTTGTAGTTTGGGTTATGTGCGGTTTACCTCTAACGTTTGGAAATGACCACATAACTCTCATGTGGTTTGTGGATTGAAGTGCATCGTTAAACATTGTTAAATATTTTATCCAACTTAACAGCAAGTATGAAACATATAACTTAATGGGGTTATATATTCATTTTCAAATTTCAAAGGGGGCAAATTGCTTACGCATTTTTCCAATTTCAAGGGAGTAAATTGCATATAAAATAAACAAATTTCAAGGGGGTAAATTGCACATAAAATAAGCACAAGGGGTTAGAGTACACTTTATCTTCCAAACAAATGTCGAAAATACAAAGGTATTTTAGTTTTTTTTTATTAAATCGTTAACGGTCCTAACGGTGCACTTTAGTCCACAAATCACAAGAGAATTATGTTGTCATTTCCAAATGTTAGGTGGCAAGCCACATATAGTCCAAAAATCACAAGGGAGTAAAGTGAAGTTTGCCCTAGTTTCAATTTGAATAATTTGATCTCTACACTTTAAGTCTAGTTTTAATTTGGTTATTCCGTCTAAATTTTTGATAATTTCGTCCACATGTACAATTTAGAAATCTAATAAATGTTCCAAAATTATTACTTTTAACATTCAATTTAAACGGAAGAACCAAATTGAAACCTTAAAAAATTGACAAGTGTTTCAAAATTGTTAATTTTAATATTCAATTTAGACGAAATGACCAAATTAAAACTAAATTTAAAATGTAAGAACTAAATTATTTAAATTAAAACTATATGGATTAAAATAAAATTTGAATCAAATTACAAGAGTGAAAAATGTAATAAACCCTAAAATATATAATACATCGTTGAAGTTGCCTTTCAAATTACAATGAGTCATATCTAAAAAAAAATAAAAAAAATTACCAACAATAGGTCACAATCAAATAACACAAATGTCATAATTAGAATTGCATATGATATACCATATAATTTTTCTACTTATAAACATTATCCATTTAGGTGGACTGTCAAAAAAATATAAAAAAGGGAGTTAATTGGTGATAAATCTAATATAAGGAGGGTATAAAGCATTGGATCTGAGAGAGATTTTTTTGTTGATGAGAGGTTCACACTTTGTGTAATCGTTTGGTGGCGAACATTTTGTTTCAAATTTTACCCTTTGATTTTTTTTTATCTTTTTGACTTTTCGTTGACTATCTGTTGAATTTTTTATCTATTAAAATTCTTATCTGTTGAAATTTTCTATCTGTTCAAACATCAGATCATCACCAAAGAAATCTTTCACTTTCAGATTTAGATCTGGCTAATTGCGAGTCAGAGACCTCCATTGACCAAAAAAAAAAAAATCATAAAACATCTCTAACAAGCTTTCTGTTTCATCTCTATCAATCTGTAAATCAGTTTTATCTGAAATAAAATTGACTGTTCCATTCTTCCTTGTCCACCACAGAGAGAGAGAGAGAGAAAGAGAGGTAAATTTATCTACATCAAAACAATGGTAGAAAGAATCATGAAACACTATTATCACCTCAGTTCAATTGCAAAGTCAGAAAACAATATTTATATCAATGAATCTCAAGAGTTTTAAGGCTCCAAGCAACTACTATTAAGCACTAAAAATGAGTGATTTTATCATATAGGGGTGTATTCCCTTGAGAGCTTTCTAAAATAATGCATAAATTACAAGTTTATCAATTTTATCTATTGCTTACTGATTATTCAAATACACAAACAACTATTCAACAAATCAGGTATATATAAACATATATAGCACTAAGGTATATTAGACCTATAGACATATTTTTCTATATTTGCTGGTGGTGGTGGTCCTGGTGATGGCAGTGTAGGGGTGAAGGTGAGACTGGCGGTGGTAGTGTAGTGATATTAATAAGACTTTAGTATGAAAAATATTTGCTACCTTTTAAAAGGGAAACATTTCATCCCCAAATAAGCTTGTTTTTTGTTGATCATGAACAATATTTTTCGTTGACTTTTGTTTTTCATTATATCAAACGGCAATAAATACAGACTAAGCAAAAGACTTGAACCCAAAATCTTCAATATGAGAAATATCTTTACTACTTGAGCAGCACATAACATTTATTTTTAAATCAAAATCAAAATTTATATTTTACAGATTTGACAGCACACTCATTGATAGATACACACCCACTAACATATATATATATATATATACGTATACATTCTAACCTTTGAAATCGTATCTTCAACTTCCAGCATTACGTAATACATTAGCTTGACCACAATTCGCCATGACTCCGAAAGTTGCGCCACCAATATCAGATTGAAATGCATCGCAACTACAATGCACAAATCAAAGATAGCTACAGTTACTGAATTCCGTGAACATGCTGGATTTGATATGCCTGTCACCGAAATATATTTTGAAAACCATATATGCTTATTAGATAGCTTCAATTGATGTATGAAAATGATGAAAAAAAGAATGAAAACAATGAAAACACATCTGGTGTTTCTCAATTTTAATGGGGAAGGAATTTCTTCCATCCACTATTTTACTAGAGGGTTGTTTTACTAGAGGGGTGTTTGTTGGGGTTTAGAGAGCTACCACATATCTTATTTTGATATATAATTAAAAAAAAAAAGATTTATTCGATGATCATAATTATATGTTTTCATTACATTTGTTTAAAGAAAATGAATAATAGGTATAATTTTGAAATTATCCATTCGTTTTTTTAAAGACCAATATGAAAAAAATTATATGGATAAAAATATGGCATCAATCTAAATTTTATCGTGCATGATCTAGACAAAAAAATCATACAAATTATACGATTCAAATTGTTGAAATGAGATTTATAATGTATTTGACGTACCAATTATCACATTTGTATTTCAACAATAATTAGATAGAACTCCTTCCCATATAAATAATAGAAAGTAAAAACATGAAAGAGGGCTTGTTTTCTTCAAATTTTAAGAGAGGTCTATATAATTACTCTAAACTATATAACCAAACACATATTTGTTTTATTCATTATTTGAGAAGAGGGGTAGAGGGGAATATAGGTGTTGGTTGTAGCGTGTGAGCTGTCTAATATAGTGTGAATAAGAAAATACGATTTAAATATTCTAAATTCTTAAATTAGTATTGTTACACATTAGATTAAATTTTCACCATTATTGATTTTCAGAGATTGTCTTCAATTAGACTATATGAATTGAAATAAGAAACGATAGGGACCAAATAGATGCATCTATTAATTTAGGAATGAAGTAAAAAATGTGACTATAGTTTAGGGTATAACAAAATATGAAAATTTTAAAAAATTTCGTTAAATGCAACAAAATATGAAAATATACTAAATTTTTATATTTTTTTTTATTATTTGGTAAATTTTTGAAGTTTTTATTTTCACAAATATTACTTTTTTTAAGTGTATATAGATTAGGTGTATATAAGAAATAAAAAAATTTCGTAAAATATTAAAAAAATCACTAAAAAGGAAAACAAAAAAAAAACTCAAATTTCTAAAAAATAAATTAAACCAAACAAGGTAAATATAATTTTTTCATCCATATAACTAACGAATATTTATGCAAATAAGCTAAGTATAACACCCACGGTAATTAGGAGAGGTCGGTGTAAATTTACCTAGCCAAGCACTCATTCTTTTATTCATTATTTGAAGTGTAGAGAAGTATGGGTGTTTGGTTGTAGAGGGTAAGTTGTCTAATATTGGGTTAGTAAGAAAATAGATGTTTAGTTATACAATTTAGTTGTCTAAATTATAAAATTATTTTTTTAACCATTAGATTAGATTTTTCTCATTAATGATTTGGAAAGATTGTCTCCAATAATCAGACCATATGAACTAAAATCATAAACAATAAAGACTAAATATATGCAATTAATAATTTAAGAATGAAGTAGAAAAAGTGACTACATTTTAGGGTATAAAAGTAAATTTCAAGAGAAAAAAAAACAAAAGAAGACTACTGAAAAAGTGCCCAAGTCTTATACCTCTGTCAATTGCAGCCATTAGAGTCAATAGCAAACCTTTATTTTCACTACTCATTTATTACTTCCATGACTTTATTTTATTTTATTTTTTTCGCAATATGATTTAAATCAAGTGCCTTGTATAAACATCAAAGGAAATAAACTAGCTTTATTTAGTATGATACAAATAAAGCGCTATGAAACTGAAAAAAAAACTAGATAGCAACCATAATCAAGCTATAGTTTTTCATGATCAAGCAAAAGAATGCGGAAATTGATTGTAAATACTTACAAAAGGATATCAATTGCATTGGCTAATTTCACCTTGCTCTGTTACTGTGAGAATACTTTTTAAATCTCTTTCCGCTTTTGCTTCGTTCACCTTCAATGATCCTCGCAAGCCATTGAGGTTTTCCTCTAAAGAACATAAAATATCCCATAACAAGTCCCCACACCAACCCACATATATAACCCGGTAATATGACTTCCCAATTGAATCCACTTGAAGTATTGTCTTCTTGCTGAAACATCAAGGGTGGTGGTTGTGGTGTCCTTGGATTGCATGCATTTAACAATGGTGGTCCACATAATGCCAAGTTGTCAATGTAGGAATCATTTGAAAATGTATCAAATTGGTTGCCTTGTGGTATCAGTCCTATTAGTTGATTCTGCGAAACGTTTAAGACTTCAAGGAATTTCAAATTCCTTAGTTGTTGAGGGATCTCCCCAGTGAGTTTGTTGGAAGAGAGGTCTAACCATTCGAGCATTGTCAAATTAGCAAGAGATGTTGGTATATGCCCTGTAAGGCTATTGTGAGACAAGTTGAGCCCTCGAATCGAATTTAACTTTCCAATGATCTGTGGAATCTGACCTTCGAAATTGTTTTTCGATAAATCAATTGCAGTGAAAATGGTTAGCACTTTTACCATTTCTAGGATTGATCCTTTGATCACTATAGTCAAACAATCCCTATAGTAATATGTTGAAGCTGAATAAGATAAACCAGACCTCCCTAAGTAATTCAATTTAAAACTAGCTTCATCGACATTCATCATAGCATTGAGATTCTTGAAATATTTTATTGGCAATGGACCAGTAAAATAATTGTTTGATAAATCCATAACTCGCAAGTTGGGGAAGGGAAATTTGAACTTGGAATTTGGTATTGGTCCATGGAATTTGTTAGATCTCAAAATTAGAACTTGTAGCGAAGTTAAATTTCCCAACCAATATGGAAATTTATCGGAGAACTTGTTATGTCCAAGGTCTAGCACTTGTAGCATTTTGCAATTCTCTAAAGATTTTGGTACTGGCCCCTCAAATCCATTGCTATCAAGGTTGATAGTTTTGAAGAAATTTTCCTTCGCAAATGTATTAGGAATGGTGCCAGAAAAATTATTCTTCCGCAGATCGAGTATAGAGAAATCTATGCTGAAATTTCCTAAACATTGTGGAATAGAACCATTAAAGCTATTACTAGACAGGACAAGAATTTGAAGGAAAATTGCATGACAGAGCATGTCTAGATCACCACTGAAGTTATTTGATGAAAGAATGAGACTAGAAAGGTTCACGAGTTTGAAGGTTGAACTTGGAAACCTACCATGTAGGTTGTTATTGCTCAAATCAACGACAGTTAAATGAGTGGATTTGAACTCTTTTACATGGCCAGTCAATTTGTTATTACTGAGGTTGAAGTACCCCAATGCTGGTAAGCTGAAGACCCAAGATGGAATTGTACCGTTGATTAAGTTATCACCTAAACTTAACCACGTTAGATTTGGAAGTCCAATTATTTGTGATGGAAGAGGTCCTCTTAGCTGATTATTCGACAAACCTAACTCAGCAAGTTTTGTTAGGTTTGCACCCAATGATGGAAATGGACCGCTGAAGCTATTTGAATCAGCATATAAATAAAGAAGACTTTTTACATTAATTAAAAAACCTGCGATTTTACTCTCAAAATTATTACACTTAACTCCCAAGTAGACGAGATTTCCAAGGTTTGAAAGTGAAGATGGGAGCATGCCAGTGAAATTGTTATATCCGATGGCTAATTCAGTCATTTCCGTAAGGTTTCCGAGCGACGTAGGGATGGATCCATAAAATTTACAACCAGCGGCATCCAACGTTTTCAAGGACTTCAAATTCCCAATTGAGTCCGGTAGTTCTCCAGAGAAATTAGTCAATGTAAGCACCAAGTACTGGAGAGGACTGCTCGAGTTTATAAATTCGGGAAAATAACCAGTGAGAGCAGAATTATCCCATATACTCAGCTCATTCAGATGTGGTAAGTGGAATATTCCGTCAGGAAATTTTCCAAGCAATCCACACCCACTAAGATCGAGAAGTGTTAAAGAAGTGAGATTGAGCAAGGAATTCGAAACCACTGAAGATATGTTTACATATCTAAGATTAAGTTCTCTTACCTTGGTTAAGTTTTGAACAAGTAATTCAAATCCCGGTTCTTCCAACCTCAAATCATAATTGTTAGAGAGATCAAGCGAGACCAATTTGCTCAGAAAGGAGACTTCTATGGGGATTTTGCCAGAAAAATTAGAGTAAGAGAGGTTGAGGTGTGTCAATCTGGTGAATCGACTAAATTCAGATGAGATTGGAGACATACCAAAGTCATTGAAAGAAAGGTTGAGGCTTTGGAGGTGAGGAAAGTAGTAGAAGATGGTGCTATTGGGGTGGATGGTGCCTAGGAGCCAGCTGCAACTGAGGTCGAGGCCAATTACTTGACTTGTGTTGTTGTCACACTCGACCCCATCCCATGAGCAACAATCAGAACCCTCCTTCCACGACTCCATCTTCGGGTAAGAAAAGATTCCGTAATAATCACAGTTACCGTAGGAAGCATCATTATTGAAGGAAAATTGTTGCTTAAATTGGAGCAATGCAGAGGTCTGTTGTTGAGTGCAGAGTTGGGCATGCAAACAAGTAATCTGGAAAAAACAAAGAAACAAAAAGAGGTGAAAGAGTAGATTGTTAGAGACCATCTTTGCTCCTAGATTCAAAAACAAAGGTTGTAATGCTTGCTGACTATTAACAGGGGAGAGGCCAAATGCTTTATAGGTAAATGTAGGTGCAATGCAAAGCCTACAAACAAATAAAGACTTTGACTAGTCAGTCTTTCATTGATGACTACATCAAGGAAGACTTGACTTCATTCGTAACATTTTTTATCACAAATAATTTGTAACATTTACACTACATTGTTCATAACATAACATAATCATAATAATATATAATTTTGACTTTCGAATGTACACCATAAATTTGTTTATTCATAATTTTTAGATAAAATGACATAAGGCACTCACCACAAATTATGTGACTTTTATGATAGAAAATCATAATTTTGTTATGATAAAAAGATGGGTGCATACTAGCATTTTCTTAAAAATTGTGTGAATTACTAGCAACTTTTTAAAATAAGGATCACTATATATCACTTGTTCTTCTTTTTTTTCACATTTTTATATCACCAGCCAAGATACATGACAAGATATTATTTGTTTATATTAATTTCTTAATAATTATCTTCAAATAAAGTAACTATTAATAAGTATTTGACAGCACAAAATAATAATAGATAATCTGCAATATATAACATTTCTCTTTTTAAAAGGTATCATTTGTTTATATTAATTTCTTAATAATTATCTTCAAATAAAGTAACTATTAATAAGTATTTGACAGCACAAAATAATAATAGATAATCTGCAATATATAACATTTCTCTTTTTAAAAGGTATCATTTGTTTATATTAATTTCTTAATAATTATCTTCAAATAAAGTAACTATTAATAAGTATTTGACAGCACAAAATAATAATAGATAATCTGCAATATATAACATTTCTCTTTTTAAAAGGTATCATTTGTTTATATTAATTTCTTAATAATTATCTTCAAATAAAGTAACTATTAATAAGTATTTGACAGCACAAAATAATAATAGATAATCTGCAATATATAACATTTCTCTTTTTAAAAGGTATCATTTGTTTATATTAATTTCTTAATAATTATCTTCAAATAAAGTAACTATTAATAAGTATTTGACAGCACAAAATAATAATAGATAATCTGCAATATATAACATTTCTCTTTTTAAAAGGTATCATTTGTTTATATTAATTTCTTAATAATTATCTTCAAATAAAGTAACTATTAATAAGTATTTGACAGCACAAAATAATAATAGATAATCTGCAATATATAACATTTCTCTTTTTAAAAGGTATCATTTGTTTATATTAATTTCTTAATAATTATCTTCAAATAAAGTAACTATTAATAAGTATTTGACAGCACAAAATAATAATAGATAATCTGCAATATATAACATTTCTCTTTTTAAAAGGTATCATTTGTTTATATTAATTTCTTAATAATTATCTTCAAATAAAGTAACTATTAATAAGTATTTGACAGCACAAAATAATAATAGATAATCTGCAATATATAACATTTCTCTTTTTAAAAGGTATCATTTGTTTATATTAATTTCTTAATAATTATCTTCAAATAAAGTAACTATTAATAAGTATTTGACAGCACAAAATAATAATAGATAATCTGCAATATATAACATTTCTCTTTTTAAAAGGTATCATTTGTTTATATTAATTTCTTAATAATTATCTTCAAATAAAGTAACTATTAATAAGTATTTGACAGCACAAAATAATAATAGATAATCTGCAATATATAACATTTCTCTTTTTAAAAGGTATCATTTGTTTATATTAATTTCTTAATAATTATCTTCAAATAAAGTAACTATTAATAAGTATTTGACAGCACAAAATAATAATAGATAATCTGCAATATATAACATTTCTCTTTTTAAAAGGTATCATTTGTTTATATTAATTTCTTAATAATTATCTTCAAATAAAGTAACTATTAATAAGTATTTGACAGCACAAAATAATAATAGATAATCTGCAATATATAACATTTCTCTTTTTAAAAGGTATCATTTGTTTATATTAATTTCTTAATAATTATCTTCAAATAAAGTAACTATTAATAAGTATTTGACAGCACAAAATAATAATAGATAATCTGCAATATATAACATTTCTCTTTTTAAAAGGTATCATTTGTTTATATTAATTTCTTAATAATTATCTTCAAATAAAGTAACTATTAATAAGTATTTGACAGCACAAAATAATAATAGATAATCTGCAATATATAACATTTCTCTTTTTAAAAGGTATCATTTGTTTATATTAATTTCTTAATAATTATCTTCAAATAAAGTAACTATTAATAAGTATTTGACAGCACAAAATAATAATAGATAATCTGCAATATATAACATTTCTCTTTTTAAAAGGTATCATTTGTTTATATTAATTTCTTAATAATTATCTTCAAATAAAGTAACTATTAATAAGTATTTGACAGCACAAAATAATAATAGATAATCTGCAATATATAACATTTCTCTTTTTAAAAGGTATCATTTGTTTATATTAATTTCTTAATAATTATCTTCAAATAAAGTAACTATTAATAAGTATTTGACAGCACAAAATAATAATAGATAATCTGCAATATATAACATTTCTCTTTTTAAAAGGTATCATTTGTTTATATTAATTTCTTAATAATTATCTTCAAATAAAGTAACTATTAATAAGTATTTGACAGCACAAAATAATAATAGATAATCTGCAATATATAACATTTCTCTTTTTAAAAGGTATCATTTGTTTATATTAATTTCTTAATAATTATCTTCAAATAAAGTAACTATTAATAAGTATTTGACAGCACAAAATAATAATAGATAATCTGCAATATATAACATTTCTCTTTTTAAAAGGTATCATTTGTTTATATTAATTTCTTAATAATTATCTTCAAATAAAGTAACTATTAATAAGTATTTGACAGCACAAAATAATAATAGATAATCTGCAATATATAACATTTCTCTTTTTAAAAGGTATCATTTGTTTATATTAATTTCTTAATAATTATCTTCAAATAAAGTAACTATTAATAAGTATTTGACAGCACAAAATAATAATAGATAATCTGCAATATATAACATTTCTCTTTTTAAAAGGTATCATTTGTTTATATTAATTTCTTAATAATTATCTTCAAATAAAGTAACTATTAATAAGTATTTGACAGCACAAAATAATAATAGATAATCTGCAATATATAACATTTCTCTTTTTAAAAGGTATCATTTGTTTATATTAATTTCTTAATAATTATCTTCAAATAAAGTAACTATTAATAAGTATTTGACAGCACAAAATAATAATAGATAATCTGCAATATATAACATTTCTCTTTTTAAAAGGTATCATTTGTTTATATTAATTTCTTAATAATTATCTTCAAATAAAGTAACTATTAATAAGTATTTGACAGCACAAAATAATAATAGATAATCTGCAATATATAACATTTCTCTTTTTAAAAGGTATCATTTGTTTATATTAATTTCTTAATAATTATCTTCAAATAAAGTAACTATTAATAAGTATTTGACAGCACAAAATAATAATAGATAATCTGCAATATATAACATTTCTCTTTTTAAAAGGTATCATTTGTTTATATTAATTTCTTAATAATTATCTTCAAATAAAGTAACTATTAATAAGTATTTGACAGCACAAAATAATAATAGATAATCTGCAATATATAACATTTCTCTTTTTAAAAGGTATCATTTGTTTATATTAATTTCTTAATAATTATCTTCAAATAAAGTAACTATTAATAAGTATTTGACAGCACAAAATAATAATAGATAATCTGCAATATATAACATTTCTCTTTTTAAAAGGTATCATTTGTTTATATTAATTTCTTAATAATTATCTTCAAATAAAGTAACTATTAATAAGTATTTGACAGCACAAAATAATAATAGATAATCTGCAATATATAACATTTCTCTTTTTAAAAGGTATCATTTGTTTATATTAATTTCTTAATAATTATCTTCAAATAAAGTAACTATTAATAAGTATTTGACAGCACAAAATAATAATAGATAATCTGCAATATATAACATTTCTCTTTTTAAAAGGTATCATTTGTTTATATTAATTTCTTAATAATTATCTTCAAATAAAGTAACTATTAATAAGTATTTGACAGCACAAAATAATAATAGATAATCTGCAATATATAACATTTCTCTTTTTAAAAGGTATCATTTGTTTATATTAATTTCTTAATAATTATCTTCAAATAAAGTAACTATTAATAAGTATTTGACAGCACAAAATAATAATAGATAATCTGCAATATATAACATTTCTCTTTTTAAAAGGTATCATTTGTTTATATTAATTTCTTAATAATTATCTTCAAATAAAGTAACTATTAATAAGTATTTGACAGCACAAAATAATAATAGATAATCTGCAATATATAACATTTCTCTTTTTAAAAGGTATCATTTGTTTATATTAATTTCTTAATAATTATCTTCAAATAAAGTAACTATTAATAAGTATTTGACAGCACAAAATAATAATAGATAATCTGCAATATATAACATTTCTCTTTTTAAAAGGTATCATTTGTTTATATTAATTTCTTAATAATTATCTTCAAATAAAGTAACTATTAATAAGTATTTGACAGCACAAAATAATAATAGATAATCTGCAATATATAACATTTCTCTTTTTAAAAGGTATCATTTGTTTATATTAATTTCTTAATAATTATCTTCAAATAAAGTAACTATTAATAAGTATTTGACAGCACAAAATAATAATAGATAATCTGCAATATATAACATTTCTCTTTTTAAAAGGTATCATTTGTTTATATTAATTTCTTAATAATTATCTTCAAATAAAGTAACTATTAATAAGTATTTGACAGCACAAAATAATAATAGATAATCTGCAATATATAACATTTCTCTTTTTAAAAGGTATCATTTGTTTATATTAATTTCTTAATAATTATCTTCAAATAAAGTAACTATTAATAAGTATTTGACAGCACAAAATAATAATAGATAATCTGCAATATATAACATTTCTCTTTTTAAAAGGTATCATTTGTTTATATTAATTTCTTAATAATTATCTTCAAATAAAGTAACTATTAATAAGTATTTGACAGCACAAAATAATAATAGATAATCTGCAATATATAACATTTCTCTTTTTAAAAGGTATCATTTGTTTATATTAATTTCTTAATAATTATCTTCAAATAAAGTAACTATTAATAAGTATTTGACAGCACAAAATAATAATAGATAATCTGCAATATATAACATTTCTCTTTTTAAAAGGTATCATTTGTTTATATTAATTTCTTAATAATTATCTTCAAATAAAGTAACTATTAATAAGTATTTGACAGCACAAAATAATAATAGATAATCTGCAATATATAACATTTCTCTTTTTAAAAGGTATCATTTGTTTATATTAATTTCTTAATAATTATCTTCAAATAAAGTAACTATTAATAAGTATTTGACAGCACAAAATAATAATAGATAATCTGCAATATATAACATTTCTCTTTTTAAAAAAACACTTCAATGTTGCCATTTTACGGAATTTTCATCTGAGGGAACCGGCACCCATATATGCATATGATTTCAAGATTTGCCATTTTACGGAATTTTCATCCGAGGGAACCGGCACCCATATATGCATATGATATGAAGCCTTGTCATTTTACGAAATTTTCATCCGAAGGAACTGGCACCCATATATGCATATGATTTCGGGACTTTCACCTTAGACACTCCGGCCAACTTAATTATGCATGGAGTCCATCCCCTATCTTCTCCCAAACAATGATACATATGCAATGTATTAAAAGCACCGTCATGTACAATGACTATCTATGGCACATATTCAACATCTCAATCCTACCATCATATTCAATGAGGTAAATTTAAACGATAGGTTTCAATTCACCTAATCCACATGTAGTTTCTACAACAATCATGACTATCCTCGACCGATAGCCCAAAACAGATATTTCTAAACAGATATACAATCCTTTAAACAGATAATTTATCAAATTTCTATAGGTGAATGATTTAACAAATCTAACTACACCATTCTTTCACACAACTTCCCAAGTTCATATTTCTCACACCAATTCCATTATTTATACCAAATAATTACTTAACTCATCTTAGGGAAAATTTCCCCCTTATTCTAAATACTAACCCAAAGATCAAATTCATCAATTTTAACACAAAATCACCTCATATTCCAACCCCATGGTCAAATATACCACAACACATAAAAACCCATCTATCATAAATTTGAACCAAACCCTAGGTTTTCTCCAAACATCCCAAATCTCACCATATTCTCATAACAACAAATAACTAGGTTAAAATTCATAACAAAGTGTAGAATATTCCTACCTCAAGTGTAGAATTTCAAAGGAGAAGAAGAGGAAAACCCAAGTTGCTCCAAATCTGAACTTTTTCGAATCAAAAGATAGCCTGTGCGATGCTCTACCCTTTTTACAAAGGAGTTAGGGTAGAGACACTCTAGATCAAGTGTATTTGTAGAGAGAAGGGGTATTTTAGAGAGAGAGATAGCCGATCTAGGGTTTTGGAAAAAGAAGACGATCAAAAATGGAGTATTACACCTCTGCTGCGAACTGATATACACGAGGCTCACTCGAGCAAAAGACTTGTCGCTGGAGCGACCAAACACAAAAGGACCTCGCTCGAGCGCAAGAAGCGTCGCTCGAGCGAACAATGCAAAGCTTCAGGTCTGCAACGCAGAAGCACGCTCGAGCGCAAGAGTTCTCGCTCGAGTGAAGGAACACATAACATAGGGCTCGCTCAAGCGCAAGAGTGCTCGCTCGAGCGAAGAATACCAACCTTCAGGTCCTTCAGAGACGTAGACGCACGCTCGAGCGTAAGAGTGCTCGCTCGAGCGAAGGGACACACCATACAAAGCTCACTCGAGCGCAAGAACCATCACTCAAGCGAAGAAGGAAATACCCAAGGCTCGCTCGAGCGCAAAAAACCTCACTCGAGCGAGGAAGCCAAAACCTGGGCAGCAACCATTTGTTCCAATACACAACCCAACTATTCCAAACTCACTCAAAACATCCCAAAACTCAAATACAAAGGATAAATGATGGAAATAAGATATAGACAACAACATAGAACCACGGATCCCAAGTCCGAAATACAATAGATAACGGGGAAGAACCCGGAGCGCTATATGGTGCGTCTACAACACCTTCACTAACGGTCTAGTTTTATCCCGTAACACCTGCTCCCGGGTATCTAATATTTGAACCGGTCGCTCTTCATAAGAGGCATCCTCATCTACCTCCAAATCAAACCAATCTAGCACATGAGAAGGGTCGGGTTCGTACTTCCTAAGCATGGACACATGAAACACATCGTGAACTCCCGAAAGTTGTGGCGGTAAGGCTAACCGGTATGCCACTTCCCCAATTCTCTCCAATATCTCGAAAGGCCCAATAAACTTCGGAGATAACTTTCCACTCTTACCGAACCTCATTAAGCCCCGCCTAGGTGAGATCTTAAGGAAAATGTGGTCACTCACTTCAAAAGACAAAGGTCGTCTCCTTTTATCGTCATAACTTTTCTGTTGGCTTTGGGCTGTAGTTAACCTTTTCCGAATGAGAGCAACTTTCTAGGTTGTCTCCCTAACAATTTTCGGACCCAAAAACGGTGCATCCCCCGCCTCGACCCAACAAACTGGCGATCTACAAGGTCGGCCATACAAGGTCTCAAACGGTGTCATCTCGATACTAGCTTGGTAACTATTGTTGTAGGCGAATTCGATCAACGACAAATGTTTCACCCAAGAACCTTTGAAATCTAGGACACAAGCTCTAAGCATACCCTCCAAAATCTGAATGGTACATTCCGACTGCCTATCGGTTTGAGGGTGACAAGCGGTGCTAAAAGTCAACTTGGTTCCCAATGCCTCTTGAAGGCTTTGCCACAACCGGGCTATAAAGTGAGGATCCCTATCCGATATAATGGTTACAGGAACCCCATGAAGTCGAACTATCTCTCTAATGTACAACTCTGCTAAGTGTTCAACTGAGTCGCCAGTACGCATCGAAATGAAATGTATAGACTTAGTCAACCTATCAACAATCACCCAAATGACATTATTGCCCCGCTGTGCTCTAGGAAGCCTGACTACAAAATCCATGGTAATGTGCTCCCACTTCCACTCGGCTATTGGTAAGGGCTGTAACAAACCCGCTGGTCTTTGGTGTTCGGCCTTCACTTGTTGACAAGTAAGGCACTTCGACACGAAGGATGCGACATCCCGCTTCATACCCCTTTACCAAAACTGACGGCCAAGATCAGAATACATTTTTGTGTCTCCCGGATGTACCGCAAGGCGTGAGTGATGGAACTCCCGAAGCACTTCCTCTCTATAAGATTCAGGTACAAATAAACGGTCTAAGTAACGTACACTCTGATCCGAGTGAACGTTTAAACCCTTCTCTTCCTTCCAGTTAGAGATTCTACTACGGATTGACTCTACTTCGCGGTCCCCTTGTTATGCCTCTATAACTTTGCTAATCAAGATAGGTTGAGCACTTAAAGTAAACAACGTTGCACTCTCTTCGGACTTACCCAAGTGCAATTCAAACTTGCCGATATCTCCTAACATAACCCATTCTCGAATGGCCACACTCGCCAAACTACTCACGGATTTTCGACTTAAGGCGTCGGCCACTACATTGGCATTTTCCAGGTAGTAGTGTAACTCGAAGTCATAATCCTCCCAAAACTCCATCCACCTTCGTTGACGTAAATTCAAGTCTTTTGGGGAAAACAAATATTTTAGACTCTTATGATCGAAGAAAACCTCAAACTTGTCACCATACAAATAATGCCTCCAAATTTTCGAGGCAAACACTATTGCTGCTAACTCCAAGTCGTGGGTAGGGTAATTCTTCTCATGAGTTTTTAATTACCGTGAACCGTACGCTACAACCTTTCCCTCTTGAATCAAAACACAATCAAGCCCATCTCAAGATGCATCACAATACACGGTGTAACCCAAACCCCTTTCCAAAATTATCAACACCAGTGCAGTAGTCAGTCTAGTTTTAAGCTCTTGGAGTGACTTTTCACAAGCCTTACTCCACACAAACTTAACCCCCTTTCTAGTCAATCTAGTCAAAGGCACGGCTAGTCTAGAGAAGTCCCTCACAAAACGCCGATAGTACCTCGCCGATCCCAAGAAACTTCAAATCTCAAAAACATTCTTAGGTTGCTCCCAATCCTGTAAAGAGTCTATCTTTGAAGAATCTATAGTTACTTCCTCTCCTGACACTACATGGCCCAAGAACTTCACCTCGGTGAGTGAAAACTCGCATTTCTCAAATTTGGCATACAATTGATGCTTCCTAAGCAAATCAAGCACCACCCTCAAGTGAGCCTCGTGTTCTTTCTCGGAAGTCGAATAAATTAAGATATCGTCCACAAAGACGACCACAAAATGATCCAAGTATTCTCTAAAGATTTTGGTTCATCAAATCCATAAAGGAAGCCGGTGCATTAGTCAACCCAAATGGCATTATAAGGAACTCCTAGTGGCCATAATGCGTACGAAAGGCCGTTTTTTGGATGTCCTCCTCCCGGACTCTTAACTGATGGTAACCCGACCTCAAATCTATCTTCGAAAAGCAAGACGACCCTCTAAGTTGGTCAAGCAAGTCATCAATTCAAGGTAAGGGGTACTTGTTCTTGGCGGTAACTCGATTCAACTTGCGATAATATATACACAACCGTAACGACCCATCATTCTTCTTCGTAAAGAGAGTCGGCGCTCCCCAAGGCGATGTGCTAGGGAGAATGAAACCCTTGTCAAAAAGTTCTTGGAGTTGAATCTTCAACTCATGCAACTCCGCAGGTGCAAATCTATATGGCGCCATGGAAATTGGTGCCATTCCAGGCACTAAGTCAATGGTGAACTCGATCTCCCGGTAGGGTGGAAAACTAGTAAGGTCCTCGGGAAATACGTCCGGGTATTCACAAACTACCCTTGACAACTCAATACAAGTCCCGTCACTTTCACTATCCAAGAGAGTAGCAAGAAGACCGCTAAGCTCATTTCTACTACGAGGGTCAAATACTAGCGATAAGACCCGATCAACCCTGTCCCCCAGAAACTAAAAACAATCACCACCCGAGGTGCACACTGTGACCCTATGATGAAAACAATCAATTACTGCTCGATACGAAGACAACCAATCCATGCCTAGAATAACATCAAAACTCAACATGTCTAGCAATACAAAAGAAAATAGGAGTCGACGCCCGACAACCTCTATCTCACAACCACGACATCCCCAATCTAAGTCAACTGTACCCCCGACTGGTGACTCAACTCTGAGTGGAGACGCAAACCGTGCCACCTCTAACCCCAATGCAGATGCGAATGCAACAAATATAAATGAATGAGGCGCGCCTGTGTTTATCAATACGCTAGCCAAAGAGTTACACACAACAAAAATACCTCTCATAATTGAGGAACCCGACAGCTGCTCTGGCACGGTAACAACATACACGCGTCCCCATGGCCTCTGATCAACATGCTCATCTCTCAGAGCATAGGCCTGTTGCACTGACTGAGCCGAAGCGGCTCCCTGATTAACTCGCGAAGTCTGAACTAAGTGAGCTTGCTGGTGGCTCTGAGTCTGCCTCATCCCTGATACGCCAGATACGCCTCTCAACTACGGGCAAGCTTTCTTCATGTGCCCTGACTAACCGCACTGATAGCAAGTAGGCCATTGTCCCCTACTTTGAGACTGACTCTGAGATCTATTTTGTTTTAAAACTTTTTTCGTCAAGATTTACCATGAACAAAAGTTTTCTAGAGAGTTTGTAAGTACACACATATGTATATCGCATTCAAGAACACATTAATAATTTTCAAAGAGTAAATAGATCAAAAGTGTTGTTAAATTTTTACTTACAATAACATGTTTGTTATTCTCTTCGTTGAAATCTTGCAGACGATTCCCACACACGGCACCAATTGTGAGACCCAGAAAATCCTCTCACATGGATTGTTGAAGAGATCCAACATAGAGATGAGCTTAACCATTGTAGATCTGCAAAGATGAACATAGTCGGCACCACCCAACTAGGGTTGCCGACCGAAGACACTCAGATGATAAAGTTAGCAACTTGAATCAAAGAAGGAAGATGAATAAATGAAGGGTGTTGTGTGTGCTGTGTTCCAGAGATTAGAGAGAGCCCCCTGCTTTTTATCTCCTCCTTTCCTTTTATAGAGGTGTAATATTTGCTAGGTAGATATTTGTTTGGTGGGCTTGCTTGTTTGGGCAAGGCCCATTGTTAGGCCTTGTTTGGGTTAGACGCAATAAGCTAATATATATTTTTTTCTGGCTCCCACAACTATGTATACCCGTTACACAAAATACCAACTTGGTGTCATGGGATTCATACAAAATTGTGCGGTTGGGAGTGCATTGAGATAAGAAAAAATAGAGATTTAAGTGTAGAAGTAATGTATTGATGTGTACACTTAGGCTTTCATTTACCTTCTTCTCATGTTACATTTACAAACCCCTAGTCAAAAAAAGTCTCTAGCATCTTGTGATTATCATGATGCACAATTGGCAACTTGTATGACAGCTTGTTCCCCAGAAAAGGTGCTAGTACTCTTGTCCCTAATGACTAATCTAACTCAAAAATCAAACTTGTCCATGGGCCTTTAATTTTGTAAATGCCTTGAATATTTCTTCTTCTTGAGGAATCTACAAGACTAGCAGGTTTCCTCTTACAAACCCCTCATATTTACAATTAGTTCATATTGACTCTGGTGCAACAATGGATTTCTTTTCTTTTTGTTCTGTTGTGAAGGAAATTTGATCATGGTGTGCAGTTGCGGTATTATAATTACTTGAACAAATAATTTTTATGTCCATGTGCTTTCATATTGTTTCTAGTTGCAGCTATGCATATGTTGCCTACAGTCATGAAGAAACTTTCTTATCTTGAAGAGTTATACTAAACAACTGGAACTAAAGGAAAGAATTAGGTGGTTTCGAAGTGTTTCATTGTCATTCAGTGAATTCAAGAATCTACGTGGTTCTTGCTTGAATAATGGGTTCAAGAATTCATGTCTGTCTGCTGGTTGTTTCCGTCCAAATTTTACTTGTAGTAGCACAGACAAATAATCTGGACTATAAGTTCCATTCTTATGCTTAAGTTGTTCGTTTTATTGACATCAGTATTTATATTAGTGTTTAATGATATATGCATAAGAGAGCTCCAATATCTATTCTTAGTTTTTCCAATGTATCCTCACACCTCATTTATTGTGGGGGTTGATCACTGATAAAAGGAGAAGAAACAAAAATGAAATAAAAAATTTTTTTTTTTGTTTTGTTGTTTCTTTTATTGAGAATTAAAATGATCTCCACCGCTAGATATTGTCTTTTCTTGGTTTCCAAATGACAGAAGATTTTTGACTAAATTTAGTGGCTGCTGTTGCGGCAAGAATCTTACCAGTAAAGATAAGAAAGAAGAAAAAAAAATAAAAATTGGAAGAAGAAGAAAAAGAAGAAAGATAAGAAGATTCATAGATGGTGACTTTGATCTAATCATCTCTTGGAGGTAAGATTTTGTTTTTATTGGTATCCTAACTATTTCTTTAGACATAGTATCTTAGTATGTTTGATTGGGTGTATGTATTTGGTGGTTTTGGAATTTATTGTAGACTATAGGATTAGATTATACATTATAAAAGAAAGAATGATTAATGCATCATGGTGATCAATATATATTGTTTATGTGGTATAATATTTTATTAGGTTTGTGAGATTTGAGGTGGATCTTGGTAATTTGAGATTAGCTTGGGAAATATTATTTAGCTGTTTGAGGTAAGTAACCCTTCTATTCACTGTTTGGTTTATTTTAATCCTATCGAATCGTTTAAAATCATATAATATTTATTTCGTAGCTTTCCTGTTCTCTTAAAAATAAATATGGGTCAAGTATAAAACAACATCGAATATTATTTTGAA
>NW_021030734.1:723970-743838 GCF_004153795.1 Camellia sinensis
CCCCACACAGAAATAGCTTCTCATAACCAAAGTAAAGGACATACATCTAATGCTTTGATTGCTAAAAGACTTGGGCCTAACTATATAAAAAATATATTAATAGAGTTGATGTGAAACGTTGAACTTACCTCTATTTGTTTGTGCTTCTATGTTTCCAAGACCTAAAGCCCAAGTGGGCCTATAACCCAATCTCCCAAAATTACAAACTTAACCATCTAAGTAATAAAAATTTTAAAAAAAACCATCTCATAACTAATTCCTTGATGTTACTAAAATGACCCATATAAATTAATTTAATTACTACTTTATCCAAAAATAATTCTACACATAAAAATTTGGATTTTACACTAAATTTAAACTTTGGTTTCACTTTGATTTTTTTTTTTTGTTTAAATTGGAGGTTAAAATTAATGATTTTAGAGCACTATCTTCTAAGGTGTACATGTACAAAAAATTAGCAAAAATTTAGATCAAAGGACCATCTGAAATTGGACTTAAAAGTATAAGAACTAAATTATTCAAATTAAAATAATAGGGCCAAAGTGAAATTTAAATCAAATTATAAGAATGAAAAATGTATTTTATCCTATCATAAATAAATCCTAATCGTTTATTTATATGAATTTCATGTAAATCTCACACAAATAAACAACTTGAATTTATTTATGGCATGACTATGTTACTATCATATGTAATAGTGAATAATTGCTCACCAAACTCACTTATTAAATGGCTCATGACTTCTATTAAAACTAGAACATGAATGAATGGTACAATGTCTGAAATTTGATCCTCCACAAAATTGTGGAAGTTTGGAACAATCACCAAATAAGATTGGCATGAAGATAAGGCAACTTACATTTTATCTTTTGAGCTATCACTTACTTTATTCCATAACTAAATAATATAAATTTCTTGTCAAGAATTTATGTGACTTATACATGATATCTCAAATATTACAAAATGTCTGAAATAACTTTATTTTCTTCTATTCATGATGGTAGTCATAATACTCCTAGGGTAAGCAACTATGTGGGTGTTTGGGAAGTGGCTATTTTTTATGCTTTTTGACTATTTTAGTAAGTTATTTTAGTTTTTGTATTTGGAAAGATAGAATGAATTTTTATTTGAGTTGTTATATTAAAAAATGTGTTTGAAATGATATTTGAGGCTGAAATGATAAATTTGTCCCTAACCTCACTTTTTCCAAAATTTGCCTAAGGGAGCAAAATTGTCATTTACTATATTTGCCTACACTGTGGGACTAGGCTAAACCTACCATGTGCCTACACTGCCAGCGTGACAGTGTAGGCTGCCCCATGCCAAGCTACTTTTTTAAAAAATATATATACATATATATATATATATTATTGGTTTAGAATATTTGAGGTTATTTGGCTTTTTTAGTGTTTGAGGCTATTTTAGCCTCAAAAGTGGGTTCCCAAACACCCCCTATGATTGCTAATGAGACCCCAAAAAAAAAAAATGAAGAGGAAAAGAGAGAGAATAAAATTATTTTAAGTATTTCACAATATTTTCATGTAATATTTATAATTTCCGTGACATGTTTGAATGTCAATTTGTCTAATCATAAATACTAATGACACAATAATACAATATTTTCATGTAATATTTATAATTTCCGGGACATGTTTGAATGTCAATTTGTCTAATCATAAATACTAATGACACAATAATAATATATAAGGTGAGTAATGCTAGGGACTCTAAATAATCTACCAAGTTTTTTATCAAATCTCTCACATGGGTGTGGTACCCATTTGTGTGATCTCACACCTATGTGAGAAATTTGATAAAACATTTAGTAAATTATTTAGAATTCATAACATTTTTCATATATAAGGTTGGTGTGAAGTAAATATGTAGAACTCCACAAAGCTGACTTGGAGTCAGATTAGTGGGGGCTATGTTTGGATTTTCAAACTAATAAGAAAAGTCTTTAAAGAAGGTCCAAAATTTTGAAAACACACACAAAGGGGGCTTTCAAAATCAGGTTGTTGTGCTGAGTAGTAATTAAATAATTTTCAAAGAGGGATGGCTATTGAATAGAAGTAGTTAACTACTACTAATCCACTTGCTTTTAGATTTAACTATTCTAGTTGTTAGGCAAATGCTAACAATTATTCTGATTATGGGTTGGTGAAAAATGTTTTATAAATAAGTCAAAAGTGTTAAAAAAGATTTTATAATTGGTGAAAAAAAATTTGAAACTCTTTTTGTTGTGTTGTAAGAGCAACAAAAACCTTTATTATTAATATTATGTTTGATAATCAGTATAAATTTAATGAATATTACAAAATTAAATTATAAATGCACCATTTTTTCACATTATTTTATACTACGGATTTACAATGAAAGTAGACCTGATAATGTGGAACCCACTTCATTAGGAGTCGGTGATGTAAAATTATTTAAAAAATAATACATCTATATAACATGACTCAAGTGTGATAATAAAAATAATAACTATTTCATTAAAAAAATCACTTTTCAAACAAATTCTTAAAAATATCATGTCCCAATCCCTTTGCCAAACCAACCACCAGCGAAAGGGATATCAAAAAAATATTTGAAATTACTTAACTCCAACATGGGCCCCACATGTTTGCCCTATCAAACTAAGAGGTCTCCATGTTGCATTAACTAGTTGAACACAACAGTATAACTAAAGACAAATAGAAGAGAAGTAAAGACAACTGTAAATGGCTGCAAGTGAGAGCTATATCTCATGCCACAACTTTCACTTGCATCGGATACAAACCCACTCACACTTCCATGTATCAGTCTCGTATCCCTTGCAGAAAATCACATCACAATACTGAAATGAAACAATGTATGTTCACAGGAAAAATGGGGGACATTCGGCAATGCCCACATGGTGAAGAAGCAATTTGATGATTGCAACAAATACAAGATTGGGGCTCTTTTCTTTGGAAACTTATTAGATACTCCCAAAGTATTATATGACATTGCCAGCACACATTTAAGTAGGTCATCATTTGTCTCCTAACTACTTAACAGAGGTAAATCAACATGTCTTGCCCATAATTTTTTTTGCTATATGATTGGTTTGGAGCACCACGTAAATAATGTCACATGGTGGTCTAGGTCTATTGAATATTTTGCTATATGATTGGTTTGGAGCACCACGTAAATAATGTCACATGGTGGTCTAGGTCTATTGAATAATTAACCTTCTATTTCCTTTTTCTTTTGTTTGGCCAAACAGTGACAAAAGGAGAGTAGCAAGAAAATGAATCCCACATTAGTAGCAGATCATTGTTTTTTTTTTGGGTCCCGCAACCTACTTGAGAGGATAATTTGTGAACAAATTGGGCCGAACTAGGAAAAAATTTCTTTGAAAGTTAGGCCATGCAATGGGCCGAGATAAAAGCTGATGTAGCTCGGTCTTGAGTTAAGAAGACACTAGATCGGCCAAAGATGGGTTGCTAGGGTCTGGACCTAGCTATCTGAAGGTAATCTTTTATCGAACCGAGATGTTGTCAATGGAGAGGGCTGAACTATGTGTAGCATGGCAGGGTGCAATTCGGTAAATCGGCTTTCGATCACACGGCCCGAACGACAGGGGACCGAGATAAGGCAGCTCGGTCAGGAATGTATATCCGAGCATATGGAGTGGCCATCTCAATTGGCTTGTAGTGATGAGGGTGTTTTAAGGATAAACATTATCCTTCGGCATGAGACTCCTAGTAGGACTCTGCATAGAGTCCTTCTAGGATTGTGCAAACTATCTCACTTGGTTGGTAGCGAGTAGAGTGTTATCGGGATAGACACTCTTCATTGGGAGTGTGATTCCTAGGAGGACTCTTATAAGGAGAGTTGGAATCCTACTAGGATTGTGCCAAGCAGAATCTATAAAAGCTCATAGCAGGACCTATGTACAGGTATCATAATTTATGCTCTCAAAAACACAGAGCTTTTTGTCTATTGTCTATTTGCTGACTTAGGCATCGGAGAGATATCCGGCACACACCCGCCGGCTAGTTCACGTTTGTGTTTTTAGATAGCAAAGTGACGACGTTTGGAGGAGTGCAAACTTGATCAATAAGATTATACGAGAAGATTATTTTCGTGCTCGTATAATTGGCGCCGTCTGTAGGAATACAACAGAGAACAAACCTTTTGATTTAAGTATTCCTTCAATCAATGTCAATGGCGCATAACGAAGACTTGCCACATTCTGCTATTGATGGGCACACCCTAGAAGGAGGAGGGAGGTACGAGGGCTTGCCTTATGTTCTGCCCATGGCAGAATTGGATCCCCAACGACGAAACCCACAGAGAGACGCGCGAGAAAGACGGGGCTCAAGTCCACGCAGCTCTCAAAGCCCTGATAGATAGAGGCAGATGATGAATCCCCAGGTTCTGGAAGATCGCATAAGGGAACAAAACGAAGTAATAAGAAGAATGACGGCTAACATGGAGACTATGAAGCGCCAAATAAAGGGCAAAGGGGTGACAGAAGAAAAGGTGGGCAAAGACAGAGCGCACTCTCGCCACTTAGAAAATTGTGACAAGCAAGTCACACCGTTTCATACGGAAAGCAAAAGCCTCAGGATAGGCGACACACGGTCAAGAACCTTTAAGACTTGTTACTCCAGGTCTAAGAGAACGAGGACTGAAAGGTCATGTACGGAGGGAAACAGTTATCAGCCTTTGCACTCGCACCAAATGACATCTAGGCACACGGAGTTGCCCAGGTTGGCGGACCTGCGTACAGTGCTAGAGGAAAGGGCTCGAAGGAAAGAAGACACTCAGACTCGCATCCCTTGCAGAGTCTCTGCGCTATAACAATTGGCTTCTAGGACACATGGGAGTGTCAAGGGTGGAATGTCGATACCACACTTTGCCTATGAACCGACAGACAAAGCATTAGCAAGGTTACAGAGCTCGCTGTTCGTTCCGGCAATTTACCCCCAGGCTTCCACCAACCCAAATTCACTACTTATGAAGGGAAGTCAGACCCCTACATACACTTGAGCCACTTTCGCCAAGTTATGGCCGTGTATCGGCGAAACGAAGTTATGGCCGTGTATCGACGAAATGAGGCTCTAATGTGTATCCTGTTTCCTTCTAGCCTTGGCGACCTGGGTTTAACATGATTTGAAAGGTTGCCAGAAGGTAGCATAGCTTCATGGGCGCAACTAGCGAAGACATTTGTGACCAGATTCAAAACAAACACCAAGATGCCAGTGAAGATTGACCAGCTTCTCTCCATAGACATGGGTGAGAAGGAAACATTAAGGTCCTACAATAATTCGTATTGGGAGACTTTTAATTAGATTGGACCCCACAAACTTAGCTATCGCACAGTACAAACAAGATTTGCCGGTTAACAATAAATTAAGGGATTCAATGATAATAAATTAAGGGATTCAATGACAATGATGCCGCCTATTACTATGGAAGCCCTAATGGAGAGAGTGTACCAACACATCTTGGTAGAGGAAGATGGGATGCGCACCAAGGCAGAATCTGATACAAACAGCGATGTTGGACAAAACACCCTCGGCAAAAGTTAACACGGTCGACAAGAAGGACCAACCGCGCAAAAATCTTTGCCCAACTGGGGGCAAAGTGAGTTGGCAGGTTTGACCAATTCTTTCTAACAAATCAGTGCCTAATAGGGGGCAAAGGGGGTTGGCAGGTTTGACTAACTCTTTCTAAAAAAAATTTAGACTCCTTACCCAACTGTGGGGCAAAGGCAGTTGGCAGGTTTGACCAACAAAACTTTTTTGCACCCTTCAGCCGAGATCAGAATTTAGGCTAAAGGCGGTTGGCAGGTTTGACCAACAAAAAAATTTTAGACTCCTTGCCCAATTGGGGGGGGCAAAGGCGGTTGGCAGGTTTGACCAACAAAACTTTTTTGCACCCTTCAGCGGAGATCAGAATTTAGGCTAAAGGCGGTTGGCAGGTTTGACCAACAAAAAAATTTTAGACTCCTTGTCCAACTGGGAGGACAAAGGCGGTTGGCAAGTTTGACCAACAAAACCTTTTTACACCCTTCAGCCAAGATCAGGATTTAGGCTAAAGGCGATTGGCAGGTTTGACCAACAAAAAATTTTTAGACTCCTTGCCTAACTGGGAGTCAAACGCGGTTGGCAAGTTTGACCAACAAAACTTTTTTGCACTCTTCAGCAGAGATCAGGATCTAGGCTAAAGGCGGTTGACAGGTTTGGCCAACAAAAAATTTTTAGACTTCTTGCCCAACTGGGGGGCAAAGGCGGTTGGCAGGTTTGACCAACAAAACTTTTTTCACCCTTCAGCCGAGATCTAGGCTAAAGGCGGTTGGCAAGTTTGACCAACACAAAAATTTTGCACTCTTTGGCCGGGATGACAGTTACCTCGGCCAAAGCAAGTTGGCAAGTTTAACCAACAAGTTTTTTGGATTCTTCAGCCAAGATGTGTATCTCGGCCAAACTAATTAGTTTGGCTAGACATGCAGTCGAAATGATGCAAAACATTGAAAAATAGGCAAGTTTAACCAATAAGTTTTTTGGATTCTTTAGCCAAGATGTGTATCTCGGCCAAACTAATTAGTTTGGCTAGACATGCAGTCGAAATGATGCAAAACATTGAAAAATAAACATAGTAACCGCGCCAAGAGATCGAAAATTTTCATTAATTGGAAGATGATTACAAAAGGAAACATACGTTGAAGACAAAAAGGCGAGACTATTCAAATTTTTGGCATGACGGCTATAACTGGAGAACGGGGCTAATGGGGGCACGCCACATGCTAGATTAGTGGATGGACGTGCTGAGCAACTGACAAGACTTATTGAAACCGAACAACTTTTCTAGCTCAACGGAGTTGGGCGTTCTTAGCTCGGCTGGAGGAAAATAATCTCAAACATGCTACACAGGTGGAATTAAGGGGCAATTGAGAGGGCAATTTCTGAACAAATTGGGCCAAGCTAGGAAAAGTCTTCTTTGGAAGTTAGGCTGCGCAATGGGCCAAGATAAGAGCTGATGTAGCTCGGTCTTGGGCTAAGAAGACACTAAGTCGGTCAGAGATTGGTTGCTAGGGGCTGGACCTAGCTATCTGAAGGTAGTCCTTTATTGGACCGAGATGTTGTCAATGGAGAGGGCCGAGCTATGTATAGCTCGGCAGGGTGCAATTCGATAAATCGGCTTCCGGTCATATGGCCCGAACGACAGGGGACCAAGATAAGGCAGCTCGGTCAGGAATGTATATTGGCTTGCAGTGATGAGCGTGTTTTAAGGATAAGCATTATTCTTGGGCATGAGACTCCTAGGAGGACTCTGCTAAGGAGAGTTAAAATCCTACTAAGATTGTGCAAATCATCTCACTTGGCTGGTAATGAGTAGAGTGTTATGAAGATAGACACTCTTCACTGGGAGAGTGATTCTTAGGAGGACTCTTATAAGGAGAATTGGAATCCTACTAGGATTATGCCAAGCAGAATCTATAAAAGCCTATAGTAAGACCTATGTACAGGTATCATAATTTCTGCTCTAAAAAACATAGAGCTTTTCGTCTATTGTCAATTTGCTGACTTAAGCATCGAAGAGGTATCCGGCACACACCCGCCGGCTAGCTCACGTTTGTATTTTTAGGTAGCAAAGTGACAACGTTTAGAGAAGTGCAAACTTGATCAACAGGATTATACGAGAAGATTATTTTCGTGCTCGTACACTACTAGATGAATATAATTTTTATCTCGAAGCAGGCAAGAGAGTCTGACCCTCCTGCTACCTCGAGAAAACATATCCTTGAGGAAGGATAGCCTCCTGAGCTCCACTTCCTCATAAATGGAGTCGGTTCGGTCGCCTTTAAATAGCATGAAGAAGTAGGTTCTGTGGACCAATGACACTGGAAACATCCCAAAGTTCAATAATTTCCTTTTGGAGACTCTTGAATTCTGAGGGCCAATTCGAAAGACTCTTCGAACTATCCAAAAATTTAAATATAAAATTGTAAACACATTTGCATCCGCTGCTAGTATATATATACACACCCATATATATACAGGTCCTAAAGGGGGAAAAGATAGGAACACACCCATTTACACTTTCAAACACACCCATAAAGAGAGTCATGGGTGTGTGTTTGGAAGTGTAAATGAGTGTGATTGTTACAAAGTTGGGTCCTAAATGGCAATTGTCAATTTTAACCAGGGTATGCCACGCATGGCAATTGTCAAAATGTTACCTTGTGCATGGGCCTTTGGGTCAGGCCCATGGTCTAGGTTTTAGGTAGTCCATCGGGCTGGACTTATGGGCCAATCCATGGGCCTTACCCTTTTGTCCAAGCCCAGCTCATATTTCAGGACTAGGCCAAGGACCAGCTTGGGCTGGACTGTGGGCTATGAACTTTTTGATGAGCCTTGTATGCACAAACCAATAAAAAGAGTACACTTTTTATGTGAAAATATTCAAAATTACCTTTCCATGTACCGTTGTGTCCATGCCCTACACTTTGCCATGTTGGCATTTTCATTTTGTCTCTTACTCAAGTTGTTGATACAAGAAGAAGAACAAAGCCATGGATCTCAGCCACTCGGGCTTAGCTAAATGACTGTCGTAAATCATAAAGTGCATTTATTATGAATCCCCATAGCATAATAAGTGTCGACTGTTCTCACTATGCTTAATTAATAATGATGTAATATATAATTGATAAATGAAAAGAACACATAAAAGTTTCTCTAGCACTTGTTAACAAATTCCTGCTTTGGCATCAGCATAAACTCTGTTGAGCCATAGTTTTTCACAGAAATATTTAAAATAAAAGCCGGAAATAGAAATAAAACTCACTGGATTATCAGCAACTTGCTTCTCTTGCTGAAACTCAGCCTTTTCCTCCATTCATACAATGCATGTATTAACACTAGTAATATTATCATCAGTTGAAGTTCTGCCTCTGTGCGCTTCAAGATCAATAGCAGCAACAATCCTGATAGAAGATTGAGAACCTTTTCTTGATAGCCTTTCAATGTTGGCACCATAGTTCAATTCATAAACCCTTCTTCGGATATCCTCAGGTCTTCCAGTGAATTCTTTCTAGAACCCAGTTGGTGGTGTGTGCTCATTATCATTATTTTCCACCTTCTCAAACCATGGTGAATATGATGGGCTAGTCATCAGGCTTGCTTTGCAGCTTCTACTTTTAGTTAACTTAAAGCTTTGAGAGCCAGACATGTACTCTGTTAATGGCCATGGAGATGGTTTTTCATGAGAATGAGCAATGAAATGGGGGATATAACTTAACACACTATCTTCCTTTAGTGGCGGTGACACGAACTCCTGATCTATTGTGTCTCTGTTCCCAGCCACCATTGATTCAGAGATTTCAGTGCTTTGTTCAGGAGATGATGATCTATTCGATTCTTCTGCCTCTATGCATCAAACTTCCTTGCATAAATCCTCCGAAGTCCCATGTCCCAACTCTGTCCAGAATTGCTTCGGATAAACATAGAAACACCAACCAACAGCTGTGGAGAAGTATCATTCGGCACAAAGTTCTCTTCAAATTCAGGAAGAATTTGTATGCAGTGATCATCAGAGCTTCTCCCACTATGTCCATAAGAATAAAGAGATCTCTTGACTGATCTAACACCAATGTCCAAGGAGTGAGGACTTGCCAAAGAGGATGTCTCTGGTACTGGATTTTCAAATTCCGGTGACTCCGGAACTAGCAAGAGTGGGTAGTTATTAAAACCTACCTGGAGAAGTACAAAAGGAAAAAATAAATAAACTCAACTAAACAAGGCACACCTAGATGATATGGATGCTTCGGTACAACAATTTAACTACAGTTACCCGTGTCATTGAATGTCCCTCATCCCCAACCAATTGTAGCAAATCCTGAACCTGACATTGAGCTAAGTCTCGTTGAACAGTCAGATCTATCATCTCCTTCTCCAACTGCACAAGTAGAAAAAGTAGATAAATAAAAAGATAACAGCATTCAACGCATGAGCCCATAAGACGAATGCTGCTTCTTGCATGGATGGAAAATTTTGCAGCATGTTCGTGAATCATACTTCAAATGTTAGTAGCTCAAGGTGCACTCTTAACTTTCCCCAAGAATGTCATTTGAAATTGAACTTTTTAAGCCTACAGCTATCAAAAAGTCAAATAAGCAGACATTAGAAGGATTTCCATAAGTGATGCCATGGTTCTTCAGACTTTTTAAGCCTACTTCTTCCTTCTGCAATGATCTTGTGTTTTTTTATCAAATCAAGACACATTAGCAAAGTACATAATTTAACAATTGAGTTAAAACTGAAGTAAAATGGCATTAAAACCATAGATCCTAAAATGACATAGTTTTGTTTAACTTTAAACATAGGCCATTGGATTACTACAAGAAGTCCAGAATTCGTTGTATAGAATCTTGACCCGGTCAACGATGGTCCACCAAATTAATTACCATTTTCTGTTAGGTTAAGTTGTTAAAGATATCCCTTACGGTGAAGTAAAAGTCAAATGAAGTATCTAAACCGCATCCTTGCAATGTTATTAAACCAAATGGTTCATCAACAGATCTCATATTTTCAAATTGGTATTGTTCTTGAGGTGGGATTTTGTTGACATTTCAACTGGTCGTCTCTTGTAATAATCTAAGAGTTACAAAATTATTCTGCTTTTAGATCACAAAAGTCCTAAAAATCCAAGCAAAATTGAAATGAGATTGTCAAACGATTAGAAGCAAGACAAGGAATAAAGATTAGAAATGAGTAAATAGACCAAGAAAATTCTTTTTGCATGTTCCGTGCAGAACAACAAATATACAAAAGGCTTAATATGAAAAACAGACAGTGAAAAGGAATGAAAGTCATGCAACCTAAAAGAAAAAATGGAATTAATTATAAACGATGGCGAAGGATGCACGCGGAAATAAGGGTTTAACAGCAAAGATTACACTTATGTTTGCCAAACTAACTCACTCTAGTGGATGTGATCATGTGACATAATTTAGGGAAAATTTCACTCTGCCCTCCAATGTGGTTTAATCTATGTGCAGATTACTCCCTATCATTTGGAAATAATCACATAATCCCCTTGTAGTTTGTGGACTGAAGTGCACCATCAACATTATGTCCAAGTTAACAAGTGCGAAACACATGCCAAGATATAGAGGGGTTATGTACTCATTTCCAAATGTCAGTGGGATAAATTGCACATGGAGTAAAACAAAGAGGGTTAAAGTAAATTGTCTCCCAAAAAAATGAAAAAAATGTTTGTGGTTTGCATAATCAAGTTACTTATGTACAAAGGTTTCTTAGTCCACAAACTAGAGGGGGTTATGTGCTTATTTCCAAATGACAAGGGGTTATGTGCACATAGGCCAAACCACAAGGGGGTGAAGTGAAATTTTCCCTATAATTTTTAATTTAAGATTCAGAAGTACCACATTGTGGTTTTAAAGAGTCTTGAAATTTATATTCCTCATGCAACAATTACACAGAAATTTATGAACTGTTCGATATTGAAGAGGTATTGCAATTTGATAATGAAAGCCCAATCATTACCTTTTCAATCTGAACGCCAAATAATGTGATGCAACAAAGGTGGGCCCTTGACTTCTCAGTTCACTCTCCAACCTAGCTAATTGTCTCTGCAGATGCTTTACTAATGCTTTATCTGATATGACTACATTAACTTGAGTGTTAGTTGTTACTTCTTTCGCACAACGTGCAAACAATAGCGTATTTCTTGATTGCTCAACATGACTTCTCGCGGGGCTCATGGTACGGATGATGGCAGTTCTAGCATTGCCTCCCAACGAGGATTGCAATATGCGAGTTAGCTTAGAATCTCTGAAAGGAACATGTTCATTTCTTCCCTTGCTGCACCCAATGATAGGACAACACAAATGATAACAAAACTTGCAATCAACAAATGGTAATGTTCAGGATGAAACATCATACAATCAAACCAAAAAAAACACAGACAAGAAAAAGGAAAGGCAGGTAAAAGGATTAAAGGCACAAAATTCCCGAGAATTTAATCATTTTGGTTGATTTAAAAAGACCACAACAACAAATCTTTGACGTAATAAGATCATCATGATTACCCAAAGGAGTGTACTAGCCAAAAGTGACGATAGTAATCTGAGAGAATGTAGAGTAAAGCAGCACGACCAAGTGATTAGTCGTATGATCCTGACAACTGCATTGTCTTAATAAAATAAACAACTAACCATTACTAGCACCTGGTTGATATAAGTGAAAGGCAGGTAAAAGGGTTAAAGGCACAAAATTCCCGAGAATTTAATCATTTTGGTTGATTTAAAAAGACCACAACAACAAATCTTTGACGTAATAAGATCATCATGATTACCCAAAGGAGTGTACTAGCCAAAAGTGATGATAGTAATCTGAGAGAATGTAGAGTAAAGCAGCACAACCAAGTGATTAGTCGTATGATCCTGACAACTGCATTGTCTTAATAAAATAAACAACTAACCATTACCAGCACCTGGTTGATATAAGTGATTACCAGTCAACGAATTTGAAAATCATGGGCTAAATGATGACGGTCAGAATCAAGTTTCAGTTAATCTGATGAAGATGATTCAAGTAGTCCTTGATCTTTTGCTTTAAAACAATTCATTTGGCTCTTGCTCCTATTAAGACCATCAACAGGAAAAAAAAGAGCAAAAAGTCCATGGTTCAGTGAAAGGAGGGTTTAGCTTTGCTTCAGTTCTCTTTGTTGTTCAAGCCAAGCAATAAGGCAACACACAGTTTTCACAACATAGATGAATGCAATCCTTGACAACTAGATAATGATTTTTCCTAAGTATCATTGGATTGAATTATTGTCTCTTTACCCCTTATTGTTACAGAGGGAGGTTTGAACTTTCACAAACCTTCCATGTGCTAGCTTTGAGCATCAAGTTGTGGAGACAACGTCAATGTAATATGTGACTGTGGGCAAATTTCTTTATAGCTAAATATTGTCATGGAATTCATCCTCATTCTTGCGCTCTCCATACATTTCATTATCATATTTGGAGGAGGCTTTTTAGAAGCTAAACCTTTCATAGAAGATATACCACATACCTTCCTAATATATGTTGTGAATACTTCTTCAGGGTAGTTGGCTCGGAGATGGTGCTAGTATTGACAACAAAAGTACATAATTTACCATGTGCTGAACCATAGTAAACGATCATGAATGATGGAACTTAAATTTAGTGGAAAATCTCCTATCTTCTGAGGATCTGATTATTTTGAGTTGGTCCAAATAATGGGCATTCTTAATTGACTCTGCTCATGAGGGTGTTTATTCTCAAGGTTCCACCACATAGTACATTTGTAACTAATTGTAGAAGGAAATTCCTATTAAAATATATTCATGTGGAAATTATTTCATTACATCATTGCATTTAACTTAGTGGTTGCCAAATGTTGGAGTGTCAACCTCTAGATGTAAATGTGGATTAGACAGGACATTGGAGTTTATGGAGCATTGGCATTCTACTAACAATCTTGCTTCACAGATTGTGATGCACTCAGTGAACTTACTTGGTCTTAATTTTTCCCATCATATTGATATTATTCATCAAATTAGTTTCTGCTCGTCCAAATGCTCCGAATCTGATCATTAGCCCATTGAGCTCATCAAGGTGTCACTAACTTTTTCGCATTTGGTGGGGAAATTTGAAAAGGACGAAATAAATAAATAACTCAGAACTGGATTGCAGACACTTTATTGGTTTTTATTATTTGCAGGCCTTCTACAGATTTTGATAATATTGCTTTTGTTTAGGGGTGCAACTTGGGCTGGTTCAGTCAGGTTGAGAGGTTGTTTAGGCCAAACCCAAATTGTGTTGAGAGTTGCCCAAACCCAACCTCCAACCTGATTTTGTCTTCCCAAGTCTGGCCCGAGCTCAATAAATTGAACCTGGCTAAGCCCAAATTGCCCACAAATTTATAATAGAATAGCATGGATGTAATTTTTATCAAAAAAGCCATATGGTAAAAGTGTAGAATAAAATACATAAGAGTGGTGCTACATCCCCTAATATATCATCTCCATATTGACCTCTAATGAGATGGAAGAGAGAGAATAGAGAGAGATAGAGAGCGGAGGAATGGGAAGTATGAGTCCCTCTTCATATGGTTATTCCATGTCATTGTGGGTGGATTAGGAATGCTCAATTAAAGCTTTCAAATATTTTTCTTATAATAATAATAAGGAGAAAAGGTAAGAGAAAAACATGGCACACCATATCTACTTTCATTCTTATGCAATATTTTGTCAAACTTAATTTTGGGTTGAAAATCTACCAATTCTTTGAGAAATATTTTCTAAATGATTGTAGCAAACCATTTTCAAAACAAACATGTAATGTTTTGTTCCAGTTTAGGCAATTTGGTCTATACTTGTTTGCGGTCAAAATGATGAACTACTGGCACAGTTGAGTTAGGCTTCCTGCCTTTTCCCCACTGCCAACATACTTGCCAGAAGGGCACTCTACCCGCCAAAAAAGGGGATAACCGAAGTTAACAACAAATGGCTGAAAGTTCTCTCATCCTCCAAGCAGCGAGGTATCAAGCCGAGTGCGAAGCACGAATTGGAATGGATTGAGATGCTCCATTCTCGCATCATACTAACTGCATTGTTATTTCAATTCCAAATTGAATACATGATTAGTCGTAGCATTCCATATACCATGTTTAGAATAGCCGAGCCTGCTATAGTTGCACTTTGCATGTGTTGCATTAGGCATCTCTGTATATTAGGATCATGCATAGATTTCTAATAAGCTTCTTTTTTGGCTTGGAGTACTCGGTGAGTTTTATGCTTTAGCATCCTTGCATGCGTGTGAGTGACTGCCATGAATAGCATGCTTACCATGAGGCTATTTGCTTATGTGATATATTCGCCTGAATGCCTGTGGGTGAAGGTTGGGTCACTTAAATTGGAATAAATAATCAAATGTTTTAAGCCTACCTGCGGGTAGCAAATCATTTTCAAAAAGCGAACATGAAATGTTGTGTTCCAATTTAGGCGATCCAGTCTATACTTGTATGCTGTGCGCATCATATAGTAACCTAGGCTAATAACCGGGGTAAGAACATACAATGTTTTCAAAAATAGATATCATGGTTAGTAGAGGCCGGTCTATGACCGGGCGAGCGGGGGTGCTCACGAAGTGACCTTCCCCAATCGTACCCAAGTTCCCGAGCCGAGGCAACTTTGGTGATGACGGACACGTGGCCTTTGGCAACGAGTCAGGGTTTCCTAAATTTCCCAAAATAAAATATTTAGGTGGCGACTCTGTATCTGGCAAAGCAGTCCATGTTTGGCACTTCTTTCAAAAAAATCTGTTTTCTCAAAACGATTTGCCGGATTTGGACTCTTTGGTTCAAGATTTAGAACCGTGACTACAAAGTCGAGTCCGAGCTGTAGCGAGGTCCCCCGCGGGCTTGTTACAATGACGCTCGAGCGGGAGGGTTGGCGCTCGAGCAGAGACCTGGTTCTGTAAAAGTTCTGGGAGTGTGTATCCGCCGCTCGAGCGGGATTGTTGACGCTCGAGCGGGAGTTTGTGAGTGACGCTCGAGTGGGGCGACTTTTATATAAATCCGAGATCCGACTTTTGGATCACTTTTTCAAGATCTTTTCTCTCTCTTACTTTTCCAAAAAGCCATTTTCAGAGCTTCTCACTCTAAAACCAGCCCTTCTCTCTTAGATTTGATCTAGTAGGAGTTGTTTGCTCACTTTTGGTCTTTACGAAAGAGTTGTTGATCGTCGAGGGCTACCTTTTGATCCGAAAAGTTTGTGGTTTGGAGCACTTCCGTTTTCTTCGTCTTCTCGGTTGGGAGTCGTCTTTTGAGGTAGGGATAACCTACTCCTTACTATGGATTTTGTCTTTAAATTTTAGTAATTTGAAACGTTGGAGTTAGTTTGGTAATTTTGTGGAAGTTTGAGACTTTTGTGCAAATTTACAAAGTTGGGGGTTTTAACTATATAAAAGCCTAGATGCATGTTTGGCATGGAAAAGTGGAATTAATGTTAAGACATTAATGAAAATGGAACCTAAGGGTTGAAATGTAGATTATGGAAAATGCCCTAATTACATTGATTGATTAATTTGTATAATTAATTATTGGAAATGAGGAATTGAATTGAGAATGTGGAAAGTGAAAAGGAAAGGGGTTAAAGGGTGTAGTTGGATTATTTATCACTCACCTAGTTGAAATGTTGATTATATATCCATTGTTGCTTTTATTTTCTGTATAGAAATAACTGCTTTGGGCTATCGGTGGAGGATAGTCGAAATTGTTGTAGACAATGCATGATAATTAGGCAAACTGAAACTAATCAATGAAATGTGTCATGGAATTTGACGGTTGATAGAATACATTAATTATATGTATTGAGTGATTGTATATAGAACCAATGTGTTTGTATACGTTATGTGTAGA
Organism: Camellia sinensis; assembly: GCF_004153795.1. Classification (NCBI taxonomy): domain Eukaryota; kingdom Viridiplantae; phylum Streptophyta; class Magnoliopsida; order Ericales; family Theaceae; genus Camellia; species Camellia sinensis. The sequence goes on from NW_021030734.1 coordinate 740,419, forward strand.
GGAGGAGATGGGGGATGTACTCCGCGGTTTAGGGGAAGATGGGGGATGTACCTCTAAACCGGATAGTGGTCTTTTAAACATAAAATGTGAGAGATTAGTTTGTTTTGATTTCATAGTTTTTCTTTTGTTTTTCAAATTTTTTTCAAAAACGAAAGCAACATTACGATCAAAAATACAATTGGCTTTCAATTAAGGAGACTTACGTGTACGTGTTAATAGGTAAACTTATTATTTAATATGATAATTAACGACATTTTTCATCAAAAACTATTAAAAAAAAGTCACTAATTATTAATTTTTAGCTACAGTTTAAAAATTTTGTCACAAAAGATGTCACTAATTATAAGTTTTAGTGACAATTTAAAAAAATCGTTACAAAAAAAGTGTCACGACCCAAACCCGCTCCTATGGGTTTAGTACCGTAACCGGCCAGTAATCCGTGATTACCGAAGGCCTGCTTAACAGTAAAGACAATAATACAGAGTACAGGGGCTGGCGGAAGCCAAAACAGTAAATGAAAGATGTCCAATGAGCTGTGACAGTCTGTATGCAAAAAGACTTTTCATAACACATTCACATTCGGAACAAAAGCAGTATGTACATACATCATATACAGGCATTCAGGTTAGGGACCAAATCCCTACCATAACAATACAGTACAAGTCTATACAGTATTACAAACAAAGACAGAAGGGTGAACTGAGACACCCCAAAAAGCCTAAGCTTGAATACACTTGGAACCTCGCAGTGAGGCACGTTGGTTGGCTTGACAAAAAGGGAGTTTAACCCAACGCTTCTAGCTCCAATCCGGTGCCTGGACACCTACATATATATATAAACAGTGAGCTAAAGCCCAGTGAATAACATATGCGTAAAAAGGTTAGGAATGAATGTCCTTTCAGTATTTAAAACAGTCATTTGAACAGTATATTAGTTATTCGATCATAGCAATCATAAGTGATACATCCAATAGCAAATAGTACAGTAGGTCTTAACAGACCGAATAGTCAGTTGATGGCCATCATATCAGTAAACAGTAGTGGTTCCAAACATGGGAACCGACAGAGATCTCTGTGACAGTAGCAGTACAGTACAGTAACAGTAAATTGCTATGGATGCCACGAATTCGGTTCGCAAATAGGACAAGCATTCATTCAGTAAGAAATATCATTTCAGAAAGCAGTATAGTTGATCATTCAGAAAATATTCATGATTGAATATATCTTTACAACATTGTTACTCATAGAGCACTGGGCTACAGATAGGCTAGAGCGTCCTCGGATGCCAACCCTACACAGTTACAGAATGAACACACACTAAGGTACAAACTTAGGAATCAATGACTTAGTTCCTAACTTGACTCGGTGTGGTTCTACATCAATATCCCCATTAAGATGCCTTAAACTAGGCCTACGAATGCCTAGGATGAAATGAGGATGCAAAGATGTACTTAAAAACACTTTTTAGAATTTTCAGAAAACAAGGGTCTCACTCGAGCGTGGATTTCTACGCTCGAGCGGACATGCAGACAAAGGATCTCAGCTCGAGCGTGACTTTCATCGCTCGAGCGGACTGTAAACTAAAGCAAAAATACTGGATGCGCAAAAATCACGCTCGATGGGCGCTCGATCCACGTTCGAGCGTGAGACACAGGTCCTCACTCGAGCATGAACTCTCTCGCTCGAGCAGACAGTAAACATATGAAAAGTACTGGATACACGCATTTCACGCTCAAGCGTTACTTCTCCCGCTCGAGCGGGCTGCATGTACTTAGAGTGTACGCTCGAGCGTGAAGTCTTATGCTCGAGTGTGGGTCCAAAATCTGAAATTTCCAGATTGAATCTCCAAGCTCAAATTCAACATTTCAAACATTAAATCTGATCCTTTTGGGCTAATTTTCTGGAAAACAATTTAAAACTCATAATATGACATGTTTCAAAGATCAATTTGCAAAATCAAAGCCCAAAGGGAGTTCAATTAAACACAATTTCAAATAAACTTCAAGAACATGATGAACATATGACATGCAAGTGTTCAATTGAAATCAAAGCTTCCAATACATAATCAAATGAGTCGAAACTTCCAAAAACAAGATGAATTCATGAACTATAATCAAGATATGGACATGCATGTAGCAATTTCCATGAAAACAACCTCAAAATGCTAGAACATGTTCATGCATGCATGATTTAAGCTTCAATTCAACATTTTGAACCAATTCTAGACTCTAATCACCAAACTTCCATGAAACATGCAAGATACAACTTAAATACAAGTTCAAGAAGATGATTCTCCTACTTGGTCAGAATAGAGATCAAGAAATTTGAAGTAGTGAGGATTGAACAGATAGGTAGGGAAGAGAACGACAGAGCAGACGAACTAGCAGGCTTTGCTTCAATGGCAGATACATCCATCCCTCATCCATTGCCCATCGATTACTTACCAAGACCAAGCATCGAAGACCCCGAAGCAGAAGAAGTATGCTGCGCCGATCTAGGCCCCTCATGGATGGATCCCATCATACTATTCTTGAAAGATGGCGTCCTACCGGAAGAAAAGAAAGAAGCCAACAAAATTAGAGCAAAGTCACAGCGATTTTGGCTCTTCCCATCTCTGGCATTATACAAAAAGTCGTTCTTAGGACCCTATCTAAAGTGTGTCCACCCCAGCAAAGTGGAAGCATTCTTATACGAGATACACGAAGGGGTGTGCGGAAGCCATCAAGGAGGAAGATCGCTAGCTTACAGGGCCATTTCGCAAGGATACTGGTGGCCATACATGCAGGCAGACTCAGAGAAATATGTGAAGAAGTGTGAGAAATGCCAAAAATTCGCACACCAAATACATCAACCAGCTAGAGAACTCCTACCATTGACCAGCCCATTGCCCTTTGCAATGTGGGGCTTGGACATCGTAGGACCACTTCCAACAGCGCCCAGAAACAGGAAGTTCTTTCTCGCAGCAACAGACTACTTCACAAAGTGGGTGGAAGCAGAAGCATTGGCATCAATCAAGGAAAAAGATGTAAAGAAGTTCATCTAGCAAAATATCATTACTAGATTCGGCAAACCTAAAGCCCTCATATCAGACAACGGCACCCAGTTTGATGGCAAAATCTTTAGAAGCTTTTGTGAAGAATACAATATAGAGTTCTACAATTCTACACCAGCATATCCTCAAGCATATGGCCAAGCAGAAGCATCAAACAAGGTTGTCTTGGATGGACTGAAGAAAAGGTTAGAGAAGGCAAAAGGCAAGTGGGCGGAAGAACTTCCTCATGTTTTATGGGCTTACCGCACCACACATCGACGATCAACAGGAGAAACACCATTCTCCTTAGCCTACGGGATGGAAGCAGTAATACCACTGGAAGTTGGCCTCCCCACAATTCGAAGCAAAAATTTTGATCCAGACTTAAAC
>NW_021030735.1:0-10471 GCF_004153795.1 Camellia sinensis
ATCTTCGGGTGGTGAGATGAATGATGTAGGTTTGTAATTTTAAGCACAAAAATTATGGATAAATATTCCTATTTTAAAAAATAAAACATATCCATTGTAACAACAAATTATTATAAAATCTATTTAATTTTTGTTTGACAGAAAAATATAAGAGATGACATTGCTTATATAATGATGTGTTTTGAATTGAAAATTATCACTACGCCAAACAGGGCATTAAGGCGGTTTTTTAACTGCGGTAACGAAAACCGTCATTAAAGGTACTATTAAGCGCGGTAACGAAACCGTCGTTAAAGGTATTTAACGGCGGGGCTTTTGTTACGCCGTTAAAAAAACCGCCGTTAATGCCCACTTTTATACGCGGTAACAAAACGCGCTAATGCTCATCATTACCGCCATTAATGACGGCGGTCTTTGCTGCGAAACTCCGACGAAACTCCGGCTGTTCCGGCGAGCTCCGGCGAAACCATCTACAATAAAGTAAAAGTAATGTTTAAATTTATTTAGGGAATATATTTCATGAAGAGTGGCTTGGTAGAGTGGTTAGTGTGGGTGGATGAGAGATTGAGGGTTCAAGACTGGGGAGTGCAAGAAGAAAGAATTATTTTTTGAAAAATTTGACCTATTTCGGCGGTAAAAAACCGCCGTTTTGGTCCTATGTTACGCATTTTTGATCGACTTTTTAACTACGGTAATTTACCTTTTTTACGACGGTTGTACTTTTTCGACACGTGCATAACGGCGGTAACAAAACTGCGTTAATACGGCGTTAAGGCTTTAACGGCGTTTTACAGCCTTTAACGGCGGTAAAAAACCACCGCTGAAAGCCCAATTTGGCTAGTGTATTAAACAATCTTAGAGTACATATGAGTTACCTACGTGATGTCAAAGTATAGAAAATCAAAATCACACATAATAGGTATGTCAACTACTCGAAATAATGAGTTCATTTATCAATTATAACATTCACTACACTATTGATTTAAACTATATATAATAATACAAACATAATAGTGTTACCAAAGTATCAAATAATTACTTGTTGTGAACAATATAATAAATCTTTAGCAAAAGACATGTTAAGAAAAAAAAAAGAGATCATTTATACATGGCAATAACAAAAAATTAAAAATAAAAAAAATAAAATAATTCAAAACTGAGGGAGAGCACGTGACCCCTTGGCCCTATGCTGCCTCTGCCTCTGGCAGGCATCTATGAGTCGGCAAACCGGGCAAGTGGAATGGAATAGAGCCACATATCAATACAATGCACGTTGCAGAGTACATGCACTCTGGCAATGTATGCAACTCTTCACCCTTCTCGTACTTCTACAAAACAAACCGTGCATCTCCCGTTTTTTCCCACCAACTCCGTTTCTTTTTGATATTTGTGGACCAGTATAGGCCCCGACACCGAGGCATCGACGTTGCCCGCCATATGTTACTACAAGAAATAAAGTTTTAAAGACAAATTTTAGAGATAAAAATAATTTGTCTATAAAAATTATACTATTAAGGACAAAATGAAGAATTTAAAAATTATATTTAATCATATTATACATTTTTTAGACAAGATTATTTGGTTGTAAAAGATCAGCCACTCTTACCTACAATTTTAGTTTGATCTCTAAATAATCCAAATTCATACATTATTTTATTTTATATAGTCATTTTTGAACTCAATAGTCAGGACAGATAGCTTGATAGAAATTGTAATAGATCGATCGATCACTCACTTCTCTCTCTCTCTCTCTCTCTCTCTCTCTTCTCTCTCTCAAATCCCTAATTTCTTTTTCTCTCGCAAATGCAATAGTTCTTTTCTACGAATCTCGTTGATTGCTTCTGATCTCGGCAATAATTTCATCATTGAGGGTACTATCTCCATTCAATCCTCTATATATACAGATTCATATAGTGAATCGATTGTTTTGATTTTTTTTTCCCTTCTTCTGAATTGCAGGGACTGCTGATGTTTTGCCCTACGTCGACGGATCTGAAGAAGATTGCTACTAGGGTTATAGAAAAATCTAAGGAGATCTGTCTCAGTAAGTCGGTATCTCTATTCTATCACTATCTTTTTTTTTTTTTGGGCTTTTGATTAAGTTAATTTTTGCTATTGCTTGAAGAATTGGATTCCTTAGGTTTGAATTATTGGAAAATTTTACAATTTCGAACTTATGATTTTGTTACTCTTAGAAATTTTGTTGTTTTGTACTTTTTTATTTTATTTTATTCTGAATTTGATTAGAATTTTGTAGAATCTGTATGAATTGATGATTATGTGAGTACATTTTTAATCTTTGTTAAATAGTTTAAGGCTCTACTTTTTAACTTAAGGATTTCAAATGAAGTAGATTTGAAATATGATCTTACAATCCTTGCACTGCACTCGGTTGATAACATGACATATAGATTTCAAATCTAGCCAAATCAATCCATGGATTTCATTCTTTCACCACTTTCTTAGAAATTTGATTTTTTGTTTGGTCTTTATTTGCTTGATTTTTTGTTTGGAAATGTATATGCTAATTCGATTGATTGCATTGTTAGCTGGCTTGATTGAATCATATTTGAGATCGGCTTGAAAGAGAAATAAGTCGAGTTTGAGCATATTTTTCAAATTCGACAAGTTTTCAAGTCAAACTTGAACAATTAAGATGACTTTGAAGGCTCCTAGGAGCTCGTCCTCTCATCCTTTTCAAAATTGAGTCGTGTAACTCAACTTTTAAGCGTAGCTAAGATATTTTACACATTTGGATAAAGCAATGGATTCGTCCATACCATCGGTAAAGTTTGGAAGATCATGACTACCCATTCAATTGATTGTTCTAAAAGTTTTGATTCGTTTTGTTAAGTCGAATTGAAAGGTATGTTATGTCAATGATTAAATGGAATGGGATTCGCCCATACTGTCAGTAAAGTTTGGAAGATCATGACTATCAATTGGTAACTTGACTCGTTTAGATTTGTATAATTTGTTGCCAAGATGCACATACGTAATACATACTATTACACAATCATAAGTACAACCACATAAGAAATATATATATATATATATATATTTCATGTTAGATTTCTTCATTGGTACTACAACAATCATAGAATCAGTACTCTCTTGCCTACAAAGGACATCAGTGGTCCTTGGAACAAAGAAAGAAAGAAACAGCTAACTCAATGGTTACTTCTGTGAATAATATCAAAAAAACAAAGAAAGTGGTTTGATGCTTTGTCATCAAGTCCTCTTGCTATATTATAATTAAGTATTGGATAAGCACAGTGCTGCTTGTAGACCACATCAAACCCATTTACTAACTAAAGATAATAATGTTGAAATAAATGCTCATGCTGCTTGCTTTTATGTTTTTTGGATCCAACTCTCCTATTTTTATTCTCCACCTCAATTTGTGCCCTTCTTTCCCTCCACATTCAAAAAAGAAACTACCCAATTTTGATTGAAACCTCTCGTGTAAAGATGTCAAATTTTTTCCAACAACCTTAGTTCAGGGATTTTTTCACTGAGTGTGAAACAGGAATTCACGATGTCACTAAGTTTAGCATAGAAATCATCAAACGTCTCATCATCACGCATAAAAAGGGTTTCAAAGGCAGACGTGAGACGTTGAAGTTTTGACCTTTTAACAGAATTTGTACCCTCGTGAATCGTTTCAAGAATGTCCCAAGCCTCTTTTGCTACCTCACACGTATAGATACGACGAAACTCGTCAGCTGTGACCTAGCAAAAAAAGGAATCGAGAGCCTTACTGTTCCAACTTGAGTTTTGATAATTGAATGCATCCCATTTATCAAGGGATTTAGGAATATCAACACCATCAATGGTGACAATAGGTTCACTCCACCCATAGATCACACAGTGCCAAACTTTTTCATCGATAGATTTTAAAAACGCTCTCATACGAGCTTTCCAATAAGAATAGTTTGTGCTATCAATTAACGGAGGTCTATGGGTCGAGTTACCTTCACGAATTGAATCCATATCACTAATCACACAAAATCACACTCTTATAGTTTTGATAAAAACAAAGAGTGACCTGTTTTGATACCAATTGAAAAACCTAAGTAATTCGTGATTAGATCAAGATTTAATTGTTTCAATTCCTAACCAATTAAAATCCACAATCTAAATCATCAAGCACTTACGAAAGTGATTTAGATTGTTGTTTCAAAAAAACAATGAATCTACACAAAATATTTTTTACATGGAAAAAACCACAATTGAAGCACCTTCAATTGTGATAAAAAAAACTACAAGCGAAATGCCACAATTCAATCTACTACTGAAGAAAGAAAGATTACAAAGATACCAAACAAATTACTAGAACCGCTTCCAGTTTGTCTTCAAATCTTCTGAATGTCTTTCACCGTAACCTTCACATGGAATTGATTAACTTGATGTTGAATCCACAACATCAATTGTCGGATAAACGACTACACACAACATCAAACTCCTTTGATTACTTTGTGCTTGAATCTTCGAATTCCACCGAAGAAGAATACTCTCAAAGAAAAATATCAAACTCTTTGATGTGTGCTTATAAGAACCTGAGTTCAAACTCCATCAAACATCAAGGAAAACCAAGAAAAATATCCCAAAAGAAAACCCTAAGACTCATAAAGAAGATCTAGGAAAAGTAACCCTGGAGTTGGAGTAACAAGCGAATTTATAGAAGCAAAGATCGCAAGATCCGCTTGAGCGTGGGAATGGACGCTTGAGCGGGGCCTCTATATCGCGTGTTCTAAACCAGGGTTCACGCTCGAGCAAAAGATCCCATACTCGAGCGTAAAAACACATCACTCAGTATTTTTGCAGACACGCAAAATACTGTGAGCGTGTAAATTCCGCTCGAGCGTCACTTTGCCTGCTCGAACGAGAAGACTAAAACTGGAAAATTACAACTCGATTAAAAACTCAGTTTTTCCATGGATTTTGACAACAAGGGTCCTAACAATGTTCATTTGGCTTTGTTGCCAAATTTGTTTTGATTCAATCCTTGTGTTGCCCTAAACTTTATGGTTCAGGTCTGCAATGACAATGTCCTTTTGTGAAAATTGTAAGTTACCTCATATGCGGGCATCATGATTTTTTTTAGTAAATCTGATCTAAGACCTTTTACACCCGCATTGGCCAGGACAAATAGCATAATTTCACATATTCCAAACTCAGTTGCTTATAAGTTGATGAAGTTAATTTATTTATTTTTATTTCATGTAATTTTTAGAGTCATTTTACTAGAGGTGAGAGATCACAATTCTGATGATATTATTTATTTATTTATTTTGTTTCTTTATTACATAGTTACATAGTTAACAAACCACAATCCTTGCTTTTCTTTTCCCACTTAATTTATCAAACATAATTTTATTGCGCGTGCCTAGGTCTCTCTTTTTCTCCCATTTCGAATTTTTATTCAGTTTAGTTCATTGGTAGACTTCTCATTCGTACACTTCCTGCCTAGTAGTTTACTACTAAAACTGAATATTACTTAACACAACACATAGCTTCTCCTGAATGAAAAAAGTTTGTTCTATGATCTCAGTTCTATACAGGTTCTACAAGCTTGCGTCGATTTGAAGGCTTGATAGTTTTTTGCGAGATTTTGAATGACATTTCAACGAAGCCCTTAAGAAGAAGATGTGATGAGTTGTTCTGTTCTGTAGGTAGATATAAATCCAATTTATAATTTGTTCGTTGAATAGTTGAATGCTACAAGCAATGCTTATGGCACTGGCCTTATAAATTGGAAATGATACTTTTGAAATCTCTATCAGTTTATGATATACAATCCAGATATTACGTACTGATGAATTAGAGCATGGTATTTGTTTGTCATTGAAAATCTTTTGATTAAGCTTCTTTGAATGCGATGAGCGTGGGTTTTTTTTTTTTTTTTTTTTTTTTTTTTTTAATTTGAATTTTAATTTGGAGATGAACATATGGCCTATGATATGTTTGATAATTTCTGTTTAGTTGTTGAGAAGTCAAGAAAGGAATATAAGTTGATGTTCAAACCAGTATTTTTAGAATGGATAAATTACAAATACACCCTTGAGATTTGATTAAAATATGAATCGTCCCCTATGACTTTGAAAATTACACCACCCCCCCGAAGTTTCTAATTTCATAACAAATCACTCTTTTATTAATAATTCAAGTCAATTAACAGTTTTTAATGATGTTAAAAATATGTTTCAATATTAATTTAGGTAATTTTATTATTGTATAGGAGAACAATTATGAATTTTATTTTTTTAGTCAATTCTGTTAAATAAAAAATTTAATAAGGGGGTATTTGTAATTTTTCAAACCACATGAGGCAATCTGTATTTTAAGCAAATCTTAGGGTGTATTTGTAATTTATCCTTTTAGAGTAATTGTTACAAAATCAAAAAGTCATAAAAAAATAAAAATAAAATAATTATCAAACTTTTAGAGACCAATTTTACGATCATTTTAATTGCGTGCAAAATTAAAACTTTTAACCACACTTTCACTTGTCCCAAAACTAAAACTTTTAGAGACAAATTTGGTTGTTCTCAAAATCAAACTTTTTGCACCTATATATTTTTTCTCTTAAAGTCTATTTATAGTGGCAAATGCAAAATTTTGTTTTTAAAAGTCATTTTTTTTGCTTTTCTAGATAGGCCATTTGGGACAAATTTCATGACAGAGAAAATTAGTTGGCTAAAGTTTTTTCCCAACAAATATTATACTTTTAATGACGAAATAAATTTGTTCCTAAAATGCTGATTTCTTGTGTTGTGTTGTTGTCGAGCACCGGCGTTCTCAGGTCGGTTGGGAGCTGCGGTCGTTGTAGATGAAAACGGTGACGCAGTAGTAGACATTGATGATGAAACCGGCTGATGAAGCGGCGATTAGGAGGATGGTTAGGTGTAGGGTGTAGGAGGGGAGGAAGAACTCAAATAGTTAGCCAAGATGGTGTTGATATTTGCCAAAAGAGATTGAATTTGGCTGAAGATGTGCATAGGAGAAAGACTAGTGAGGGATGGTCATTACAAGATGAAATCATTGTCTATATATATATATTAGGTGTTATGGGTACAAAGACGGGCACGCATATTTGTGGCTGTAGGTGGAAAATTTAAGTGCCTTTATTTTATATTTTAAATAAAATTTATTTTATTCATATTTTCTATCTCAAGATGAAAATTACTTTTAATTACATATATATATATGTATTTCAATTAACATAATGACAAAATCATTTAATTTTTCTTGTGACATAGTTAATTTAAGTAACATTTTTATTGTAAATTTGAAAATTTCACATATTTATAGAAGCAACCTTTGTAATTAATAACTATATATATATAGAATTATTCTCACATCATCGCAGCAAGTAACTGGGTAAAATACCACCGGGGTGGCGGGGGCTCATGGAGAAGCAGTCCAATTTTCACAGGGGGTGAGTCCAGTTCAACATTATGAGGGTGTGGAGTACTGGTTTGATCAACTTGACTCTCTTCAGAGACACACGCGTGTACCTTCGATTGATAACGTTGTCTTTTCTATGGCATGTGGAGCTGAGCTTTATTGAAGTCGTCCGATGGTAGATCCCTTCTTCTGGCTTAGGTTAAATCTGGCCATCAACCAATGTACTTTCGGATCATAGCCTGCAGATGCTATGCATAATTTCACGGAGTAAGATTTCTTTTTTCTTGATGAAAAAAAAAAGTATCTGGTAAAATTAATTCAAATAAACAAAAGAAAAGGCTTATTGTAAAAATTGATGTCATCTGTGACACCGCTCTAATTTTTTTGGATAATTATCAGTAATTCCAGAGTATAGACAGTGGTATTTCCTAATATGCATTGTATTGATAAGAAAGGTGTATTCCATAGCATAGTACCACATGTTCCGTATCCCTAACAAATCAACATTTTAATATGGCATTTTATCTCAACCATCTCAACACCAGTACCCACTTACTCCTTCTCCACCAATCACATGTTATGGAATACTTATACCTCAGATTACGAATTAATTACTCAATTTTCATTCACCTTACCATCAATCTCTCTCTACCATCACAATAAAAATACCACCTATATACTATATATATATATATATATTTTTTTATGAATTTTAGGAGTTGTTTGAAGATGTTCTAAAATAAGTGCACTTTTTTGACTTTTTAATGAAATATGTGTTCAGGTTTGAAGTGATGTGATAGGAGAGGTGATATGACTTAAATAGGATAGTGACATTTTTGACTTTTTTTTGAACAATGCCCAAACTTAACCTTACTGATTTAAAGTACTAATGATTAAAATTAAAATAAATGTATATAATTTAAATAAGTATCACCCCATTTCCCCAACACGCTAACGACTTAAAAGTAAAAAAAAAATTGATGCTGAATTTAACAGAAGGTAAATTAAGAGAGCTCCCTGTTATGTCAATAAGAAAGAATTGTTTCATAGAAAAAATATACTACACATACAAAAGTCTAAACACCACAAAATCAATCATAAACAAAAGTTGATAAGTGAGTCTCACATTTTTGTAAGTCACGCGGTTATGTCAAAAGTTTTGTATTGAAATTTTTGATTAGTCAAGAAACTCGTTGTGCAAAACTTTCACCCATATACCATACTCTAATGCACATCCAAAACATGGCCCACGGCGTCGTATGCGGTCCGCAACCGGGCAAGTCGAATGCGAATAGCGCCACATATGATACAGTACGAATAGAGTGCATGCACTCGGCAACGTAAATGTAACTCTTCGCCCTCCTCGTAGCTCGACAAACAAACCGTGCAAAGTTCCCGTCTTATCCCACACATTCTGTTTCCCGTTTCGATAAACTTGTGGCCCGCGTAACATGGGTCCTGCCATCGAGGCGTTAAGGTTGCCCCACCTGTCATTGTCGAAGCACTATGGGGGAGGTGTTTTGGGCAGGCTGCTGTTAGTTGTGACGAAAACAGTGGATGCAGTGGCAGACGATGACGATGAAACAGCCGATGAACGCACCTATTAGGAGGAGGTTACGTGCTGGGTGGAGGTGGAGGAGGAGAGGAGGAGAAGGAGGAGGAAGAGGAAGATTTGCCATAGATTAGCCATGGCGATGGTGGAGATTGTCTAAAAAAGTGTTCAAACATATAGAAGAGGCCATGTCAAGTCTGTGCACTAGGAGGAAGAGCGAGGATTGATCATTACAAGATGAAAACCATGGTCTCTTATGGCAGTTTGATATATATATATTATATATATATATTTTTTTTTTCGAAATGTTTGAGTGCTCACGATAATGTATGGCTTGAATCTGGCTGAAATCGATTTTTTTTTGCATCTTTTTTCTTCCTTCTTCTGTTACAAAGGAGGCGAGAAACAGAGGCGAGAGTCCCATACTGGTAGCTCGTCGTTGTCGCTGGCAAAGCAGCTCTCGTCACAGGCAGCCGTCGTCGTAATGGCAGCAGTCGTCGGTCCAAGGTCCGTTCCCTCGCTCCGCCTGATCGCGTCCGCCCTCTCTCCTCCATTTTGAGGCCCCCTTCCAGTCCTTCCTCCCCTCCCCCTCCCCCTCCCCTCCTTCTTCGTCTTCTCCTTTGTGTTGAAAAAAAAAAAAATATAAAAAACGAAACGCCGTTTAAAATTCGATGCCATACTTCGATGCCTGAGTATTCGAGCTCTGTAGCGGTTCGATTTTTTTTATGTTGATCGGTGTGGTGATCAATCAATGATCTTGATTTGTTTTTAAGTTCGGTTTTAAGAAACCATAATGTTTTAAGAAGAGGTAAATCATTCACAACAATTCTCTCACATAATATTACTCATTACTACTTAGAATATTGTGCGGGGAAATCCCACATCGGTCCTTGATGGGACCTACTTTCCCACCTTATAAGTCAGGCTGACTCCTCTTATTCTTGCCAGAGGCCTTGTTCCTCTTAGTGGGGGAGGAATAAAATCGTGAGGCGGGTTTCACCAAAGCGGACAATATGTGCAAGCACGGGGCGTGGTTGCTGTTCATTGGGCTGTTCTGTTGGAAACTCTCCCTTCGGCACTCTGGTTGTATGTGCGCGGTGGTAAGAGCCGTTGCTGGGGCTAAAGTGCGGAGAAAATTCCTACATCGGTTTGTGAGTCGGAGTACTTTCCCCACCTTAATAGCAGGCTGGCATCCTCTACTTGCATAGGCCTTTTTCTCCAGTGGGGGAGGAATCCAAAGTGAGGCGGGTTCGCCAAAGCGGACAAATATGTGCAAGGCCTGCGAACACATGAAGATTTCAGAAGGAAACCAGCACAACCTTGACAACCAGCAGATTTCAACTTTACAATACTATGATTCGCTCCTTTTGGACGAAGAACTTTCAAGTTGGGAGACAGCTTCATCGTGGCTCTTCTGTCGGCAGAGGAGTACCGAGGAGAACCCCTTAGTCATGTCGAAAACTGGAAGAATAGTCTTTGTCGGGTAGAGAATTTTGGCTCGACGAGACC
>NW_021030737.1:0-36976 GCF_004153795.1 Camellia sinensis
CTCAGCCAGAACTCACACTTCCCAAACTTGGCATACAGCCTATGGGCTCTAAGCAACTCAAGCACCACTCTCAAGTGTTCCTCGTGCTCCTCCTCTGAAGGCGAATAGATAAGGATGTCGTCCACAAAGCGACCACAAATCGGCTTAAGAACTCCCGGAAAATCCGGTTCATCAAGTCCATAAAGACTGCCGGTGCATTGGTAAGCCCAAATGCATCACCAGAAACTCGTAATGGCCATACCGCGTACGGAATGCCGTCTTAGGAATGTCCTCTCCTCCCTGACCCCTCAACTGGTGGTAACCCGATCTCAAGTCTATTTTAGAGAAACAACGGGAACCCTTAAACTGGTCAAACAAATCATCTATACGGGGTAGGGTACTTATTTTAACCGTAAGCCCGATTCAACTTCCCGTAGTCAATACACAATCTCAAGGCACCATCTTTCTTTTTAACAAAGAGGGTCGGCGCTCCCCACGGCGAAACACTAGGGCAAACAAACCCTTATCTAGCAATTCCTGGAGCTGAACTTTCACTCAACCAACTCTGCTTGGAGCAAAATGGTAAGGTGCCATAGAATCGGCGCCGTGCCGGGCACCAAATCAATAGAGAACTCTATCTCTCGGTGAGGTGGCAAACTAACAAGATCTTCGGGAAAGGACATCCGAATACTCACAAACCACCCTCGGCAACACAATCTGAGTCTCAACACACTCACTACTCTCAAAGCTAGCAAGTAAACCATTAAGCTCACTTCGCCCCTCTGCGAATCATAACCCGGGGCAAAACACTACCAACCCGGTCTCCCAAAGAAATGGAACCACTCCCCGCTCAAGGTACATAACGTGACCTCTGGGGTAGCAATCGATAAACAGCCCGGTATACGATAAGCCAGTCCATACCCAAAATAACATCAAAAACCTTCATGGGCATGACAACAAACGGAAAAGGAAGCCTATAGTCCGGCGACCTCTATAATACATCCTCTAACAACCCTGTTTCAGGATTAACTCACCACCCAAAGGCGAACCACACAAATAGGAGATGCTAACTGTGCTAATCCAATTCCAAAACAGATGCAAATGCAGCAGATACAAAAGAATGAGATGCACCCGTGTCTATCAACACATTAGAACCGAGTTGCAAAACAGAAAAGTACCTCTCACTTACTGATGGAGCTGGTACTAAATCCTGCGCGTAACAGCATACACGCGCCCCGTAGGCCCCTGGTCTACCTGCTCACCTCTCGGAGCAAAAGACTGCTGCACTGACTGGGATGACGAGCTCCCGGATTGGCCCTCGAGGCCTGCACAGACTGAGCTGGCTGAAAACCCTACGTCTGCCTAGAACCAGACGCTCCCGAAGTGGCACTCAATTGTGGGCAAAACCTCTTCAGGTGCCCAGGCTGTCCACACTTGATAACAAAGACAAGGGCTGCCCCCTACCAAACTCTGACCCTGCGGTCTAGCTGAAGAAGAAGCAGCTCTCTGACCCCCACCCTTCTGCGGGCAAACAGAAACCTTGTAACCCAGCTGGCCACACTTGTAACAGGTGAATCCCCCTGACCACCTCTCCTGGAGCCTGCACTCGGCACTGGGGAAGGTCGATCTAGCAACACCACCCCGCTACTGCTGAGGGTTAGAACCCCTCTGCCTCTTGCCATCACCCTGACCATCCTGACTCCTCTTGGAGCCTCTCTGCCCCTCATCGTCCTCCTGCATCATGAGCTCCATATGAGCTGCAGCATCCACTAGGGTGTCTATAACTCTCGGATGTAAGACCCACCAACCCTCAACTTGAGGCCCCGCCTCAACTTCCGCTCAAACTCATAGCAACGGCGTTCCTCAGACGCCACCAGTTCAGGTGCGAACCTGCGACAAACTAGTAAAGGTAGCCTCAAACTCGCCACTAACAAGGCCTGCTGATTAAGCCGCTAAAACTGATCCCTCACTTCTCCCTAGCTGCTTGCAGACAAAAACCTCTCCTAAAAAGCATTTATAAACGCCTCCCAAGTACCACCAACCCGAGCCTTCTCGTACTTCCACCATTGACCCGCATCTCCCTTCAGTTGGAAGGATGCCAAGGTCACTTTCAGTGCTCCGTCCTCGATGCCGAGCATCTCGAACGTCTTACTCATTGCTCTAGCCACTCATCAGCCTTCAGTGGCTCCTTCGGATCCCCAATAAACTCATCGGATTAGACCGGAAGAACTCCTCTTCAAGAAAGAAGCCCTGCCTCAGCTGCCTGATTCCCAGCTCTAAAAAATACCCAAAGCTCCTGCTAATCTCTCTGGCCAAGGCACCCATAGCCTGCTGACCCACTGGCTCGGCACACATTGGCCTGGCCAACCCCCTCCTGCACTGCCGGAATCTCACCCTGTTAACGGTACTCCCTGCCTCGACAGGTCTTACCACGCCTAGCACCTCTCTCGTCCTGACATCCATAATAAAAGGTAACACAGAACATTAGCACATTTCATAAATGTGCCGAAACTAAACACTCACGTCCCAATGCATGACAAACCTGTATATCACTCCACGTAAGCACTAAACACATAAGCACTTACGAATTTCATTTCCGGATAATGATAGTCCCGAGGCGTTACTAGAGTTCCGGTTAGAAATAGCATTGATCAAGTGCTTTTCCAACAAGACTCCCAGAAACCCAAGGATCCAATCAACATCCTAGAAATTAAATCCCATACCCACATGATCACATAAGCATGTTATCAATTAAGCACATAGCATATGATACTGCATCTAAGTCTCTTCAAGCGAGACAACCCATTGTGATCCTAATCACTTCCCACGTACCCAAAGTATTCGAACCCGGTACGCTCTGATACCAAGTTGTAACGCCCTCAAAATAATAACATTAAACCCAACAAATAAGACAGGCATTGATATTCATAAGTTTCACACATCTTTCATTTCTCAGAGTTTCCATTACAAAAAGTATTACATGTTAACAACAAAAGCAAATGCCCTACGGGCTTACAGCTTTCCAAGTTAACACTTGGTTACACAAAAGAGTACTAACTCATACACATTAAGCCCTTGGCTTGTATTTACATGTAATACATCAAAAAGAAAACGACAACTTTATGTCCGCCTCAAGCCTCCCAAGCTATGTCCTTGGAGGTGGCATGCTTCCTGCACCTGAAAATGATATTCCCATATAGGGTGAGCCACAACCCAGTAGAAATACACTAAACCAACCATGAACAATCTAAAATATTAGCAATTGATAGATGGCCAACACTGATACAACACATAAATCGCATATTTATGTCATACAACTATGAGTCCAAGTTTCCTTTTCATTTTCCCTTTTTCAACGGATAGCATACATATAAGCACACTACCACATTCTCAACCAGAATGTATTAACAACAATATCCACATTCTCAGATAAGCAAATAAGCTATATCCACATTCTACAACAGATAAGTGTAACACACCATACCACAGTAAGTATATAGCTATATCCACACATACAAGATAAGCATATAGCTCTATCTTCACTTTCTAGACAAGCATATGAGCTGTATCTACGAGTTCATCCCCTATCTTCTCCCAACACTATCCGGTTTGAGGTACATCCCTATCTTCCCTTAAACGCGGGTACATCCCTATCTCCCCTCTACACATAACGTATACAAACATAGGTTCTATACAATCACCCAATACATATATTAATGTATTCTATCAACCGTCAAGTCTCTGACACATTCCAATTGATTAGTTTTAGTTTGCCTAATCATCATGCATTGTCTACAACAATCACACTATCCTCCACCGATAGCCCAAAGAACTTATTTCTAAGACAGAAATAAATGCACAATGGATATTCCCCCAAATATTCATCACACATTCATCTTCTTCATTCATTCTCACATTATTATCCAATTAATTAAACAATGTAATTAGGATCAATTCCCATAATTACACAACTTCAACCCTAGGTCCCATTTTCATCAATGATTAACATTATTCCATTTCTCTATGCAAACATGCATCTAGGTTTATTATGAATAAAACCCCAACTTTTGTAAAATTACACAAAAGCCCCAAACTTTTACCAAATTACCAAACCAACCCCAACATTCTCAAAATACCAAAATTTAAAGACAAATCCATAGAGAGGAGTAGGATATCCCTACCTCGAAGTCAGCCAAAAAGGAGATGAAGACTCGAGACACGTGCTCCAAATCCAAACTTTTTCAGATTAACAAAGCTCTCAACGCCCTTATCTTTTTAACAAAGGCCCTAGCTAGATTCACACTCTAGGAGATCAATTCTTAGAGGAGATATAAGTGTGAGAGAGAGAGTCCGGATCTAGGGTTTGATAAAAAAAAAGAGTGAAAAAGTGTGTTCAAAACGCTACTGTCCGCTATATAAAACACTCTCGCTCGAGCGAAGACTTGGTCGCTCGAGGCGACCAGACACAGAACTCTTGCTCGGCCAAGGACATCTCGCTCGAGCCAAAAACTCAAAAGTGCGCTCGAGCGAAGGAATGCTCGCTCGAGCCAACAACTAAACTCAGGTCTGAAACCAAGAAGCACGCTCGAGCGACAGCCTCCTCGCTCGAGCGAAGAACAACCAGACCGCTCGAGCCAAGAAAAGCCGCTCGAGCCAAGAAACACCTCTCAGGTCCAGAACCAGACCCACCTCGCTCGAGCGAAGCCACTCTGGTCGACCACCAGACACGATAACTCATCGCTCGAGCGAACAACTCCTGCTCGAGCGAGGGTCCAAAATCTGGGCAGCAACACTAGGCTCCCAACCACACCAACCGTAACAACCTGCCCACCACATCCTATAACTCATATCGAAGTAAAAAGATGCAACAAGATAAAAACAACTACCAACATCCACGACACATGTCCGGATCACTGTACAACAGGGTGGTAAACCCGGGATCGCTATAAGATATATAGATAGATAGATAGATATAGATATAGATATAAATATTTGTTTTAGATTTTTTTTAATATACAAATTATTTTTTTAGATTTTTTATAAAAATAATTTAACAATCCCATCATAACTACAGTGTATGAGAGAAGTTGAAAAGGGTATAGTAGTAGGTATAAGAGAAGTCAAAAAGACTTGTGAGTTAGAAGAAGTCAATAAATGCTAAGGTTTTTTTTTTTTTTTTTTTTTTTTTTTTTTTTTTTTTTTTAAAAAAAAATTCAAAAACTTAGAACATTAAGATTGGAATATTGGAGCTCTCACAAGGCTTGTGAGTTAGAAACCCCTTTTTTCCTTATATATAGATATAGATGTGAGATATCATAAGTATATTGGAAGAAATACTCTTTAATAATCTAATTGTAGGTTATATAGTACGTGAATGATATTTCTCTGCTCCATATAGGCATGTTTATATTCTAATTCTAATTTTCATGTCTTATTGTTTATCACAGTGTTAAGACTAATAATCAATCCATTAGAATAGACTTGTGTTTCTAATTCTTCAGTTACTTTTGGGGATGAAAGCAAAATTTTAAGAACCTTAATCTTTTACAGTAGTTCCTTTATGGTAGGTCTGAATTTCTGATATCGTTTTATTTGTGAGATATTTCATAGTTTTGCATCATCTTTGACTCTCCTAATTCCTAATAACTAACACATCAATATCTAAAGGACTCTAATTCGCTTAGGCTACATGAAAAACCACCAACAGATCTTAGTTTCTGTATCAACATTAGGAACAATTCTGCAGTTACTTGAACAGATTCATTTTTCCGTTTTCAATTTTCACCTGAAACATTTTATTCTTGAATTCATTTTCACAGTAGTGTTGGAGAAAATGGATGAGCAAGAAGGTTTCAAGCTGTTTGGGACCACAGATTCTCGAGAACCTGAAAATGTAGCAGAAATACTCGAGCAAAGGGAGTAAAAGCTCTTATTTTATGAATCCACTAAGTTAGGAAAAGCAAGCAACTTGCGCAAAAGTTTAGCTTGGGATAGTGCTTTTTTCACTAGTGCAAGTATGCTTTTACAAGAAATCTAAAATATTTGGTGCCTTCTACCAATGTTAACTCATTTCATATGATTAGAGCAAGTTAAAATTTGAAGTCATTAATGCTTCATGCGTGATTAGGAGTTCTAGATCCAGAAGAGTTGTTTATTATAAATAAAGGATTTGAGAAGGCTGGAGCTCACATATTACCCGTAATTCAAGAAGATCTGTGTAGGTGGAGATATGTAGACTCAGAATCTACATTAGATAGTGATGACTTCTCTTTGGACAACAACCAAAGCACTGAGGTTGATCTGTTTGAAGAAATAAGAGCATCCATTGAGAAATCCAATTTAATGTCCAATATTTGCAAGTCAATTTGCAAATCAGGAGTTGGAGAAGCCCACAAACGGGAAACCCACTGTAAGTATATTGCAAATTCAGAACAAATTTTATTGTTAATGGAAGAAGAAATTTTTGCCTGTTCATTTTGTATGAGAATTGCAATGTGATTGCTTTTAAGGTATCCCAAAGAGATTTAATGGGTAATCAGGTCTTTTGCTATTGTTGCAGCAAGAAATATTGAAACCTCACGTGTCCTAATTTTTTTATCTTACTCTTAGGCTTAGTAAGCATAATATCTTGTGTTGAGGATGTAACGCCCCAAAAAATTGGGTAGGGTATATCTATTTATACAATAAACTGACCTGATAGACAAACACATATATATAGCTAACTATTCCATACATCCATTTCCATTTAACTAGCGGTAACCCGTGCGATGCACGAAAAAATAAACTATATACATTTTGTGTGATATATAAATTATTCTAATCTTGAATTATATTTTAATAGCAGCAAGCCATGATGTTAGGCCATCTTGGTTGATGTTAACAATAATTAATCTTCAAAATTTCACAATAAAAATTTGATATACATAAAATTTGTTAATTATATAGATTGTTAGGATAATAGTATTACAATCACTTGCTAACATAAATAATTTGTATCAGACTATAGTGTCATGCCAAAAAAAAACAAAAAAAACAAAAAAAACAAAAACAAAAACAAAGCATTAAAAGAAATAAATTGTATAAGTTATCATAAATTTACTTATTTTAAATCAATGATTTATATTATTATTGTGGGACCAAATTATGAATAAATCTCAACTTTTAATTATAATTTGTAAGTAATCATTCTCCATAACTTGAATAATACTTGCATAGTTTCTACAATATTAGGCATGCTACCTGTACCTGAAAATGATATTCCCATATAGGGTGAGCCACAGCCCAGCAGAGATATACTAAACCAATTATAAACAATGCCTAAAAGATTAGCAACTGAAAGATGGCCAGTACTTATACCTCAATTTATATCTTATTTCAATTCCATGACAACTAAGTCTATGATACAATTCAACTTTCATTTCTTATTCAACTTTGAGTTTGAAAACAAGGCTCAGTACTCTGGCCAAAACATTTGATGAGGTTATAGTTCATCACTAGAACACCTTCGAAATTTACGGTGGATACCCATTTTGATGTTATATCAATAACACACAAACTACTTCCATACTTCACAAACGATGATGATATTCATTTTAGTGTTATATCAAATCAAACCAACTTTTCAATAGATAAGCATATGAGCTATATCAATACCACAACAGATAAGCATATGAGCTATATCAATACCACAACAGATAAGCATATGAGCTATATCAATACCACAACAGATATAGTATTTCTCTATCATCTTTGTATTATATTCATTAATTTCATATATCATATGAAAGTTTTACTTGTCTCAATCTTTCAATAAAATAAGCACCAAGAAAACAAATTTGATAAGAAATTAGTTCTAAACTTTATTAATAAAAAAATAGAAATTTCAAAGAGAAAATTTAGAGATGAGATTGAAAAAATACTATAACAAATGACAATCTTATAAAAAAAAATAAAAAGAAAGAAAAAGAAAAAACACATAGCAATGATCTAATGTAAACTATTTTTAAAAATTAAAAGAAAGAATATCAAATTATTACCTTGGATAAATATAGTGACGGAAAATAATTTTGTGAGATTTTTGTATTGCCTTCTCCCATACAGCTTTCATTATTTAATTATTAATACTCTTCTTATTCATAGCCAACCATTCTTTTTTTATATATATCTTTATCACTTGGTAGATAATAACAAATAATAAAAATTATGAGGATTAGGTTAAGAGGAGATAAGAAGTTATAGATAAGAGTATTTCACAAGATAAAAAATTCAAAATAAAAAAAGATAATATGTGATAAAAGGAGAAAAAAAATATAAGTAAACCAAAATAAAGATTTAGATAGATATGTTTTTGATAGATATGGATTAACAAATCATATATTTATCTAAATTTTATTATTTTAATATTTTTTTAATGGTACATTCAATAAATAACCATAAAACCAAAATGAAGCCTCAGCTTCGAGTCCTCCCAAGTCAGTGCCTTGGCGGAGGCATAACATATGTACCTGAAATGGTTTTCCTTATAGGGTGAGCCACAGCTCAGTAGAGATATACTACACAACATATGAACCATGACAAGACTAAAGAGGAGTATACTCATGCCATGCTCATGATAAAACTGTTTATCTCTCTTTTTATAAAGCATGCAGTGCTGAGATGCAATGACAGATATAAAACCATTTCTATTTTGAACCATATTTGTTACATGAATACAAGCTCTGTGAATCTCTAGGTGAGTGTTTGCAAGTAGGCCCTAACGCACTACCACTGTCATTTTTACCAGTAAACTAGAAGGCTCGACACCTAACCATGCGGTTCTACACCCCCTACCCAGATTCACCAAGTATTCATTTTTTTGCAAATAGATACATATCCACTCATTTCCCAAAAACAGATACATTTCTAATGAAATGAATGTAATGCAATGTCCAATGCAACAAATAAGGAATGTGGTTCAATTTACCTAAGTCTCATGCATTTCTACAACAATCATGGTTATCCTCCACTGATAGCCCAAAATAGATATTCCTAAACAGATATTTAAACAATTAAATTCTAAAAATTTTGATAAATACAATCTATTCCACATCTCATCAAATATGAACAACTACACTAGTTTTCATATCACAATTACGTCCGAAAACCTCTCAAGGTCCATTTCTAACCGTGTCGGTTTTATTCCAATAGATACATTAAGCAAAATAATACCGTTGATGCCCAAGAAAACATCATTTTCCTTCCAAACTCATTCTCCAAGCATTATTCTGCCCAAGAAAACATCATTTTCCTTCCAAACTCATTCTCCAAGCATTATTCAATTATGACATCCTATTTTGATCAAAATCCCCAAAAGTTAAACATAATTCATTTATTTTCTTAAAAATGCTCTTTTGGTCAAAAACTGGTAAAAATTTCAAAACCAATCGAGTCCAAGTCCGTTTTTGTTCAAATTTAAAACATAACTCTTTCATAACCTTACAAACATATTCCAAGTTTACACTTTTGTAATTTGGGTATCAACTCTTTATTTTTCTCAAGATTTTTCTTTTAAGCATATAAATCACAAATTTTTCAAAATTTATAATTAAATTATATACAACTCTAAGATCCATATAATCAAGTAAAAGTGCATAAAGAAGTGTAGGAAAAATCCCTACCCAGATTCAAGAGCTTTCAAGAAAATAAAAATTTCTAGCGACAAAAATTCGATTCATTCAGATTAAATCGGAGCCCTTGGAGCCCTCTACAATTTGATCTATGGAACTAGGGTCTAAAACCCAAAAGGTTTTGATGAATCAAGGATTTTATATAATATAAATAACCAAAGAAAAAATTTCAGAGGGAGAGATTTATTTCTGTTGCAAGACAATAACTTATATTCAGAAACGGGCACTATTGAAATTTAGTCAATGGACTCCTGCATCCAGATTTAGATGTTGATTCTACCATACAAGCAAGTGAAGCTGCAACTAACTCCTCAGACTGCAAAAAATATTGGATTAGTGATGGGACTCATAGCATAAACATAACTGCATAAGGAAGTTGACTAAGAGGAAATATGGGACTCTTGGAGCAAGTCTTTACCTCCTTGTAGCCTATTGACAACCGTGTCGCGTAATCATCAGCCACATGCTGCTTTTCGGTGCCAGTAACTGCATCATGATGTTGAGCAATTGCCAAAGCATCAGCTAAAGTGTCTGTAGTGGGTCCTATTTTATTCCTCCCTCTAAAAAATTCCAATTGCCTTGCAAGCTGCCATGTATTGGAATCTAATAAGCATCACAATTTGAAATTCTTTTCCAGTAAGCAATTTGCTGGTCAATGAAAGCCAAAATAGTTGTATAAACCTACCAAATAATATCCACTCATCACTCTCACGTAGCGTTTCAGAGAAGGCCTGCTATTTGATTATATATATAGTATAGATCCCAAATGCCAAATACATGCTGTTCACATCTCAATGCCCCAGTTCCAATCCCCAGCATGCATTTTACAACAAGTATTAAATGGAAACCAAACAGATAATAAGTGCCCTACAGACTTCTAAATTTATCCAAAAACTTCTCAGTTACACAAAATGGAGTTTCAACTCAACGCAAATACAGCATTGGGCTTACATTCAATAAATAACCATAAAACCAAAATGAAGCCTCAGCTTCGAGTCCTCCCAAGTCAGTGCCTTGGCGGAGGCATAGCACATGTACCTGAAATGGTTTTCCTTATAGGGTGAGTCACAGCTCAGTAGAGATATACTACACAACATATGGACCATGACAAGACTAAAGAGGAGTATACTCATGCCATGCTCATGATAAAACTGTTTATCTCTCTTTTTATAAAGCATGCAGTTCTGAGATGCAATGACAGATATAAAACCATTTCTATTTTGAACCATATCTGTTACATGAATACAAGCTCTGTGAATCTCTAGGTGAGTGTCTGCAAGTAGGCCCTAACGCACTACCACTGTCATTTTTACCAGTAAACTGGAAGGCTCGACACCTAACCATGCGGTTCTACACCCCCTACCCAGATTCACCAAGTATTCATTTTTTTGCAAACAGATACATATCCACTCATTTCCCAAAAACAGATACATTTCTAATGAAATGAATGTAATGCAATGTCCAATGCAACAAATAAGGAATGTGGTTCAATTTACCTAAGTCTCATGCATTTCTACAACAATCATGGTTATCCTCCACTGATAGCCCAAAACAGATATTCCTATACAGATATTTAAACAATTAAATTCTAAAATTTTTGATAAATACAATCTATTCCACATCTCATCAAATATGAACAACTACACTAGTTTTCATATCACAATCACGTCCGGTAACCTCTCAAGGTCCATTTCAAACCGTAACGATTTTATTCCAACAGATACATTAAGCAAAATAATACCGTTAATGCCCAAGAAAACATCATTTTCTTTCCAAACTCAATTTCCAAGAATTATTCAACTATGGCATCCTATTTTGATCAAAATCCCCAAAAGTTAAACATAATTCATTTGTTTTCTTTAAAAATGCTCTTTTGGTCGCAAATCGGTAAAAATTTCAAAACCGATCGAGTCGGAGTCCATTTTTGTTCACATTTAAAATATAGCTCTTTCATGACCTTACAAACATATTCCAAGTTTACACTTTCACAATTTGGGAATCAACTTTTCATTCTTCTCAAAATTTCTCTTTTGAGCAAATAAATCACAATTTTTTCAAAAATTCTAATTAAATTATATACAACTCTAAGTTCCATATAATCAAGAAAAAGTGCATAAAAAAGTGTAGGAAAAATCCCTACCTCAAGCCAAGAAGCTTTCAAATTTTTTTGGCAACATAAATTAAATCTGTTCGGGGCCAAACGATGCATTTTTCGCCCTCTACGTTTTGATCCAAAGCACTAGGAGTCAAAAATGACTTACACTAGATCAAACCCAAGAAAAACCAACTTCGAACCCCTTTTTTCTTTCCTCTCGGCAAGAACTCCCAAAAGTATGAAGAAAAAAAAAATCTATTAGGTTACTATTTATAGATATTTTCTTTTTTGCTGTTTTGTTTTTAACTAAAAAAATATCTAACCATATATATATACACCTATATATATATATAAATGGAATACAGAAGAAATAAAAGAAAGGAGAGAGTATGTTTGATTACAAAAATCAAACCAGAAAATAAAATAAAATAAATAAAACAGATTTTTATTTTGTTACAAAAACAAAATCAAAATCTGAAATAGAAAAAATAATAAAACAGAAAAGTAAATTAAATACTTACCAAATTAATTTGTTGAACAAATTTTCTGATCAAGTCCAGTGTTTAGCACTGTGTCCTTAAGACAGATTCGTCTTCTCCACGGTGCTTTTGGATTGTGAACGTCTATCT
The DNA here is from genome assembly GCF_004153795.1 of Camellia sinensis. Lineage (NCBI taxonomy): Eukaryota > Viridiplantae > Streptophyta > Magnoliopsida > Ericales > Theaceae > Camellia > Camellia sinensis. Next base: position 12,369 of record NW_021030737.1, read on the forward strand.
CCTAGGATAAAATGATCAACAACGAAAAATTGCAGTACTACAGATTTTTCATACAACGAACACATTCAGTGTATATACTCTTTCTCACAGAAAATTAATGGAATTAATGTAGCAAAATGCAGGGATGAAAGGCAGCAGAGAAGAACGAAAATTGGAGTAAAAAACCAAATGAAGGACTTGTCTTATTTATAGATGATTTCGTGGCTGTACAGATTTGAATGAACAGGTGCAAAACCTGTTTGGTTTGAATGAATAGGTAATGTGGCTGTTGGGTTTAAAGTTAAACAGATATGAATTTGTTTGGTTTAAATTCAAACAGATATTCATCTGTTCGGTTGGGAAAAAATCGAAGCCCATTTTGAATTCAATTTTCGAAATTCAAATTCCAAAAAATTAGAATTTAATTTTAGAAAGATAAAATTCAAATGTTTTTGGCCCAAAATGATAGGTATTGGGCCGGACAAGCCCAACCCAACCATACATCATGCACCTGCGCCCAAGCCCAGCCCAGGTCGCCCGGCCGAACGGATGGACTGCGGCGGCGCACGCGTGTGTTTATTTTGGATCCAATGGGTCTAGCCCACTTTGCCCATAACTTTCCTCTCTACAAAACTTGGGTGCCCCTTGGGGCCTACCCCAAGTTCCAAACTCATGGCTTATAAACCCACTCAAAGTATGCCCACCAAATCAATGTGGGACAAGCCTTAAACCAAACATTTAGGAAATTTCACCAAAAACACCATTTCCATGGAGCTCTCTTTGGCTTCAATTTCCCATTCACTTGATAATGGTTTTGAGCAACCAAATATACTACGTGAATCACAACGCGGCATAGAACGCATTACCACTTAGACCCGCCAAATTTGGCGCATGGGTCCCACCTAAAAATTAGACCAAAGTTGAGGAAAAGTCCTATTTTTTTTCTTCCCAAAACTTCCAATATCATTTCTGACAATCCCCCACATGAATGGAATTTGATGACAACGGAAATGCAACAATATGCAAAATTTATTGAAATAGTATAAATCGAAAATATCTTGCATCATGATAGGTAGCTTTTGGTCTTGAACCTTCCATAGTGATAATCTATCGGACTTACTAGCTAACCAATGGACGTGGTGCCTTGAATTGTTCAGCCGTTTGTGTAAGCCAAGACAATAGATTTGACACAAAATATCTTTTAACACATCGTGGTTCTCACGGTTGTGTTCATTTTGGCCTTTAACGCTCTTGGTTTTCATGAGTGCTTCTAGAGAATTTAGCCTCTTTATTCTCATAGAATCGGCCCCAGTTCGACACTCATATAGGTGATTCTTATTATGAGTATCTCCTTATACTCGTCTTGATTTTTATGCTTAAATCAAGATATAAATAATCATTAAAAACAAAGCTTATCCTTAGACCCTTGCATGCAATATATGTTGCAGATATCACTCTCACCATAGGAATGGGTAAGGAATTTTAAAACCCTTGCTGATTTCTGGCGAGCCACACATAACTTAGTTGTCCCTTTAAACTTAGTTCTTGGGTCATCTAAGTAGGGTTACCATTATGATGACTCTTATGTTAGGCTTTAATCTCATCCCCTTTGATGAACTATACACTTGCTCTTTTATCAAATCTTTTGTTAACGGATCCGCATTATTCTCTTTAGATTTTATATAATCTATTGAGATTATTCCATTTGAGAGCAGTTGCCTTACGGTACTATTTCGATGACGGATATGTTGTGCCTTACCATTATACATATGATTTTGTGCCCTGCCTATTGCAGATTGACTATTACAATGAATGCAAATAGCTGGCACAGGTTTTGGCCACATTGGAATGTCTTCTAAGAAGTGGCAAAGCCATTCTGCTTCTTCTCCTATTTTGTCTAAAGAAATGAACTCAGATTCCATTGTGGATCGTGCGATGCATGTTTGTTTCATGGATTTCCAAGAAATAGCAACGCCTCCCAGAGTAAAGACATATCTACTAGTGGATTTTGAATCTTTAGTTTCTGATATCCAATTGGCATCACAATAACCTTCTAGTACTGTTGGATATCGAGTAAAGTTTAAACCATGATCACGGGTAAACCTTAGATATTTAAGAACCCGAATGATCGCTTTCCAATGGTTTTTTCTAGGGTTATTAGTGTACCTACTCAATTTACTGACAACATAAGCTATATCAGGACGAGTACAATTCGTTAGATACATTAAGCTTCCAATGCTTTGAGAGTATTTTAGCTGAGACACCGCATCACCTTTATTTTTTGATAAATAAAGACTGATGTCTACAGGTGTTCTAGCTACATTTATATCATCCTTGATAAATTTACCAAGAATTTTCTCAATATAATGTGATTGAGATAATGCATATCCGTCAAATGTTTTAGTAATTTTCATTCCTAATATAACATCTGCGACCCCCATATCTTTCATATCAAATCTTCTATTCAGCATTTGCTTAGTTGATTTGATCATGTTTTGACTGCTTCTAATGATAAGCATGTCATCCACATAAAGACAAACTATGACATATCCTTGGTCAGTGTTTTTAACATAGATGCACTTGTCACATTCGTTTATCTTAATCCCATTAGTAAGCATAGCATGATCAAATTTTTCATGTCATTGCTTAGGAGCTTGTTTTAATCCATAAAGAGATTCTACAAGCTGACAAACATTTTTTTTCTTGCCCTGGCACTACAACCCCTTCAGGTTGCTCTATATAGATCTCTTCATTTAGATCACCATTTAAGAAAGCTGTCTTAACATCCATTTGATGTATTTCTAAATTGTACAACGCTGTTATAGCAATAAGCATGCAGATGGATGTTACTCTTGTCATAGGGGAATATGTGTCAAAATAGTCTAGACCTTTTTGTCTGTAACCTTTTACCACAAGTCTTGCTTTATACTTGTATATTGAACCATCTGCTTTCATTTTTCTCTTGAATATCCATTTATATCCAAGAGGTTTAGAACCGGGTGGAAGATCCACCAATTCCGAAGTATGATTTTGCATAATGGATTCAATTTCATTATTAACAGCCTCTTTCCACAAAGGTGCTTCAAGACTTGTCATTACTTCCTTAAAGCTTTGAGGTTCATTTTCTAATAGGTATGTCAAAAAATCTGAACCAAAGGATTTTGATGCTCTTGCTCTCTTACTTCAGCTTGGTTCATCATCAGTTAAATCCTGCTAGTCGAAACCATTACTAATATCTTGTGTTTGATTGTCATTAGTCTCTTGACTTTGTGTACAATCATAAGCTCTTTTCTGTGAACTTAATGCCTATCCTTTCTTGTAAAGAAAGACTTGTTCAAAAAACACAGCATTCTTTGAGTCTATAATAGTGTTCACATTTATATCAGGTATTTCTGATTTATAAGTCAGAAACCAATATGCACTACTATTTTGAGCATAACCAATAAACACACAATCTACTATTTTTTGTCCTATCTTTGTCTTTTTAGGAATAGGAACTTTAACTTTTGCCAAACACCCCCACACTTTTAAGTATTTGTAGGAAGGTGGTCGACCTTTCCACAATTCATAAGGAGTGCTGTTGGTTTTCTTGTGGGGTATTCTGTTAAGAACATAATTAGCAGACAATATTGCTTCCCCCCACAAGTTCTGTGGTAAGCCTGAACTTAGTAACATGACATTCATCATTTCTTTTAGAGTTCTATTCTTCCTTTCAGCAACGTCTCTTTATGGGCAGGTAGCATGCCACCTCCAAGGACATAGCTTGGGAGGCTAGAGACAGACAGACTGTTTCTGTTATTTTGTTTTCTTTTGATGTATTACATGTATATTCAAGCCGATTTGGTATATAATCCAAACCAATTAATCTACACAAAACATCAAAATTTACATGTCCTAATCTACCATGCCATGAATTCGACTCAAGAATATAAGCAAAAGATGTGTTATTCTTATTAATAGCAAGTTTTGGTACAACCGCCATTACATTCAATTTGAAGAGACTATCACTCATGTATCCCTTACCAACATACATACCACTCTTTGTTAATACAAATTTATCAGACTAAAAAACAAGCCTAAAACCATTTTTACTTAACAAAGAACCAGAAACTAAATTCTTCCAGATGTCTGGTACATGTAGTACGTTGTTGAGGGTAAGTTCTTTCCCTGATGTCATCTTCAAGATCTCCTTTACTTGTCCAGCCACAGTAGAAGTAGAAGAATTTTCCATGAAAAGTTGTTCACCATTTGCAGCCTCATTGTAAGTAGTGAACATCTTCTTATCCGCACAAATGTGTCAAGTTGCCCCAGTCTCAACCTACCATTCCTTGGGATTTCCATTCAAATTAGCCTCAGACACCACATCAGAGAGATTAATGTCATTTACTCTGTCAGAGATGTAATCTAATTATGTTACATTCGCTTGATTGGTGGCCTTCTTGCTTGTACTTCCCCGATCCTTCTTAGGGCGGCGGCAATCAGAAGCTCGATGTCCAATCTTGCCACAGTTATAGCATTTTCCTTTGAATTTCTTATTGCCGTTGTTATCGCCTTGTTTAGGACCATCTCCAGCAAACTTTCTATTTTTGTTATGTGGGTTTGTGCACTTGTTCAACGACATTAGCCTTGGACTCAATGGGATTTTTACCATTCATCTTTTCAGCCTTTCGGTTATCTTCCTCAATTCTTAGTCTTATAATTGATTCATCCATGGTCATCTCCTTGCATTTATGTTTTAACTAATTTTTGAAATCTTTCTAAGCTGGTGGTAACTTTTCCAGTAAAGCAGCGATTTGGAAAGACTTGCTAAGAGACATACCTTCAGAATGAATATCATGCAAAATTATTCAAAAATTTTGAACTTGAGAAATTACAGTTTGGGAGTCTACCATAACGAAGTCTAGAAATTTACCAACAACAAATTTCTTTGTGCCGGCATCCTCTGTCTTGTATTTTTTCTCCAAAGAATCCCACAATTCTTTTGCTGTTTTTAGAGGGTTGTAAACATTATACATCATGTTGTCAAGGCCATTGAGGATGTAGTTTTTGCACAGAAAATCAGAATATTTCCAAGCGTCTACAGCTGCAACAACTTGCCGATCACTTTTATCCTCTTTACATATTGGAGTCTCTTCACGTTCACGAAGAAACCGGGACAAATTTAGAGTTGTAAGATAAAACAACATTTTCTGCTGTCATCTCTTAAACTCAGTGCCATTAAATTTTCCCCCTTTTTCTCCATGATTTATCGGAACTTGAACATGGTTCTAGATAGGGACCAGAGTTATTGTAACAATCGGATTTCGAGTACTACTTTCAGCAGCCATAATATCTGATTACAAAAATCAGAAAAAACCAAAACACAAATTAATTTTCTAGTTACTAAAACCAGAAAATAAATTACAACACAAATAATTTTATTTTTCTTGTTACTAAACTTAAAAAATAAATTTTGTTTTTGTACTTAACAACAAACGGAATACAATAGAAATAAAGGAAATGAGAGAGTTTGTTTGATTACAAAAATCAAACCAAAAAATAAAATAAAACAGATTTTTCTTTTGATATAAAAACAAAATCAAAATCTGAAACAGAAAAAATAATAAAACAAAAAATTAAATTAAATACTTGCCAAATTAATTTGTTGAAAAAATTTTCTGATCAAGTCTAGTGTTTAACACAGTGTCCTTAAGACAGATTCGTCTTCTCCATGGTACTTTCAGATTGTGGACGTCTATCTCCCAAAATAAAATGATCAATAACGAAAAATTGCAACACTACAAATTTTCCGTACAACGAACACACTTAGTGTATACATTCTTTCTCACAGAAAACTAATGGAATTAATGTAGCAAAATGCAGGGATGAAAGGCAGCAGAGAAGAACGAAAATTGGAGTAAAAAACCAAATGAGGGACTTGTCTTACTTATAGATGATTTCGTGGCTGTACAGATTTGAATGCAAAACCTGTTCGGTTTGAATGAACAGGTAATGTGGCTGTTGGGCTTAAATTTAAACAAATATGAATTTGTTTGGTTTAAATTCAAACAGATATTCATCTGTTCGGGTGGGAAAAAACTGGAGCCCATTTTGAATTCAATTTTTGAAATTCAAATTCCAAAAAATTAGATATTAATTTTAGAAAAATAAAATTCAAATGTTTTTTGCCCAAAAAGATAGGTATTGGGCCAGACAAGCCTAGCTCGAACAGACAGTAGCGCGTGTTTATTTTGGGTCCAATGGATTTAGCCAACTTTGCCCATAACCTCCCCTCTACAAAACTTGGATACCCCTTGGAGCCTACCCCAAATTCCATACTCAAGCCTTATAAACCCACTCAAAGTATGCCTACCAAATCAATGTGGGATAAGCCTTGAACCAAACCTTTAGGAAATTTCACCAAAAACACCATTTCCATGGAGCTCTCTTTGGATTCAATTTCTCATTCACCCGATAATAGTTTTGAGCAACCAAATATACTACGTGAATCACAACGCGGCATAGAACGCGTTTCCACTTTAGACTTGCCAAATTTGGCACATGGGTCCTACCTAAAAATTAGACCAAAGTTGAGGAAAAATCTTGTTTTTTTTTCTCCAAAACTTCCAAAACCATTTCTAACAAAAATAGCTCAAGATCTAGTAAAGTTATTGATGGGGGACATAATTCAAAAAAACTAGGCCTACATTCTAGTTTGAAGGCAGAAAGGAAAAGAACAGAAGGGATATTGAAAAATGAAATGGGTGGAGAAAGCAAGAGGCCAATGACGAAAGAACATAAAAGGGCCAACAGGCTCCCTATTGAGAATGATCCTCATTCACTTCATGATAATGAAAAAGAAAACATACCTAGTTTTGAAGATCATGTTAATGGTTTAAGTAGATGTTTGGAGGTCATTGATCTCAACAGGGATGCGGTGATAGAGCTCGAAGGGAAGAGGGGTTTCTCTCATTCCCACCTTGGTGACAATTTTGCTGAAAACGAAAGAGCCCCCATATATTCATCATCCTTCTCTAAGGAGTACCATTTTTCCCACCAGCAGGTTTCACCAAATATGCTGTCAAAGACTGGACCACTCTCTTTCCACGACAGTTGAGTTCATGCCCAGCACAAGAACTCCATTGGCGGACAAAAATTCTGCTCCCATGTAGCAGCAGATTAATTTAGGTTTATAACAGAATCAGATTCAACAGTAGACAAGGCAGCGGAAAAGGTGTCAAAAAAACGCTCCATTACATGGCATTGGAGATCAGAATTGCTGAGTTCTACTCATAAGTCTTGTGCAAGTATGCCTACAAGGTACGTGCCTTTTTTTTTCAAGGCATGGGTCTCTGTTCTATATCTCTCTCACCTAAGTTTATTCATCTTTAAGTTGGTTCTTCTGTGAACACGTCCCATATATTAGCAAATTGTCCGATTAAGCTTGTTATTTAGTGTTTTCTGATTGTGCAAGAGTTTAATTGGATTGAAGTTCATAGTACTTGTACAGGAAAAATTGTTCTTGAATAAACACATACTATTTGTCAGATCAGATATAATAAATGTGTTGGATTTCTCATCTGTTTTCAGATTTGAATACTAGCGTATACTTGCATCATTGGATTAGCACATATAAACGTGGAGAAAACAATTAAGGTAATATAGAACATCATTAAAGTTGATTTGTCTAGAGTGTCAAAATTATCAAATTCAAAATTACTGCAAACACTCAGATTCTAAATCTGATAAAACAGAATAGTTAGTTATAGCGATCCCGGATTTACCCTTGTTGTACAGTGATCCGGACATGTGTCCGTGGATGTTGGTAGTTGATTATTATCTTGTTTACATCCTTTTTACTTTGTATTTGAGTGATGGGATGTGTTGGGCAGGTTTGTTACAGGTTGGTTGAGTTTAGAAACCAAAACTAGTTGCCCAGATTTTGACCTGTCCGCTCGAGCGGGGGTTTTGGCGCTCGAGCGGGAATTGCACCCATCCAGTATTTCCTGTGCAGTGTTGGAAGCTCGAGCATGGGATTGGCCGCTCGAGCGGGGTTCTGTGTGTGACGCTCGAGCGGGAGAGTTGACGCTCGAGCGGAGACCTAGTTCTGTAAAAGTTCTGGGAGTGTGCATCCGCCGCTCGAGCGGGATAAATAATATTTTCACACTGTTATATTTTTAAAAATAACAATGGGTTGGAAGAAGCAGAGATGCAGTAAAGATTGAGAGAGCAAGTAGAGATGGAGACCTCAAAACAGCAAAAAATCCTTTTGTCTAGCAATGGAGGCTAAGTTAGATGTAGAGAGCAAAAATAAAAATGGACAAAATAGCTCTTGTGATGCAGAGCCTGTTGGAAGAACAGATAACCAACTGCACTAACAAAAATCCCTCATGTGGTCTTTTTGCCTCCCTCCTTGAGATGCTCCAACATATACAAAAGCTGGTTTTAGTTCTGCCTTAAACTAAGTGATTGGTCTTAAAACTCTGTACATCATAGGATTCTTCTCTCAATCTAAATTTGGAAGGATAGTGCAAAACTTGATTTCTTGGATTGGACTGATAATCGGATTGGATCATGTTGATCCGAATCCAGTCCATTAATAATCGGATTTGTATGCAATTGGATTAGATATTCATTAACGAATTGGAATTTTTGGATCAGATTCAGATTATATATCCGATCCATTGACAGACCTAGGTAGGAGGCATAAGCATATCATCTGATATGTCAAGCCTTTGCCGTTGAGCCAAGTCGCACTTTTAGTTGAATAATTCAAATAATAACATAAATGATTGAAGATTTTTCTCCTTTCCATAATCAATCAATCCCTATCAATCAGTTTTAGCTCTTTGATATTGAAGAGTATTCTAGTTTGCAATAAATATGCAAGACTACTTCAATTGATAAATTTGGTCTTGAGCTTATAGAAAAGACAAGTATTAAACCACTTGAGATGTTTGCTTGATAGCAAAAGGGCTAACCCTTGAAGTGGTGCGTTTTCATGAGGTGTTAGTTTTAGAAGTAGGCTTGGATTTTCATTGAGGAGTTGTTTGAAGTGAAGAATGCGTCCTGATTTTGCAGTTGTATAGTCTCTGATCCATTGTGGGTTTTCTAGTAAGGCGATAAGATTTGGATTGATGTGGGGATGCTTTTATAAGTTTTTAATCTTTTACGTTTGTTATAAAATGTCAGCACATTGGCCTCCAGAGTTTATAATATTTGATGCCATTATTTAGGTGTAGTTGACTTGGACAAAGTTGCCAGTTTGGCATTTGTCTGGAGGAATTAGACCATCCCCGGTTCTTAAAAACAATTTCATCAAATTTAATTGAAAATTTTGATTACGAACTTGATTTGATATCAAATACTTCAATCATTTTTTTTCGTCTATGGTTTTGAAAAAAATCCAAACTCACACTAAAAACTTGTTTTAATCATTTTTTATTTAAAAAAAAAAAAAAACCATCTCAAATCCTATCTTCTCCTTTTTCTTTTTCTTTTTTTAAATATATATATATATATATGATCAAATTTACATTCATTACTCATAATGTTATATGAAATGGAGCATATTATGCTTTGTTTTTACCACTATGTTTGGTTTCAGTACAGATGATGCAAGAAAAATTTTCAATTCTAATGATGGTGTACCGAAGTTACTTTTGTTTTTTTGGTTTTGAAAATTGAAGGTCTAAAATTCATGGTGGAAACTCTCAATAGTGTTAGGTGTACTACTTTAGTTGGGGTGCATTTTTTTATGATTGAGAGGCTACTAAGTAGTTTGCAGAGTAATGGTGGACTGTGGTATATGGGTGTGTGGAAATGAGGGAAGAGAGAAAACTAAGTATAAAGATGAAAGGGTAAATATGGTATTTTAGAAAATTAATTGTGAAAATAAGCCAAAATTGTTAGTTTGACTTGACAGTCAACTAATGGAAGGGTCAATTTGTATTATGACTATAAACCTCAAGAGGGTGTTGTAATTATCAGAATGTGAGGAGGAAATTTGTATTAAATACAATCCTCAAGGAGTGTCATTGTAATTTACCCATAGAATTTATATGTAAGTGCTCATATACTATTTATAACACAAATATATATTCTAACCTGGGGGAGATGGGGGATGAGACTCAAAAGCTAGACTTTGGCTTACCACTAGGGTTACCCTTTTGTCTTTGTGTTTCTCTTGAAGCATCAAAGGGTTAGCATATTGTAGCTCATTGAAATAAGATGGAAAAAAGTTCCAATCCATAATAAACATACATGTACATACATTTATTGACTTACAAAAATACTCACGTAAAGGTTGTTGTGTATCTGAATTTTGTATGTGATGAACCACATCGTAGTTGGGGGATTAACTTGAACCCTATGAAGTGCGGGTATTGGTACGGATATGTTAATATGATAAAAATTTTAAAAAAAAAGTAAAGTACAAGTACAGTTTGGTACGTTTATAAGAAAATATATATTTTTAATTTGAAGTAATGCAAAAATTGATTAAATGGTTTAATTTGTCAAGATCCAACCTATAAGTAAGTATATAAACCAAAATTAGATGTCATTATATTAAGTAACTTACGAACCATAGCTTAATTTTAAAATATACTAAAACTAAAAATAAAAAATGAAGTCTAGTGAAAGAAATTTTATCTCTGTAGTAGAAGAAAATATTATTTCAATTAAGGTATGGTACGGCTAGGTACGTCTGAGTACGCTAAAAATTACATAGAAAAAATTTGAGTACGTGTTTCGTGTACCTAGCTTGTATGCAGAAATACCATTCGAGGTACCATATGCCGGTAAGTACCCGGATACGACATGTTTTTCAAAGTACACATGCTTCATAGATAGTAATCCACCTGATAAATTTGGTTTCTTTTCATGTTATAACCTGTGTTTGTTTGGAGAAAATTTTGGAGATGACAATAGTGGATTTCTTTCCTTAAATGTTGAATTGAATATGATGTTCTATCTGCTCAATTTGAATTTTGAATGTGTGATAGATGCTGAAGTTGGCTGCATTTTTTTTGCTTCTTCAAATTGAATTCTTTTATAAACTGACTGTTTCCATCATCTCTTTGGTACAGGATGATTCATATCTGGACAGTTACATTAGCACCATTGGTGTTGACTTTGTAAGCATCTAGTATCTATGGGCTAAGGTGAACATAAACTAGACAAAAGGGATAGCTCTAATCATTTTTTCCCCCTGCAGAAAATACGCACTGTAGAGCAAGATGGAAAGACCATTAAACTTCAAATTGTAAGATATTCCCTTCTATTGTTTTGATGTCCTCTGAAATAGACATGTTTTCAATTTTTTTTGGGATTTGGGACTACATGATGCACTGAGCAAGAGCAACTATTTAGCATACCTGGATTATGTATTTTCTTTCTTTGCTTCTCTTATGTAGAGGATGCATTATCCTCATTTCTTCTTTTTGATTAATCAATAAAAGTTTGTTGTTGATCAAAAAAAAAATAATAATAATAATTAGCATACCTGGACCACTAACTCTGCATGCTGCCATGGTGCTCCCAGACCAATCAGAGCACTATTTACATGATGTGTGGAGCTGAATTGACCCACCATGGTCAGCTGGGTAGGAAACAAGGTTGGCCTCGTCCATCCCTTTTCTCGTGGCCTCATTGGTCGGAGAGCCATGTGCTTGTGCCATGGTGGTGCCTTGAGAGTACTAAAAAATTTTCTACTGAGCAAATACTTTTGGTTAAAGGTTTAAAAAGTTTATGTTTAAAATTTTTCACGACTGACGGATAATTAGTATAAATGGTATTGCCAATTCTTTTGGTTCCACTTTGTTCATCTCTTTGTTAAGAATTCCCATCTGGCCAGTGATGTTTATTGTGTGCAAGTTGCAGAGCACATTATATCATGCTCATCAATATTTGAGTGAATTTATTATATCATTCTTTTCTTCTTCTTCCTCTTTTTTTTTTTTCTCCCTTTTGTGGGCATGTAGTGGGACACTGCTGGACAAGAGCGCTTCAGGACAATCACTAGCAGTTACTACCGTGGGGCCCATGGCATTATAGTAAGTTTTTGTTTTCTTTAATCCTTTCTTCTTCTTCTTCTTTTTTCCTGGTTTGTTGGTTTCTGCAGTTTCCTCCTCAATTTGTTAATATGTCATGTATTATTGGCAATTTGGACAGATAGTTTATGACATAACAGATCAGGAGAGTTTCAACAACGTTAAACAATGGTTGAATGAAATTGATCGTTATGCCAGTGAGAATGTAAACAAACTTCTAGTCGGAAATAAATGCGACCTCACTGATAATAGAGCCGTTTCCTATGATACAGCTAAGGTACATACCTGACATTCTTGCTCTATTTTTTCCCATACTGTTTTGTTCTTTTGAGCCATTAGTTAAATCAGGGTTTTGCTTATTATGTGCGTATTTATTTTCTTTTAGGCATTTGCTGATGAAATGGGCATACCATTCATGGAAACAAGTGCAAAAGATTCTACTAATGTGGAACAGGCATTCATGGCCATGGCTGCTGACATCAAGAACAGGTACTTTCCTTGTACATCTGGCTTTAAATTCTTCCGCATTTTCATTTTCATTTTCATTGTTTTTGGAAGAATTTCTAGATTGGACAAAACACAAAAAATGATTTGTCATAATAGTTGTTTTCTTCTATGAAGCACGGATACTTCTACAAGGAGTCGTATCCACATCGTACCCATATCGGATACAGATACTCGAGGATACGTATCAAATACTTTCTAAACATATTCAATACTTGTGTTAATTTTGAGAAGCGCCAGATTCCTTTTGGACACTCTAGGTCATGTACACAAACTATTTGCATAGAATTAGAGTATTGTTATTAGAATAAAAACAAGGATTGTTTTTCAATATATATATATTTTTTCCCGTACCGAAGAAGAAATAGTGACAATGAAGAGTACCCTACTTTTTCATACTTTATCAAATTAACATATCCATTGAAAAGAAAGTAAAACTGACTATTCACTCTTAAGCTAATATTTTATCAAACAAATGTATCCATTGAAAAGAAAGTAAACTGACTGTCCACTTTTAAGCTAATATCTAATTCCTAAAGAATAATTTATCACTGTTCATCGAGCTCATGTTTAATATAATATAAAAATTATAATTTTTTTAAAGCATTTTGGCCATACCCATATCTTATTTTTTAGATTTTGTTGTATTGCCGCATCCGTATCCATGCTTCATAGCTTTTCTTAATGCTTTTGAATTTTTTTAGTTGTTGTAATTATGCTCATTAAAATTTTATGTCTCAAATATTTGTTCAACTGTTCATCACAGGATGGCAAGCCAGCCAGCTATGAACAATGCAAGACCACCAACGGTGCAGATACGAGGGCAACCTGTTGGCCAGAAGAGTGGCTGCTGCTCATCTTAGTTGGTTCTGGTCTGCATTTCAAGCTCTGTCCACTATTAATCAGAGAGTAATACTACTATCTTCACCCCTCCAAAGAGGTTTATAATTTGCTTTTTATTATCAGCTGTTTGTAAGCTATCCAAGAATTCATATTCTTTTTTTGTCTATTTGAGTTTCAAAATGACCTGTACAAATCATAAAGGTTCTTATTAAGTATTTGTTTGTTATTTTTTTCATTCTCATGTTTATTTTCTAGAGAAGCAAGGCATCTTTTTTCTTTGGCTGAGAGGTATGTTTTGCCTTTCAGCTGATTAAACCTAATGACAGACATATAGGGGCTGTTTAGCTATCTAAGTTGTTTATAGTTTTTTTTTTTTTTTAAATAAATTTTAGGAGTCCCTGTCAAACTATTTGTTGTATTTTTTATGCATGGTTTAAAAAAAAAGGGAAAAAAAAAAAAAAAAAAAAAGCGCTTAAATAAGCTTAAAAAAAGTTAATTATCTAGAGTTGGTAGAGAGGTGTTTTTGATTTTTACTTTTTGGTTATTAATTTTTAGTTAATTTCAATAGTTTGAAATTCGTGGGAAGAGTGGTTTGGGATATTTTGGGACTTGAATTCCAAGGGTCTGTTTGTTTATATTTATAATTTTTTTTATATATTTATAAATTTTTTAAAAATTATAAATACAAACTCATTTGATTTATGTTTTCATTTTCAATTGGTTATAAATATTTTTTTAAAATTTAATAAATTTTGTAAATACAAAAAGGTTGGTTTTATTATTATTATTATTATTATTATTTTTATTTTTATTTTTTTTATTTATTTTTGGTCATTTGTTTTGTCTTTCTCTTATCCTTTTGTACCATCATTATCCATTGCTCATCAATATCGGCTACCACCCAATAATGTCAACCTCCAACCATCTTCAACCGCCACCTTCCTCAACTGTCAACCACTTTCTATCGCTACCAACCATCTTCCACCAATGACAACCACCTTCGGCTGCAATCTTTTGTTGAAAATCACATTCAACTATCATTATAAACGGTTGACCAATTACCATTTTCGACTACTGACAATCATTTTTGGCCATCACTTTTCATGGCCATCAACCACCTTCAATCATTGCTAACCACCTCTCACTAGTGACAACCATCTTCGATCACTTTTGTAGCCCATCAACCACCTCCAATCACCAACAACCACCTCCGATCACCATCTTCAACTGTCGACAATCACATTTCACAACTATCCATTTTTGTCTATTTAGAAATTAAAATTTTAAAATACTTATATACCAAATGTTTTTTATTTTTATTTTTATCCAAAATAAATAAAAACATGTTAAATATTTTCTGTAAAGTACCAATAATAAACTGCAAACGTTGTCAAACAACACTTAACTTTTTGAGAATTCTAGTAGTGAGATGTTACAAAACTCTGGAATTTGAATCCTATGGCTTGGATTCACTCAATGTTTGGCCCTATAACAAAAACCTTAAACAAAAATGTTTGGGAGCTTTAAAAGAAGAGCTCCAAAGGAGCTCAAATGGGTGGGGGCTTACCCATTAATGTGATGTTTTAACCTTTTTTTATTTATTTTTAATTTTTTTATTTCAATGTCACATATATAGAGCTCTATTTAGAGCTTTATACCTAGAGCTTTCAATCACTACCCAACTTTAAATCCACATATCTTTGATCAATTTTTCATTAGGGTGGTCATGGGCAAGTTTTGGTATGTTCGGGTTCCAGATTGTGGATTGGACTTGCCTACAACTATGTGAGTTGAAAAATTTGGATCCGCAATCGTCGGCAATGCAGCTTACGGTTTGTGCTGGTGGGTCAATTGGTTGTAGGGGTGGATGCATTTGGTTGTGTGGGTTGAGATTTTATTATAAATATTAAAAAAATAAATAAAAATCGAGCGATTCATGAAGCTCAATAATTTGTAACTCATTCTATTACCAAACAAGTCAAACTTGCATTTTACTTTCAAGCAATTTTTATTTGTAAATTTACAAATAATTAATACATTGTTTATTACTTATTGCTTAAAGGAAATTGATAGAATGGACACACTTTTATAAGAGTTAAGAATTGTTCGAGTATTTTATTTTATTTATTTATTTTTATGTGGGGAAACCACAGGTGGACCTAAAAATATATATATATATAAACAAATATGATTTAGTCTTAAGTTTTCATTACTTTGCATTCCACATTATTTTTTTTAGTACTTTCAATAGGCACAAAGACTTCATACAAGCGGGAAAAGATAATGAAACTGAGATAAAAAGGTTAGAAAAAATGAATAACCCATGTGAGAGGTTAGAGAATTTTTATTTATTTAATAATGGAGGCAACCCGTAATTTTATTTAAAATTTAATCCACATCCGACCCTATCTATCTCTTAAAACAGCCAAAAACCTTACAATTAAGGTCGGATTGTGCGGGTTATGCGGGTCAGACAACACGCTGTCGGGCCCTATTTTTCAGGTAATTATTCAGTAATTCTAGAATATAAACACGTGATATTTCATAATATTTTGATTGGTGGAGAAGGTGAATAAGTGAGGTATTGTGTTCGGTGATTGGAGAACATGAAAAGACATATGAAATGGTGATTGACTAGGGAGTATAGACACATAATATTCTGGAAATATTGAATAATTTTTCCTACTTTTCATGATAAATTTCTGGGACCATTTCGAGTTTCAACGGTTTGAAACTTGTACACTTGTACCTTTGGGCAACGGATGAAGTATTGGGGCAACAAAAATGTTAGAGGTCCCAAAAATTCTACTAAAAGTTTTATCAACATGGGACCTACATTGTGTGGGTCCCACACCCATGTGAGACATTTGATAAAATTTTTAGTAGAATATTTAAGATTCCTAACATTACTCGGGCAACGGATGAAGTATTGGGCGTGGGGTTCATTCCTAATACGGAGTAAACACTCTTCTATTGATTAATTAATGAGATGGTCTTATTTCTTACACCAATAAGAACCAATGACCAATAATGTAATATTTATGTGAATAAATTTGTAATCAATTCACCCCTTATAAAGGGTGTCAGTAGCCTTTTCAGCCTGTTCAATTCAATTAAGAGTTTGTGTTTAGTAAAGTTAGTTAAAAGTTGATTTGTTTATTTTTATTTATTTATTTTTAAAAATGTATAAAAAAATAGAAAAATAATATAATTTAAAAAATTAAAAAGTCAAAAAATTAATTTTTAATCATGTTGCATAATAGGTCTAAATTTTTAAGAGTTTGTGATTATATTTTAGTCTTTATAAGTGGATGAATTGAGTTATTAGACATGTAAATTGAGCTAGAGAATAATCATTAAAATCCTACCCAACTCAGCTTAGTTTGATTATTATATATTTTATAAGCTATATATGCTATGTATGTATTAGTTTGTATAGTATATACCTTTATAATTTAGGAATATTTAGTCTAATATCTCTCTCCAACTTTTAGTATAGGAGATGTTCATAATTTTTTATTTATTTATTTATTTATTTTTTATTTGCCCAACGACTAGGGACGGAATTAGGAGAAGATTATAGGAGGCCATGGCCCCCTGTTTCTTTAAAAATTATTGTTTGTTATTGAATTTTGAAAATGTATATATCATTTTATACATAAAATAATCCTCAGTATAAAAAAATATATATGTCATTCTTCTTCCATCTTAAATTCTTTTTTTATTTTACACCAAAAAAACTTCTTCATCTTATTAGAAATTGCTTCTATGGTATTTAATTTTTTTTATGTATATATAATTTATATATATCATATTATACATACATGTTTTTGACCACTCCCATAATGAAATTCTTATTTCGTCCTTGCTCACACTCGTATATCACGAGCAAGGATTCTCTAGAGTGATTTTTTCTTAAAGTTTTCTAAAGTGCTACAGTGTATGGTTCTCAACCACACAATATAGCACTCTAGAAAACTTTAGAAAAATTTCACTCTAGAGGATCTTTGGTGGTATATCACACCCACTCTCTTATTCTCTCTCCTCTCTTCTTTCCTCTCCCCCGCGTAGCCTCGTCCTCCCCCTCTCACACGTTGACGCCTTATCTGCCACTATGACCCTCTCTCTCTCTCTCTCTCTAGGGTTTGTTTGTTGGATTGAGTGGTGTTCCCAATGGAGGTCGATACTCAAAGGATTACCAACTGTAACTTCGATCTCAACTCCAATCCACTGCCATTTTCGTACTCCCTCAACCTCGGTCCCCTGGACTTCTAATCTCCGGAATTATGGAGCTACGAAATGCTCAACTCTTCAATGGCCGGAGCTGAGTCGATGATGACTGCAAATTTAAGAATTGGACGGTGAACTGGCGAATGGAAAGTCGAGTGCGGCAATGAAGGTGCAGAACGTTTATCGGAGTTATCACACCCGACGCATGTTTATATACATGCATATCTCTTTATATGCCAGCGTTTGTAAATTTCAGTTGAATTGTAGTGTTGGGTAAAAATTATTTCTAGATATGTGAAATGGGTCTATGTTATATGCCCTTTTTGTGCTGATCTAAAAGTGGGTTTTGTGTTTAGAAGTTTGGAATCAGATTCTATAATTAATAGTAGATCACATATTATAGCACTGACCCATGATTACAGATAATTCGATATATTGTTTAGTCCCATCAATATTTTCAATCATAAATTTGAGTAAGAATATTTTTAATTCTCAATTTCTTTTTGTATAAGTGTGTGTTGAAGGTTGCCTGAAATTTCTCTGTAAAGAGACATAGTTTTCTTTGATTTGGTTAAAATATAGAAAAAATTATGATCAAATTAGAAAAAATTAATCAAAACACAGAAAATTGTGAGCAAATCACAAAGAAATTTCAAATCAGAGAAAATAAAATCCAAAGCAATTTCAAAACATAGGGAAAATTAAAGAAATTGATCAAATCAAAGAAATTTCAAATCACGGAGAAATGGATCAAAAACTTATCTATGTTTTGAAATTTCCCTAGATCGAAATTTCTTTAGAAAAATATTGAGAGACCCCAACCATTATAAAAATATTGCATGTCTTTTATCATATAAAATCTTAATACTAACAATCTTTAAAAAAAAAATCCCCAAACTTAAAAGATTCAATAGATAAATTTTACATGTTTTCGTTAACTAAACTATAAATTTATTATTATTTGTTTTATAATTTTTTAATATAAATTGTGTTTGTGGGCTAGATTTGAGATTTTCATAGGCATGTTAAACTTTTAAGCTTGATATTGGGCCAATCTGTATTAAAGTAGATTTTTTTTTTAAAATAATTGAGAATAATGATAAATTTTATAATGTTACAAATTAATTTTATAAATTTTATCATGTATTTAAAATCATTTTTAAACTGAACACTGATATGTTAATTCCACAAAAAACGTACGTGCTTACTTTTTCTTCTTGTATTTTTTTTTTTCTCTTTTTTATTTGACTTGTTCTTGGAGAAAATTAGTCTAAGATCTCTATCCCATTTTTAATAATGGATAAAGTTCACAATATTATTTTGTTATGTTTAAGATCTCTGAAGCTTGATATTGGGCCAATCTGTATTAAAGTAGATTTTTTTAAAAATAAGTGAGAATAATGATAAATTTTATAATGTTACAAATTAATTTTATAAATTTTATCATGTATTTAAAATCATTTTTAAACTGAACATTGATATGTTAATTCCACAAAAAACGTACATGCTTACTTTTTCTTCTTGTATTTTTTTTTTTCTCTTTTTTATTTGACTTGTTCTTGGAGAAAATTAGTCTAAGATCTCTATCCCATTTTTAATAATGGATAAAGTTCACAATATTATTTTGTTATGTTTAAGATCTCTCAACCCCACACCTATATATTACAGAGAAATTTGATTCCCTCAAATCAAACCAGCATCTCCCTCTCTCTCTCTCTCTCTATTCTTCTCTTTACCCCCATCGAACCAATCTCCTGGTTCTTCCGCCGTCTTCCTCTTGGCGGTACCCTCGAATGTTGCCAGTTCTGCCCAACGACTGTCGCAGTGACTATGACTTGTCGTCTTCGGTTGTCAATGATGGAGATGGAGACATCGCTTCATCGTTGATTCACAAGGTGATGGATTTTGATCTTAATGTCCTGCCGCCATTGGATGAGGCTGGTGAAGATGATCTGGACCTTCGTCGATGATGATGATGATCGATAGGTTCAATATACATATATATAGGGTCTTAAATGTAGTTGGGTTTTGTGAATAGGCTTAATAGGAAGCGATGGAGGAGAAAAGCGGTAAAGAATACTCATATGATGATGATATTGAATCTAAATGCTCCTCCTTTGCTGAAACTAAATCTCTATTTGAGTTTGATTTTAGTCCTACAAGCATTGCAGAAGAATATGATGATGATGATGATGTTGATGATGGAATCACAGAACTCCATGCCCATAGATTTTTCCTCTCACTTTCTTTCTCTTTTTTTTGGTAAAGTGAAGAGAAAGAGTATTTTTGTGTTTTGATGTTAATGTGTTTTTGTTTTTGTGATCTTGAAAGTGAATTTCTCTAGACTTTTATTTGAATCCAGAGAAAATTAAAAACTTGTTATTACAATCCAAAGAAAATTATAATTATTACAAATTTCTCTAGATTTTTATGTTGTACTTTTTATGTGTTTTTATATTGAATAAGCTATTTTTTGCCTATTTTTCTTGGCAACCAAACAAACTTTATGCTTTATGGTTCACTTGAAATCTATAGAAAATCTTTGAAATCCAGAGAAAATCTCTAGACTGGAATTCAAAGAATTTCTCTAATTCTTTGGGAAGTCCAGAGAAATCTCTAGATATATATATATATATATATAGTGGTTGTTGTTGTTACTTATTTGGATGATTGATTTGCGTATTGCATATTGTGATTGGGAAGGCAGAGAAATTTTCTGGTTTAAACCCAGAGAAATTCTTGCGAAAACCAGAGAAATTCTTTGGAAATCTAGAGAAATTCTCTAGATCGAATTTTCTCTAAATCGATGTTGAGGGACCTTAGACATTATGAAAATATTTGATGTCCTTTATGTTATAAATCTTAATATCAGGTCCTTAAAAAAATTCCCTTTTTCTTGTTGTAAGTTAGTTGAAATTTACAAACTGTAGTAAAAAAATCCTTATGATGGTCATGACAGCTTGCAACATCTTCATGTTTTCTTTTGTTTTGTTTTTTGATTTTTTTTTTAATTACAAATATGTAGGCAAAAAAAATCGTGTTGGCACAAAATTTATTGTAGTTGTAGTCTGTGAGTGTTGATTTCTGACTTCATAACCAAACAGGAAACTTATCTGAGGAGTACACGACAAAATAAATTAAACCAAGCACATGCACACAAGAAGGTAAGAATACCGCAATGGCTTGTCTACCCAGGGTACATCGACGATCAAGTCAGTAACTTATCTCACAAGATATCAACTTAAGTAAACACTTTACAAGAAAAAACATACCTTAGACCCATAGGGTGACTTTCTTTTATAGCCAGCAATGCCCTCGTCCCCTAGAAGTCTCACTTCGTAAGACTCAAACTCAACACTTATCTTGGACTCTTAGTTAGATATGGATGAACTCTTCAAGTGCCTCATCCCTATCTGAACTAATTGCCTCGTTTTATCTAGGACTCTTATCTTCCATCCAAATATCTCGGATTCTAATATTACCGCACCATATCTCGGCTTTACCATAATCATCTTGACAATCTGACCTGTCCACGTGACATCTCAACCAACACCACGACCACATGGCACACCTCTAAAAATAGGTCCCCACTAAGGGTGTAAATTTGGCTCGGCCCGACTTATGTCGAGCCTTGCAAGCTCCCGTCAAAATTTGGGTCGAGCTGGGCCAACCCACAGGCCAGAAAATTAGGCAGGCCCAGGCCCAAGTGTTATTCGAGCCTTGGGCTAAGTCGGTGGGCTTAGGCCTGGGCTCGGGCTTGGGTAGGGCTTGAACATTTTTTTTTCCATCAAAATTTATTTTTTTCTACCAAAAAAGGACACTGTGCCTCTGGTGGGATGGGCTTTGAGTGGGTCAGCCCAGGCAAGTTGGGCCCACGGACCAGGTCAAGCTTTAAAATGATGGCCCAAGTCCAGGCCTAGGGTCTCGGGCTGGGCTCGGGCCAAGCCTATCCCAAGTCACAGCGGACGGGTTTCAGGCCATGCTCAAATCGTGGGCTATTTTTACATTCCTAATCCCCACATAGTCCTTACCATATTTAAAAGGGCAAATCAAATTTGGTTCCTCAATTATTGTTCCATGTCACTTCATCTGCTTGTAATTAAAAATTGAAACACTTATTTACTTTCTTTTTTCATTTTAATGTGAATTTTTATGATGAAAATACTCTTTCAGTTATGTGGCAAATCATATTTTATCTCCTTAAATTATCACTCAATGTCACTTTACTTCATTAATTAAACGAAGTTACATTTTGTAATTTTGAACTATCAATTTGTATGACTCTGAACATTTCATTAAAAATGCATTAAATAAATAGATAAAAAAAATTAAAATGTGACTTATATATAATATTTAAAATGTTTTGAACTGCTTAAAATAATAATTATAGAGAGCTCTAATTTTAGAATTCTAAAAGGAGCTTTAATGATGTCATAAGAGAAAAAAATAAAAAACAAAAGATAAAAATAAAAAGGGCAAATTACATATACCTCCCTCGAGGTTTAGTTAAATTACGGATACCCCTGAGATTTCAGAAATTACAGATATCCCCTAAGGTTTATATTTTTATAACAAATTGTCTTCTGAGATTTATATTTTCATAACAATTTGCCCCATAATTTGTCATGCAAATAGTACCTTCAGAGGGGTATTTGTAATTTCTCAAAGCTCAAGAGGATATCTGTAATTTTGCTAAACCTCGAAAGATATATATAATTTGCCCAAATAAAAACAAAAACATAAACATAGACACACATATCACATCACATGTGAATCACACTCCTTACGGCATTACTAAAGGTCTCTTTAAATCTTCAAAATTAAATTTCGCAACCTTTATTCTGCTTAAAATGACCAAAATTTTCTCTTTCCGTCATTTATCCTACCAAAGTCAACAACCATAACTGCATCATGTATGGGGTTTCCTTTCCTATCTATGGTGCAGAAGATATGGATAAAAAGAATAATGACGTCTTACGCATTTCATGGGAAGTATATTAAAAATTATTTTTTAATTTTTTTAAAAAAAACGTGCGAAAAAATTAAAAAAGTGAAATAAGTCAAAAGAGATTAAAAATCAAAAATCAAAAAATAACTTTTAATCTCTTTGCCAAAAGAGACCAATCACATATCAATTTTTCATCTATTTATAGAGTTGATCATTAACAAAATATTTAAGTTGATGTAAATTGATATTTCAAGATATTGAAATGTAGTAATTTTTAGTTGAGAGCGGTAAAATGATAGCTCAAGGGTAAAATGAAAATTATCCTATAACAAATAGGATGTTTTAGTCATAAAGTTCATTTTGAAAAGAAAAAAGAAAAATAGTAGATGAAGAGGATTGAGTGTTGCAATTTTTAATTTAAAAAGTAAATTAACATGGGATAATAATTAGAGAAATGATAGAAATTCACAATTTAAATCCTTAAATTCACATTTAATTATGTGATAAGTGTGTAACAAATCAAAAATTGATTCTTAATATTTCATATCATTGTGATTGAAATTATGAGAACTTTTTTTAGTAATCTCAAATATTTTCTTAATAATTAAGAGAGATAAAGAATAAGTCGTTTGAAAATCTAAAAGAAAAAATTAATTTTTAGTTAAAAAAATTTTTAAAAAAAATCACTAAATTATTTATCATCAGTTAAAAAAATTAAATGTTACATTAACTTTTTTTAACTCACAATCAATAATTTTTTTTTTTTTTTTAATATAAACTTTCCACACATTATCCTAAACAGGTCAAAAAGCTAAAAAAAAAAAATCACAAAAAACCAAATCCCAAATGACTACTTGAAATGAATGTAAGCACATATTCAATTATTATATATATATACAAGCGGTATGCAGTGATGTAGTATTTTACGATTCACAATATGTACGTTACAATTTGAGACATATCAGAAAGAAATTGATACTATCATCAATATGTATTTTAAATTGAATATATCTTACTATACATATACGATTTATGATGCGATATATGATTGGCAATACATAATGCGATACGTATGTTACATAAATACTTAAATTTCTTTAGAAAATTTGAAAAGAAAAAATCAAATTATTTTACGTAAATTAATATCGTCGAAAATTTTCATTAACTTATTAAAAAAAAGTTATTTTTGAGATGATAATGGTACTTTTTTGTTTATTTTTTGACTTTTTTGACATATCTACTGTATGATTTAAGAATTTTGAGTTATTAATTTATGCCTTGTGTTGCATGTATATATTTAATTTAAGGAACTTTGTTTTTGCAATTGACAGAATTATACATTGTTTAGTATTTTATTCTCATAAGATATTTGTTTTTTATAATTATATTTATTTTCTTACCTATTTTTAAAGGTATGAAAATATCTTACGATATGCCATTTAAAAAATTAAAAACGATACACAACAATGATGACAAGCACTCCACGTGCTCTGCCTCTGACAAATTCATGCATAAAGACGACACAATAGTCATTTTAAAAGCCCTAGATTATCAATGATTGTATGGCCCTGTTTGGTACAGCTTAATTTCAGCTTATTTTAGCTTTCAGCTTAATTTAAGTTATTTTGATGTGTTTGGTTTAGCTTATAGCTTATAGCTTATAGCTTATAGCTTATAGCTTATAGCTTATAGCTTATAGCTTATAGCTTATAGCTTATAGCTTATAGCTTATAGCTTATAGCTTATAGCTTATAGCTTATAGCTTATAGCTTATAGCTTATAGCTTATAGCTTATAGCTTATAGCTTATAGCTTATAGCTTATAGCTTATAGCTTATAGCTTATAGCTTATAGCTTATAGCTTATAGCTTATAGCTTATAGCTTATAGCTTATAGCTTATAGCTTATAGCTTATAGCTTATAGCTTATAGCTTATAGCTTATAGCTTATAGCTTATAGCTTATAGCTTATAGCTTATAGCTTAT
Source organism: Camellia sinensis (assembly GCF_004153795.1). Lineage (NCBI taxonomy): Eukaryota > Viridiplantae > Streptophyta > Magnoliopsida > Ericales > Theaceae > Camellia > Camellia sinensis. The sequence goes on from NW_021030737.1 coordinate 36,889, forward strand.
AGCTTATAGCTTATAGCTTATAGCTTATAGCTTATAGCTTATAGCTTATAGCTTATAGCTTATAGCTTATAGCTTATAGCTTATAGCT